>LR738715.1:290157490-290231800 GCA_902687465.1 Secale cereale | reverse complement strand
CCCCCCCCCCCCCCCCGAGGGAGTATGGGCCATAGTGGGCCAATGAGGGAAAGAGAGGGGCAGCACATAGGGCTGGCCGCATCCCCCTAGGGTTCCTAGTTGGACTAGGAAAAGGGGGGAGGCGCCCCCTCTCCTTTCCTTCTCCTCTTACCCTTCCTTTCCTACTCCTAGTAGGAATAGGAAAAGGGGGTTCCTATTCCTACTAGGAGTAGGAATCCTACTCCCTTGGCGCGCCCCTTGGCCAGCCGCACCTCCCCCCTTGCTCCTTTATATACAGGGGCAGTGGGGCACCTAAGGACACACACGAAACATTGGTCTAGCCATGTGCAGTGCCTTCCTCCACAAAAACACACCTTGGTCATACCGTTGCAGTGTTGAGGCGAAGCCCTGCGCCGGTAGCTTCATCATCTCCGTCATCACGTTGTCGTGTTGACGAAACTCTCCCATGAAGCTCAACTGGATCAAGAGCTCATGGGACGTCATCAAGCTAAACGTGTGCTGAACGCGGAGGTGCCGTACATTCGGTGCTTGATCGGTTGGATCGTGAAGACGTTCGACTACATCAACCACGTCACTAGACGCTTCTGCTTTCGGTCTACGAGGGTACGTAGACACACTCTCCCCTCTCATTGCTATGTATCTAGTAGATAGATCTTGCGTGATCATAGGATTTTTTTTTGAAATACTACGTTCCCAACAGTGGCATCATGAGCCAGGTCTATGCATAGATGATATGCACGAGTAGAACACAATGAGTTGTGGGCGATAATAGTCGTACTGCTTACCAGCATGTCATACTTTGATTCGGCGGTACTGTGAGATGAAGCGGCCCGAACCGACATTACACGTATGCTTACACGAGACTGGTTTTCATTATTATGAGCACTCGTTGCTTAAAGGTGACTGGCGGGTGTCTCTCTCTGTCACTTTAGTTGAATCGAGTGTGGCTACGCCTGGTCCTTGTGAAGGTTAAAACAACACATACTTGACGAAAAATCGTTGTGGTTTTTGTATGTGTAGGTAAGAACGGTTCTTGCTAAGCCCGTAGCAGCCACGTAAAACTTGCAACAACAAAGTAGAGGGCGTCTAACTTGTTTTTGCAGGGCATGTTGTGATGTGATATGGTCAACACATGATGAGTTATACGTTATTGTATGAGATGATCATGTTTTGTAAAGTTATCGGCAACTGGCATGAGCCATGTGGATGTCGCTTTATTGTATGAAATACAATCGCCATGTAATTGCTTTACTTTATCACTAAGCGGTAGCGATAGTCGTGGAAACAATAGTTGGCAAGACGACAACGATGCTACGATGGATATCAAGGTTTCGCGCTAGTGACGATGGTGATCATGATGGTGCCTTGGAGATGGAGATCAAAAGCACAAGATGATGATGGCCATATCATGTCACATATTTTGATTGCATGTGATATTTATCTTATTATGCTTTTTATTTTGCTTAGTACGACGGTAGCATTATAAGATGATCCTTTACAAAATTTCAAGGTACAAGTGTTCTCCCTGAGTATGCACCGTTGCGAAATTTGGTCGTGCCGAGATAGCACGTGATGATCGGGTGTGATAAGCTCTACGTTCAAATACAACGGGTGCAAGCCAGTTTTGCACACGCAGAATACTCATGTTAAACTTGACGAGCCGAGCATGTACAGACATGGCCTCGGAACACTGGACCCCGAAAGGTCGAGCGTGAATCATATAGTAGATATGATCAACATAAGATGTTCACCATTGAAAACTACTCCATCTCACGTGATGATCGGACATCGTTTAGTTGATTTGGATCACGTGATCATTTAGATGACTAGAGGGATGTCTATCTAAGTGGGAGTTCTTTAGTAATATGATTAATTGAACTTTAAGTTATGACGAACTTAGTCCTGATAGTTTTTGCATATCTCTGTTGTTGTAGATCAATGGCCCGTGCTACCGTTCCCTTGAATTTTAATGCGTTCCTAGAGAAAGCTAAGTTGAAAGATGATGGTAGCAATTACACGGACTGGGTCCGTAACTTGAGGATTATCCTCATTGCTGCACAGAAGAATTATGTCCTTGAAGCACCGCTAGGTGACAAGCCCCCTCCCACTAATGTAGACGCTTTGAACGTCTGGCAGACATGGTCTGATGACTACACGATAGTTCAGTGTGCCATGCTTTACGGCTTAGAACCGGAACTTCAACGACGTTTTGAACGTCATGGAGCATATGAGATGTTCCAGGAGTTGAAGTTAATATTTCAAGCAAATGCACGGATTGAGAAATATGAGATTTCCTATAATTTCTACAGCTGCAAGATGGAGGAGAATAGTTCTATCAGTGAACACTTGCTCAAAATGTCTGGGTACTACAATCATACGACTCAACTTGGATGCAAAGTTGACGAAGATAGTGTTATTGATAGAGTTCTTCAATCACTGCCACCAAGCTATAAAGGCTTCATGATGAACTATAACATGCAAGGGATGCATAAGACAATTCCCGAGCTCTTCGCTATGCTCGAAGTTGCGGAGGTAGAAATCAAAAAGGAGCATCAAGTGTTCATGGTTAACAAGACCACTAGTTTCAATAAAAAGGGCAAGGGAAAGAAGGGGAACTTCAAGAAGAATAGCAAGACAGTTGCAACTCCCACGAAGAAACCCAAGTCTGGAGCCAAGCCTAAAACTGAGTGCTTCTACTGCAAAGGGACTGGAAACTGGAAGCGGAACTGCCCCAAGTATTTGGCGGATAAGAAGGATGGCAAGGTGAACAAAGGTATATGTGATATACATGTTATTGATGTGTACCTTACTAATGCTCGTTCCGTTGCTAATATTTGTAACTCGAAACAGGGGCTACGGAGTAAATGAAGATTGCTAAGGACGAGGTGACGATGCACGTGGGAAATGGTTCCAAATTCGATGTGATTGCCGTCAGCAGGCTACCTCTACATCTACCTTTGGGATTAGTTTTAGACCTGAATAATTGTTATTTGGTGCCAGCGTTAAGCATGAACATTATATCTGGATCTTGTTTATTGCGAGACGGTTATTCATTTAAATCTAAGAATAATGGTTGTTCTATTTATATGAATAATATCTTTTATGGTCATGCACCCTTGAAGATTGGTATATTCTTGTTGGATCTCGATGGTAGTGATACACATATTCATAATATTGAAGCCAAAAGATGCAAGGTTAATAATGATAGTGCAACTTATTTGTGGCACTACCGTTTAGGTCATATTGGTGTAAAGCGCATGAAGAAACTCCATAGTGATGGACTTTTGGAATCACATGATTATGAATCACTTGGTGCTTGCGAACCATGCCTCATGGGCAAGATGACTAAAACTCCGTTCTCCGAAACAATGGAGCGAGCAATAGATTTGTTGGAAATCATACATATAGATGTATGTGGACCGATGAGTGTTGAGGCACGCAGCGGGTATCGTTATTTTCTAACCTTCACCGATGATTTGAGCAGATATGGGTATTCTACTTAATGAAACACAAGTCTGAAACATTTGAAAAGTTTAAAGAATTTCAGAGTGAAGTAGAGAATCATCGTAACAAGAAAATAAAGTTTCTACGATCTGATCGTGGAGGTGAATATTTGAGTTACAAGTTTGGTCTTCATTTGAAACAATGTGGAATAGTTTCACAACTCACGCCACCCAAAACACCACAGCGTAATGGTGTGTCCGAACGTCATAACCGTACTTTATTAGATATGGTGCGGTCTATGATGTCTCTTATCGATTTACCACTATCATTTTGGGGTTATGCTTTAGAGACAGCTGCATTCACGTTAAATAGGGCACCATCTAAATCCATTGAGACGACGCCTTATGAACTGTGGTTTGGCAAGAAACCAAAATTGTCATTTCTTAAAGATTGGGGCTGCAATGCTTATGTGAAAAAGCTTCAACCTGATAAGCTCGAACCCAAGTCGGAGAAATGTGTCTTCATAGGATACCCAAAGGAGACTGTTGGGTACACCTTCTATCGCAGATCCGAAGGCAAGATATTCGTTGCTAAGAATGGATCCTTTCTAGAGAAGGAGTTTCTCTCGAAAGAAGTGAGTGGGAAGAAAGTAGAACTTGATGAGGTAATTGTACCTTCTCCCAAATTGG
Organism: Secale cereale; assembly: GCA_902687465.1. NCBI lineage: Eukaryota > Viridiplantae > Streptophyta > Magnoliopsida > Poales > Poaceae > Secale > Secale cereale. Next base: position 290,227,667 of record LR738715.1, on the reverse strand, counting down.
AAAGTAGTACATCACAAGAAACTAGTTCCAGTGATTCCTACACCAATTAGTGAGGAAGCTAATGATGATGATCATGAAACTTCGGATCAAGTTACTGTTGAACTTCGTATATCAACCAGAGTACGTTCCGCACCAGAGTGGTACAACAACCTAGTTCTGGAAGTCATGTTACTAGACCATGATGAACCTACAAACTATGAGGAAGCGATGATGAGCCCAGATTCCGCAAAATGGCTTGAGGCCATGAAATCTGAGATGGGATCCATGTATGAGAACAAAGTGTGGACTTTGGTTGACTTGCCTGATGATCGGCAAGACATCAAAAATAAATGGATCTTCAAGAGGAAGACCGACGCCGACGGTAATGTTACTGTTTACAAAGCTCGACTTGTTGTGAAAGGTTTTCGACAAGTTCAAGGAGTTGACTACGATGAGACTTTCTCACCCGTAGCGATGCTTAAGTCTGTCCGAATCATGTTAGCAATTGCCGCATTTTATGATTATGAAATCTGGCAAATGGATGTGAAAACTGCATTCCTGAATGGATAACTAAAAGAGCAGTTGTATATGATGCAACCAGAAGGTTATGTCGATCCTAAAGGTGCTAAAAAAGTGTGCAAGCTCCAGCGATCCATCTATGGACTGGTGCAAGCATCTCGGAGTTGGAATATATGCTTTTCTGAGGTGATCAAAGCATATGGTTTTATACAGACTTTTGGAGAAGCCTGTATTTACAAGAAAGTGAGTGGGAGCTATGTAGCATTTCTGATATTATATGTGGATGACATATTATTGATTGGAAATGATACAGAATTTCTGGATGGCATAAAAGGATACTTGAATAAGAATTTTTCAATGAAAGACCTCGGTGAAGCTGCTTACATATTGGGCATCAAGATCTATAAAGATAGATCAAGACGCTTAATTGGACTTTCACAAAGCACATACCTTGATAAAGTTTTGAAGAAGTTCAAAATGGATCAGTCAAAGAAAGGGTTCTTGCCTGTGTTACAAGGTGTGAAGTTGAGTAAGATTCAATGCCCGACCACTGCAGAAGATAGAGATAAAATGAAAGTCATTCCCTATGCCTCAGCCATAGGATCTATCATGTATGCAATGTTGTGTACCAGACCTGATGTGTGCCTTACTATAAGTTTAGCAGGGAGGTACCAAAGTAATCCAGGAGTGGATCACTGGACAGCGGTCAAGAACATCCCGAAGTACCTGAAAAGGACAAAGGATATGTATCTCGTTTATGGAGGTGACAAAGAGCTCGTCGTAAACGGTTACGTCGATTCAAGCTTTGACGCTGATCCGGATGACTCTAAGTCACAAACCGAATATGTATTTTTTTTGAACGGTGGAGCTGTCAGTTGGTGCAGTTCCAAGCAGAGCATCGTGGCGGGATCTACGTGAGAAGCGGAATACATAGTTGCTTCAGAAGCAGCAAATGAAGGAGTCTGGATGAAGGAGTTCATATCTGATCTAGGTGTAATACCTAGTGCATCGGGTCCAATAAAAATCTTTTGTGACAACACTGGAGAAATAGCCTTGGCGAAGGAATCCAGGTTTCACAAGAGAACAAAGCACATCAAAAGACGCTTCAATTCCATCCGTGATCAAGTCAAGGAGGGAGACATAGACATTTGCAAGATACATACGGATCTAAATGTCGCAGACCCGTTGACTAAGCCTCTTCCACGGGCAAAACATGCTCAACACCAAGACTCCATGGGTGTTAGAATCATTACTTTGTAATATAGATTATTGACTCTAGTTCAAGTGGGAGACTGAAGGAAATATGCCCTAGAGGCAATAATAAAGATGTTATTAGTATTTCCTTATATCATGATAAATGTCTTTTATTCATGCTAGAATTATATTAACCGGAAACTTAGTACATGTGTAAATACATAGACTAAACAGTATGTCCCTAGTATGCCTCTACTAGACTAGCTCATTGATCAAAGATGGTTATGTTTCCTAGCCATACACATGAATTATCATTTGATCAACGAGATCACATCATTAGGAGAATGATGTGATGGACAGGACCCATCTGTTAGCTTAGCACTATGATTGTTTAGTTTTACTGCTATTGCTTTCTTCACGACGTATACATGTTCCTATGACTATGAGATTATGCAACTCCCGAATACCGGAGGAACACCTTGTGTGCTATCAAACGTCACAACGTAACTGGGTGATTATAAAGATGCTCTACAGGTGTCTCCGAAGGTGTTCGTGGTGTTGGCATAGATCAAGAATATGATTTGTCACTCCGAGTGTCTGAGAGGTATCTCTGGGCCCTCTCGGTAATACACATCATAATAAGCCTTGCAAGCAACTGACTAATGAGTTAGTCACTAGATGATGTATTACGGAATGAGTAAAGAGACTTGTCGATAACGAGATTGAACTAGGTATCAAGATACCGACGATCGAATCTCGGGCTAGTAACATACCGATGACAAAGGGAACAACGTATGTTGTTATGCGGTTTGACCGATAAAGGTCTTCGTAGAATATGTAGGAGCCAATATGAGCATCCAAGTTCTGCTATTGGTTATTGACCGGAGATGTGTCTCTGTTATGTCTACATAGTTCTCGAACCCATAGGGTCCGCACGCTTAACGTTTGATGACGATCGGTATTATGAGTTTATGAGTTTTGATGTACCGAAGGTAGTTCAGAGTCCCGGATGAGATCAAAGACATGATGAGGAGTCTCGGAATGTCCGAGACATAAAGATTAATATATTGGACGACTATATTCGGACAGCGGAAGTGTTCCGGGTGTTATCGGGTAAAACTGGAATGCCGGAGGGGGTTACCGGAAAGAAGGGGAACTTCAAGAAGAATAACAAGATAGTTGCTACTCCCACGAAGAAACCCAAGTCTGGAGCCAAGCCTAAAACTGAGTGCTTCTACTGAGGGACTGGACACTGGAAGCGGAACTGCCCCAAGTATTTGGCGGATAAGAAGGATGGCAAGGTGAACAAAGGTATATGTGATATACATGTTATTGATGTGTACCTTACTAATGCTCGTAGTAGCACCTGGGTACTTGATACTGGTTCGGTTGCTAATATTTGTAACTCGAAACATGGGCTACGGATTAAACGAAGATTGGCTAAGGACGAGGTGATGATGCATGTGGGAAATGGTTCCAAAGTCGATGTGATCGCCGTCGGCACGCTACCTCTACATCTACCTTCGGGATTAGTTTTAGACCTGAATAATTGTTATTTGGTGTCAGCGTTCAGCATGAACATTATATCTGGATATTGTTTATTGCGAGACGGTTATTCATTTAAATCTGAGAATAATGGTTGTTCTATTTATATGAATTATATCTTTTATGGTCATGCACCGTTGAAGAGTGGTCTATTCTTGTTGGATCTCGATCGTAGTGATACACATATTCATAATATTGAAGCCAAAAGATGCAAGGTTAATAATGATAGTGCAACTTATTTGTGGCACTGCCGTTTAGGTCATATTGGTGTAAAGCACGTGAAGAAACTCCATAGTGATGTACTTTTGGAATCACTTGATTATGAATCACTTGGTGCTTGCGAACCATGCCTCATGGGCAAGATGACTAAAACTCCATTCTCCGGAACAATGGAGCGAGCAACAGATTTGTTGGAAATCATACATATTGATGTATGTGGACCGATGAGTGTTGAGGCTCGTGGCGGGTATCGTTATTTTCTAACCTTCACTGATGATTTGAGCAGATATGGGTATATCTACTTAATGAAACACAAGTCTGAAACATTTGATGACGATCAGTATTACGATTTTATGAGTTTTGATGTACCGACGGTAGTTCGGAGTCCCGGATGAGATCACGGACATGACGAGGAGTCTCGGATTGTCCGAGACATAAGGTTTAATATATTGGATGACTATATTCGGACACCGGAAGTGTTCCGGGTGTTATCGGGTAAAACCGGAGTGCCGGAGGGGGTTACCAGAACCCCCCCCCCCCCGAGGGAGTATGGGCCACAGTGGGCCAATGAGGGAAAGAGAGGGGCAGCCCATAGGCTGGCCGCACCCCTAGGGTTCCTAGTTGTACTAGGAAAAGGGGGGAGGCGCCCCCTCTCCTTTCCTTCTCCTCTTCCCCTTCCTTTCCTACTCCTAGTAGGAATTGGAAAAGGGGTTCCTATTCCTACTAGGAGTAGGAATCCTACTCCCTTTGCACGCCCCTTGGCCTGCCGCACCTCCCCCCTTGCTCCTTTATATACAGGGGCAGGGGGCACCTAAGGACACATAAGAAACATTGTTCAAGCCATGTGTGGTGCCTCCCTCCACAAAAACACACCTCGGTCATACCGTTGCAGTGCTTAGGCGAAACCCTGCGTCGGTAGCTTCATCATCTCCGTCATCACGCCATGGTGCTGACGAAACTCTCCCGTCAAGCTCAACTGGATCAAGAGGTCATGGGACGTCATCAAGCTGAATGTGTGCTGAACGCGGAGGTGTCGTACGTTCGGTGCTTGATCGGTTGGATCGCGAAGACGTTCGACTACATCAACCGCGTCACTAGACGCTTCCGCTTTGTGTCTACGAGGGTACGTAGACACACTCTCCCCTCTCGTTGCTATGCATCTAGTAGATAGATCTTGCGTGATGGTAGGAATTTTTTTGAAATACTATGTTCCCCAACACAAATACGATGTCAACTACATGATCATGCAAGGCAATATGACAATGATGAAATGTGTCATAATAAACGGAACGGTGGAAAGTTGCATGGCAATATATCTTGGAATGGCTATGGAAATGCCATAATAGGTAGGTATGGTGACTGTTTTGAGGAAGGTATATGGTTGGTGTATGGTACCGGCGAAAATTGCGCGGTACTAGAGAGGCTAGGAATGGTGGAAGGGTGAGAGTGCGTATAATCCATGGGCTCAACATTAGTCATAAGAACTCACATACTTATTGCAAAAATCTACAAGTCATCAAAACAAAGTACTACACGCATGGTCCTAGGGGAAGGGTTGGTAGGAGTTAGCCATCGCGCGATCCCGACCTCCACACAAAGGATGACAATTAAAGAAATACCTCATGCTTCAAATTTGTCACACAACGGTTACCATACGTGCATCCTACGGGACTTGCAAACCTCAACACAAGTATTTCTCAAATTCACAACTACCCTACTAGCATGACTCTAATATCACCATCCTCATATCTCAAAACAATCATCAATCATCAAACTTTTCATAGTATTGAATGCACTTTATATGAAAGTTTTTATTATATCCCTCTTGGATGCCTATCATATTAGGACTAAATTTATAACCAAAGAAAATTACCATGCTGTTTAATACTCTTAAAATAATATAAGTGAAGCATGAGAGTTCATCAATTTCTTCAAAATAAAACCACCGTCGTGCTCTAAAAAGATATAAGTGAAGCACTAGAGAAAATGACAAACTACTCCGATCGATATAAGTGAAGATCAATGAGTAGTTGAATAATTATGTAACTATGTGAAGACTCTCTAACATTTAAGAATTTCAGATCTTGGGATATTATTCTAACAGCAAGCAAAACAAAATAAAACAAACTGACGCTCCAAGCAAAACACATATCATGTGGTGAATTAAAATATAGCCTCAAGTAAAGTTACCGATAGACGAATACGAAAGAGGGGATGCCTTCTCGGGGCATCCCCAAGATTAGGCTCTTGGTTGTCCTTGAATATTACCTTGGGGTTCCTTGGGCATCCCCAAGATTAGGCTCTTGCCAATCCTTATTCCCTAGTCCATCGAATCTTTACCCAAGACTTGAAAACTTCACAACACAAAACTCAACAGAAAACTCGTAAGCTCCGTTAGTATAAGATAATAAAACCACCACTTAGGTACTGTTGTGAACTCATTCTAAATTCATATTGGTGTAATATTTACTTTATTACAACTTCGCTATGGTTCATACCCTCCGATACTACTCATAGATTCATCAAAATAAGCAAACAACACATAGAAAACAAAATATGTCCAAAACAGAACAGTCTGTAGCAATCTGTAACTCAAAAGATTCTGAAATAAATTGGTGGACGTGTGGAATTTGTCTATTAATCTTCTGCAAAAAGAATCAACTTAAAAGCACTCTCTAGTAAAAAAATATGGCAGCTAATCTCGTGAGCGCAAAGTTTCTGTTTTTTACAGCAAGATCACATTAACATTCACCCAAGTCTTCCCAAAGGTTATAGTTGGCATTTTATTGAAACTAAAGCTATAAATAATTATTAATAAAGTAGCTTAATCAAGTGACCCCACAAAAACATTAGGGGTCAATATTGGGTTGTCTCCCAACAAGCGCTTTTCATTAATGCCTTTTAGCTAGGCATGATGACTTCAATGATGCTCGCATAAAAGATAAGACTTGAAACATAACGGGAGCATCATGAAGAATGCATAGGGATTTTGTGAGCAAACAACTTATGGGAACAAGAATCAATTAGCATAGGAAATCAAAACAAGCATAGCTTCATGATTTTCAACACATAGAGAGGAAACTTGATATTATTGCAATTCCTACAGGCATATGTTCCTCCCTCATAATAATTTTCAGTAGCATCATGAATGAATTCAACAATATAACCATCCCATAAAGCATTCTTTTCATGATCCTCAAGCATATAAATTTTATTACTCTCCACATAAGCCAATTTCTTCTCATGAATAATAGTGGGAGCAAACTCAACAAAATAATTATCATGTGAGGCATAATCCAATTGAAAACTAAAGTCATGATGGCAAGTTTCATGGTTATCATTATTCTTAATAGCATACAAGTCATCACTATAATCATCATAAATAGCAACTTTGTACTCATCGTAATCAATTGAAACTTCTTCCAAGATAGTGGAATCATTACTAAATAAAGTCATGACCTCTCCAAATCCACTTTCATCAATATAATCATCATAAATAGGAGGCATGATATTATCATAATAAATTTGCATATCAAAACATGGGAGGCTAAAAATTTCATCTTCATCAAACGTACCATCCCCAAGCTTGGGACAAACATTAATTGCAGCAAATAAATTCTCAAACATGTCATTCTCATCAAACATAGCATCCCCAAGCTTGGGCCTTTTCATATCATAAGCATAATCACTCTCATCATTAATAGTATGGATAGCACCGATAGTATATCAATTATCATCATCACAATGAGTAATAGGAGCAACATCATTTGGGAGGGATACCTTTTTACCTTTGCTTCTCCGTCTTTTATTTTTCTTCTTCACATTATGTGTGGGTTTAATCCTCTTTTTGGAGCTCCTTATTAATGAGATTGGTTGAATAGAAGGCTCCTCCTCGTTACCTTATTCATCATAAGAAATAATAGGAAGATATTGGGAAGTCTCCTCCCTTTTATTACTCTTCTCTTCATCTTCTATTTGTTTTCTTGTCTTTATGTAATTGGCAATATAAGGATTTTCAACGCAATTCACCGCACAATACATAAATATTTCATCTAGATCAAAATCAAGAACTCTCTCAAAAGAAAATTCTGGAATATTCTTAGTTATACGTTTCATTTCTTCATAACCCAAATGCAAAGTAAGTTCATTATGGTGTGCAAGGGAAATCAAATCATCACAATTTTTGGACACGATTCGATCATGAAACAATTTGCATTGGATATTTAAATGATCACGTTCATTGCAAAGTTCACAAGGATGGCTAAGAAAATTTAAATTTTGAGCACAAACATCTAGCCTTTCTTGCAATCATTTATTTTCTAAATACTTATGCCTCTTGCAAAATCTATCTTCCCTATTTGGTGTGTACATGCAAACTCTATGCACTCCACAAAAATTGACATGCTTATATGAGATATTTTCATCATGACTACTGCAATCATAATTAATACTATGGATACTCAAGGAGCTCGTACTAACAACATTGCAATCATGCTCATCATTCAAAGATTTAGTGCCAAGCATTTTAATGTGTTCTTCTTCAAGTACTTGAGCACAATTTTCCTTCCCATCATTTTCACGAAAGATATTAAAAAGATGAAGCATATGAGGCAACCTCAATTCCATTTTTGTAGTTTTCTCTTATAAACTAAACTAGTGATAAAACAAGAAACTACAATATTTGATTGCAAGATCTAAAGATATACCTTCAAGCACTCACCTCCCCGGCAACAGCGCCAGAAATTAGCTTGATGTCTACTACGCAACCTTCTTCTTGTAGACGTTGTTGGGCCTCCAAGTGCAGAGGTTTGTAGGACACTAGCAAATTTCCCTCAAGTGGATGACCTAAGGTTTATCAATCCGTGGGAGGCGTAGGATGAAGATGGTCTCTCTCAAACAACCCTGCAACCAAACAACAAAGAGTCTCTTGTGTCCCCAACACACCCAATACAATGGTAACTTGTATAGGTGCACTAGTTCGGCGAAGAGATGTTGATACAAGTGCAATATGGATGGTAGATATAGGTATTTGTAATATGAAAATATAAAAACAGCAAGGTAACTAATGATAAAAGTGAGCATAAACGGTATTGCAATGCTTTGACACAAGGCCTAGGGTTCATACTTTCACTACTGAAAGTTCACTCAACAATAATAACATAACTGGATCATATAACCATCCCTCAGCATGCAACAAAGAGTCACTCCAAAGTCACTAATAGCGGAGAACAAACAAAGAGATTATTGTAGGATACGAAACCACCTCAAAGTTATTCTCTCTGATCGATCTATTCAAGAGTCTATAGTAAAATAACACGAAGCTATTCTTTCCGTTCGATCTATCCTAGAGTTCATACTAGAATAACACCTTAAGACACACATCAACCAAAACCCTAATGTCACCTAGATACTCCATTGTCACCTCAAGTATCAGTGGGTATGATTATATGATATGCATCATACAATCTCAGATTCATCTATTCAACCAACACAAAGAACTTCAAAGAGTGCCCCAAAGTTTCTACCGGAGAGTCAAGACGAAAACGTGTGCCAACCCCTATGCATAGATTCCCAAGGTGACAGAACCTGCAAGTTGATCACGAAAACATACATCAAGTGAATCAATAGGATACCCCATTGTCACCACGGGTATCCCACGCAAGACATACATCAAGTGTTCTCAAATCCTTAAAGACTCAATCCGATAAGATAACACCAAACGGAGAACTCAATCCATTACAAGAAGATAGAGGGGGAGAAGCATCATAAGATCCAACTATAATACCAAAGCCTGGGATACATCAAGATCGTGCCATCTCAAGAACACAAGAGAGAGAGAGAGAGAGAGATCAAACACATAGCTAATCGTACATACCCTCAGCCCCGAGGGTGAGCTACTCCCCCCTCGTCATGGAGAGCGTCAGGATGATGAAGATGGCCACCGGAGAGGGATTCCCCCTCTGGCAGGGTGACGGAACGGGTCTAGATTGGTTTTCGGTGGCTATAGAGGCTAGCGTTGGCGGAAATCCCGATCTAGGTTTCTTTCTGGAAGTTTGGGTATATATAAGAGATGTTGGAGTCGGGAACAAGTAAGGGGTGTCCCCGAGGCGGCCACGAGGTAGGAGGCGCACCCAGGGGGTAGGGCGTGCCCCCACCCTTGTGGTGGCCACGGGATTCTTCTGGTCCATCTCCGGTAGTCTGTGGTCTTCTTCTTGTCCATAAAAAATCATCAAAAATTGGCACGTCAATTGGAATCCGTTTGGTATTCCTTTTCTGTAAAACTCAAAAACAAGGAAAAGACAGAAACTGGCACTGGGCTCTAGGTTAATAGGTTAGTCCCAAAAGTCATATAAAAGTGTATATTAAATCCCATTAAACATCCAAAACATATAATATAATATCATGGAACAATCAAAAATTATAGATACGTTGGAGACGTATCACCCACCTATATATATGTGGGGAGGGGCACACACAAGGACACAACATGGTCTTAGCCGTGTGCGGTGCCCCCGTCCACCGTTTACTCCCCCGGTCATATTTTCATAGTGCTTAGGCGAAGCCCTACAGATATCACTTCACCATCACGATCACAACGCCGTAGTGATGACGGAACTCGTCTACTACCTCGATGTCTTGCTGGATCAAGAAGGTGAGGGACATCACCGAGCTAAACGTGTGCAGAAAGCGGAGGTGCCGTGCGTTTGGTACTTGATTGGCTGAAGCACGAAGAAGTTCGACTACATCAACCGCATTGTGAAACGCTTCCGCTTACGGTCTACGAGGGTTCATAGACACACTCTCCCCCCTCATTGATGTGCATCTCCATGGATAGATCATTGTGTGTCGTAGAATATTTTTTGTTTTCTATGCAACATTTCCCAACACTCATGGCCCCCACGACCACTATCGGACGCCAAGGTAGGTGCTAGCTCTTGAGCATGCGTTGGTTTTTCCCTTGAAGAGGAAAGGGTGATGCAGCAAAGTAGAGTAAGTATTTCCCTCAATTTGAGAACCAAGGTATCAATCCAGTAGGAGATTACGCACAGATCGCCGAATATCTGCACAAACAATCAAACAACTTGCACCCAACGCTATAAAGGGGTTGTCAATCTCTTCACAATTATTTTCGGGTTTTTGGTTATAGATTGAAAAGTAAAATATTGCAAAATAGTAGATCGGAAACTTATAAGGTGTAAAATAGACCCGGGGGCCATAGGTTTCACTAGAGGCTTCTCTCATGATAGCAAATATCATGGTGGGTGAACAAATTACTATCAAGCAATTGATAGAAGAGCGAATAATTATAACGATATCTAAGGCAATGATCATGAATATAGGCATCACGTCCGTTTCAAGTAGACCAACTCCTTCCTGCATCTACTACTATTACTCCACACATCAACCAAAATGATTATGCATCTAGAGTATTAAGTTCATAAGAACAGAGTAACACATTAAGCAAGATGACATGATGTAGCGGAATTAAGTCAAGCAATATGATGAAAACCCTATCTTTTTATCCTCGATGGCAACAATACAATACGTGTCATCTCCCCTACTGTCACTGGGATTGAGCATCGCAAGATTGAACCCAGAGCAAAGCACTTCTCCCATTACAAGAAAAACCAATCTACTTGGCCAAACCAAACCGATAGTTCAAAGAGAATTACTAAGATATTAAATCATGCATATAAGAATTCAGAAGAGACTCCAATAATATTCATAGATAATCTGATCAGAAACCCACAATTCATCGGATCTAGACAAACACACCGCAAAAGAAAATTACATCGGATAGATCTCCAAGAACATCAAGGAGAACATGGTATTGAGCATCAAAGAGAGAGAAGAAGCAATCTAGATACTAGCTATGGACCCATAGGTCTGTGGTAAACTACTCACACTTCATCAGAAGGGCAATAGGGTTGATGTAGATGCCCTCCATGGTCGAATCCCCCTCCAGCAGAGTACCGGAAAAGGCCTCTAGATGGGATCTCATGAGAACAGAATGTTATGGTGGCGAAAAAGTGGTTTTGATGGATGTTCTGATGTTTCTGGAATATTTGTGGATTTATAGGCGAAAGAAGTAGGTTAGGGGGGTCGCAGGGGGCCCACGAGGTAGGGGGCGCGACCTACCCCCCAGGGCGCGCCCTCCACCTTTGTGGCCGCCTCAAGGCTCCCCTAGTGTGTACTCCAAGTCCTCTGGATGTCTTCTGGTCCAAGAAAAATCCTCGTAAAGTTTCATTCCGTTTGGACTGCGTTTGATATTCCTTTTCTGCGAAACTCAAAAACAAGGAAAAAACATAAACTAACACTAGGCTCTGGGTTAATAGGTTAGTCCAAAAAATCATATAAAATAGCATATTAATGCATATAAAACACCAAAATAGATAATATAATAGCATGGAACAATCAGAAATTATAGATACTTCGGAGACATATCAAGCATCCCCAAGCTTAATTCCTGCTCGTCCTCGAGTAGGTAAATGATAAAAACAGGATTTTTAATGTGCAATGCTACTTAACATATTTATCAATGCAATTCTTCTTTAATGTGGTGTGAAAGTTCAGATCCGCAAGTTTCAAGCAAAAGTTTATGTTGACATGAGAACAATAATATTTCAAGCATACTAGATAGTAAATCATTAAGCTTCAAAAATAACATGGCTAAAGAAAGTTATCCCTACAAAATGATATATAGTCTTATTATGCTCCCTCTTCTCAACACACTATAATCATGCCCACCCGAGTGTCAGCCAAGCAATTGGTTCATACTTTTTAACGCGCTTCAGCCTTTTTGACTTTTCACGCAATATATGAGCGTGAGCCATGGATATAGCTCTATGGGTGGAATAGAAGGTGGTAATAGACAAAAATGGGGAGAAAGTCTCGCATCAACTCGGCAAATCAATGGACTATGGAGATGTCCATCAATTGATATCAATGTGAGCGAGTAGGGATTGGCATGTAATGGATGCACTAGAGCTATAAGTGTATGAGAGCTCAAAAAGGAAAACTAGTGGGTGTGCATCAACTTGCTTGCTCATGAAGGCCTAGGGCATTTGAGGAAGCCCATCGTTGGAATATACAAGCCAAGTTCTATAGCGAAAATTCACACTAGTATATGAAAGTGACAACATAGGAGACTCTCTATTATGAAGAACATGGTGCTACTCTGAAGCACAAGCGTGGAAAAAAGATAGTAACATTGTCCCTTCTCTCTTTTTCTCTCATTTCTTTATTTTTATTTTTATTTTATTTTTATTTATTTTGGCCTCTTTGGCCTCTTTTTTGGTGGGCTTCTTTGGCCTCTTTTATTTTTGATAACCTCACATGGGACAATGTTCTAATAATGGTGATCATCGCACTTTTATTTACTTACAACTCGATACTTGAACAAAGATATGACTCTTTATGAATGCCTCCGGCGGTGTACCGGGATGTGCAATGACCAAGAGTGACATGTATATAAAGAAATATGAATGGTGGCCTTGCCACAAATACTATGTCAACTACATGATCATGCAAAGCAATATGACAATGAAGATGTGTGTCATAATAAATGGAACGGTGGAGTTACATGGCAATATATCTCGGAATGGCTATGGAAATGCCATAATAGGTAGGTATGGTGGTTGTTTTGAGGAAGGTATAAGGAGGGTTTTATGCACCGGCAAAAGTTGCGTGGAACTAGAGTGGCTAGCAAGGTGGAAGGGAGAGAGTGCCTATAATCCATCGACTCAACATTAGTCATAAAGAACTCACATACTTATTGCAAAAGATTTATTAGCCCTCAAAGCAAAGTACTACTACGCATGCCCCTAGGGGGGAGGTTGGTAGGAGTTAACCATCACGCGCCCCAGACCTTCACACAAAGGTGAACAATCAAGACACAAGCATTTCATTTCGGTTGCACTTTTTGGAGACCATACGTGCATGCTACAGGAATCATGAACCTTAACGCAATTATTTTCTCTACCCTACAATTTACTACTAGCATGATTCTACTATTACCATCCTCATATCTCAACACAATCACCTTTATCATATGGAAGTTTTTATTATACCTACTTTGGATGTCTATCATATTAGGACTAAATTCATACCCAAGCTAATTACCATGCTGTTTTAGAGACTTTCAAAATAATATAAGTTAAGCAAGAGAGTTCAACAATTTCTATAAAATAAAACCACTGCCATGCTCTAAAAAGATATAAGTGAAGCACTAGAGAAAAATTGCCTAGCTCAAAAGATATAAGTGAAGCACATAGAGTATTCTAATAAATCACGATTGAAGCGTGTCCCTCTCAAAAGGTTTGTACAGCAAGGATGATTGTGACAAACTAAAAAGCAAAGACTCATATCATACAAGACGCTCCAAGTAAAACACATATCATGTAGTGAATAAAAATATAGTTGTCGTGGTTCTAAGTCTGATAGTACGAGTAGTGGGTATGTAGGAGGAGGCAAGGTCCTAGCTACGGCGAGATTGTACACAAGATGTTTATGAGTTCAGGCCCTTCTCGGAGGAAGTAAAAGCCCTACGTCTTGGTGCCCGAAGGCGGTCGACTGGAATGTATATGTGTGTGTGAGTTACATGGGGTGCAAACCCTTGTATTGGAGGAGGGGATGGCTTATATAGAGTGCACTAGGACCCCAGCCATCCCCACCTTACAAAGGGTTCAATGTACATAAAGGCAGGGCATTACTGATAACGCCTGCAATAAAGGGTGATAAAGGCATTCATTACTACAGAATGAATGCATGACCGTTGCTGTCCTAACGGGACCTTTGACCTTTGGGGGTCGAGTGTCTTTGTATGGTTGAGTGTCATCATCCTTCCGAGTGGAGTTGAGTCGTCTGAGCGGGGGTATGCAGTCGAGTGAAATATCCTCTTGGGACGTATCACTCGACTGTTTCTGTTGTCTTCGAGTTGTCTCTTGAGCTTCTGGGGTAGTAACCTTGGGTGGGGCACCTGGGTCAGGCCCGTGACCCTACCCTAGGCCTGTAGCATCATCAGTAGCCCCGAATGGATTGATGTCCAAGTGGAGGAGAGTGTTGAAGTTGGCCTTGGCCCAAGTTTGATGTCCCTGGGGAATCTTCCTTCAATCTGTTGACCAGGCCGATCCTTCAACCTTGACTTGATCACCTTAATCGATTCAAGAACTACCGAGTGTACTTGCTTGTGTAGACCGTCGAGTGAACTTTTTCGCACGGCTCCGAGCGTTACCGGGACACGCAACTTTCGGCGTGATTGGTTGTTCTCTGGTCTCCGGGTTTCACGGGATTTGAAATTTGGGGAAGCGTGCAGGACGGGGCGTGCCGCAGTAATCGGATCGGATACGCTCGGGGCGCCTCGATCCCCGCGCCGCCTTTTTCGCCACGTATTGGGCGCGCGCCTGTTGCAGGATTTTACAGGATAACTTGGGGCCACCAGTTAGTCACTCAACCACCGTGCTATAAATAAGCACCGCAGCCGAGGTGAAAGCACAGTGCGCCCAATCTCTGCCTCTTCTTCCTCCGCTCCTCCGCCGCGCCTTCGTTCTCTGCTCTCCACCGCTCAGCTCGCGCTGGCTCGCCTCCCATGGGCAAGGACAAGATGGCGGCTCTGGAGCGCTTGAAGAAAGCGGCGGCGACGGGGAAGGGGAATAGATTCAATCGGGGTTCATCTTCAAGGTATGGGCTCCCGCCTGGCTGGATCCAGGGGGACTGGATCAGGTCCACGATGACGACGGAGGACATGGAGGAGCTGGTGGAGGAGGGCCTGATCGTCCGCGACCCCTGGCGGCTGCCGAAGGATGAGCTCCAGCCCCAGACGCAGGAGGGCGAGTGCGTTCTCCTCGCGAACCACGTCGACCGAGGTTTTTCCTTGCCCCCACATCCTTTCTTTCGCGGTTTCCTGGCTTTCTACGGCGTCCAGCTGCACCACTTCACCCCCAACACCATCACGTACTTGGCCACCTTTGTTCCGATGTGTGAGAACTTCCTCGGATGCCGACCGCACTAGGGCCTATTTAAGCATATCTTCACCTGTCACTCCCTAACTGTCAAGAAAGCAAACCCGAGTGACGAGAAGACGCACGTCATCCAGATGTGCGGTGGATTGCGTATCTGGACTAGGGGTAGGAGCACTTTCCCTGCCATGGTCCTTCCTAAGTCGGTCCGGATATGGCAGTCGACTTGGTTTTATTGCAAAGATGTCCCGACTCCTGGTCAGTCGACCGGATTTCCTACATTTTCTTTAGATCGAGTCGGTCAGCCACCGACGCTGCTTGTGAGTCGGGCTGAGAAGGTAGAGGTGGATATGTTGGTGGAGTGGGTGGTTCATCTGGTCCGCGACGGGGTCACTGGGATGGATCTACTCGAGGTGTTCCTCAAGAGGAGGTTCCAGCCCCTCCAAGCTCGGGACCATCCGATGTGGATGTACTCAGGCATCGACGACACTTCTCGGGTCTACCCAGAGGAAGCCACCGCGAAGACGGTGGAACTGTGTCTGAAGTGCATGACGGGGAACAAGGACAATCCTCGGGGGACTGGAAGGGTTCACCCGTTCGATGCAGACCACCAACCAGACAAGGTTCGGCCTTAGTTTCCGAGTGGATTTTCCGTTTCTTGTTTGCAGGTGTTTGGTGATTCTGACTGGTGTACGATTGTTTCTTCTTTCTCTAGATCTTTACCGACATGTACTCGGTGCCCAATGGTAAACAGATCCAGGAGGGGGAAGAGGGCGTAGGCGAGGATTCCGAATGGAAGTCCGGTGAGGAGTCGGTGGAGGAGAGTGAGGATTCCAGCAGCGGCGAGGAAGTCGAGTCGCTGCCCCGCGTCGAGAAGCGTTCCAAGGAGAAGCACGACCCAGACACCGCGCGTGCCAGGACGGGTCCTTCCAGCTCCCAGGTGCAGAACCGCACTCGGACGTCTACCCCAGATCCGACTGAGAAGGCGCCAAAACAGCCCAAGGTCACCACCTCTAAGCCTCGGAAGGCCTTGCCAAAGATCAAAGTGGACGTCCCGATCGCTTCCACGTAAGTGTCGCTTCGCTCTGTTCTTCTTTTATCTTAGACATCAGTTTGCCTCTGTCGACTAACCTTCCGTGAAATCTTCAGCACTGCTGCTTCTGCGACCTCAATGGATGTTGATAAGGGTCATGACGACGAGGGGACTACAGATGCTGCCATGTCCCACCCAGGTGCGGCTTCTTGGCTATGCTTTTGCTTTTGTTACTTGGATTGTCAATCGACTGAATTTCTTCTTGATTGTTCTCTGAAGGGCCGCACAATGTCATCGAACTTCCTGATGATGATGATGATGAGGAGGACGGCATGGAGGTGTCTCGAAGAGGCACGGGAAGGAGGGGTCGGAAGAAACCCTCTTGCTCTGAGGCCCAGCAACAGGGGGCGTGGCTCGGACCACGATCTCTTTTGTTGTTCCCGCGTCGACTGACCGTCCCTCCGCGTCGACTGTTCCAGCTGCTGACCCTGTGACTACTCCGACTGATCCATCGTCCGTGCTTTTCGCTACCCATCACGTCCCGGAGGACCCCGTGAGTGCGGCCAAGGAGGACGTTCGACAGGCGGGGTTGATGCTGGAGCGGACGAAGGCGACGTATGAGGCTAGCATGGCTGCCTATAATGCCAGTTCGGCTCTTCGAACCAATGTCCAAGTTTGTCTTTTCCGACTGACTTGTTGTGTTGTTGGGGTCTTCATTCTGAAAACTGCCACTTTGTTCGTAAGATGATGTTACTACTTTGTTCGTAAGATGATGTTACACCCATTGGGTGTTCTTGATCTCCTTGTAGCTTTAGCTCTTGTAATCCAATCGGTCTTTCTATGTCGATTGGACCGGTGGGGGCACGCTGAGTGCACCCACTGGGTGTAGTCCCCGAGGCCACAGTCGACTGAAGTCAGTCAGCCGTGATCTTAGAATTTGTCTTGTTTATTTGTTTCGAACTCTTCTCACTCGCGCAGGACTGATCCGGCCGAGTGAGAACCAGTGGGGGCACGCTTAGTGCACCCATTGGGTGTAGTCCCCGAGACCGTGGTCGACTGCTAGTAGTCGGCCATGGTCTAAGAACAAAATGCATATGTCTCCCTTTTTATTTGAGCTCGGGTAGGACTGAACCGACCGAGTGAGAACCAGTGGGGCACGCTTAGTGCACCCACTGGGTGTAGTCCCCGAGACTACTGTTGAGTATTTGGCTCGGCTGTAGTCTTAGAATTATGTCTTCTTTTGTTGGACGCAGAAATGTTGTGAGTTTGGAGCCAAATTCGCGGATCTTGAGAAGAAGTAGGTCCAACTCAATCTTGACCTAGAGCTGGCCAGGGAACATTTGAAGAAATCCCAAGACGAAGTGTCTAGTAATAAAAGTGTATAGCTGGTCGACTGAATTCCAGTGAGTGTGCCGTGTGCATCCTTATGTTCATCTGTCTAGTAATGTCCCTTGTAGAACAAATGAAGGTGGCTCTGGAGCAGAAGGACCTTGACCTGGCAGCGGTGCAGCAGATGGCGCAGGAGAAGACTGAACTTGTAGAACAGAAGCTGGCTTTGGTCGGCAAGCTTGAAGAAGAGATCACCAGATTGAAGGACTCTCTTGGTGCGGCCAACAAGGAAGTGACTCGACTGAAGAGGGCTAATATCGCTCTGGACGAGTAGGTAGGGGGCCTTTTCCAGAAGAAGAACGGGTTGGAAGCTTATCTGGGTGACCTCACGAAGAAGTGGTACCTCATGCTTGAAGGTATGTTCCTTTTGTCCGACTAAAACAAAGTGGTCGACTCATATCCTGCTCGCTAATTCGTCATGTTTTTGCCTATGTAGAATTCTGTCGTAACTTTGAGGAGGAGACTGGGCGGGTCGAGCCGGGCTGGACCCCACCAACTCTCTTGTCAAGGATGAAGTGGCGATGAACGTCTTGCAACTGCAGTCACGACTCACCAGCGCCACAGGCTATCTCGCTCGACTGAAGGCAGTGATGTCTCGGATCGACGCTGCACTCTGGAGGGGGACGATGCAAGAGAATGACCTCGAGTCTCTGATGGCTCAACTCAATGAGGTCCCCAGTCAAGTGCAGGAGTGGAAGTAATCATCTGCCCGTTGTGGTGCTGACGTTGCATTGTCTCTGGTCCGCATGCACTTCAATGAAGTGAAGGAGGAGAGGCTGGCCGCGCTCAAGGTTACCAACACGAAGAAGCTTCAGTTCCAGTCGTTCATGGACACTTTCCTGGAGGCCGCTACCCGTATTGCCGACGGGATTGACTTGGACGAGTACGTCACGCTTGCAAGCCCTCCTCCCCCCGAGGAGTGAACAAACTTTGATACCCTGATACAATTTGCCTCGGTATGCCGAGTGATTTTTGCTACTTCTCGAGCTTGCATTGTATTCCCTCGAAGAGGATAGGGTGATGCAGCACAGTAGCGTAAGTATTTCCCTCAGTTTTTGAGAACCAAGGTATCTATCCAGAAGGAGACCACGGGCGAGTCCCTCGCACCTGCACAAACAAATAAGAACTTCGCAGCCAACGCGATAAGGGGTTGTCAATCCCTTTACGGTCACTTACGAAAGTGAGATCTGATAGACATGATAGTTTGGTATTTTTGGTATTTTTGGTTATAAAAACAGAAAGAAAAGGCGGAAAAGTAAAGTAGATTATAGATTGATATGTTGAGAATAGACCCGGGGGCCATAGTGTTCTCTAGTGGCTTCTCTCATGATAGCAATATTCTACGGCAGGTAAAAAAATTACTGTCGAGCAATTGATAGAAGAGCGAATAATTATGAGACTATCTAGGCATGATCATTATATATAGGCATCACGTTCGAGACAAGTAGACCGAAACGATTATGCATCTACTACTATTACTCCACACATCGACCGCTATCCAGCATGCATCTAGTGTATTGAGTTCATAAGAACAGAGTAACGCCTTAAGCAAGATGACACGATGTAGCGGGATAAACTCAAACATAGTGATATAAACCCCATCTTTTTATCCTCGATGGAAACAATACAATACGTGCCTTGCTGCCCCTACTGTCACTGGGACAGGACACCGCAAGATTGAACCCAAAGCCAAGCACTTCTCCCATTGCAAGAACTATAGATCTAGTAGGACAAACCAAACCAATAATTCGAAGAGACTTGCAAGGATATTATAATCATACATAAAGAGTTCAGAGAAGAACCAAATATTTCTCATAGATTATCTTGATCATAAACCCACAATTCATCGGATCTCGACAAACACACCACAAAAAGAGATTACATCGAATAGATCTCCTCGAAGACCGAGGAGAACTTTGTATTGAGATTCAAAGAGAGAGAAGAAGCCATCTAGATACTAGCTATGGACCCGAAGGTCTGTGGTAAACTACTCACAACTCATGGTGAGGCGATGATGATGATGTAAAAGCACTTCGTGGTAGATCCCCCCTCCGGCGGAGCTCCGGAACAGGCCCCAAGATGGGATCTCACGGGAACAGAAGGTTACGGTGGTGGAACTAGGGTTTTCTCTGTTGTTCTGATGGTTACGTAGGTATATATAGGAGGAAGGAGGGCATCGGGGGCCAATCATGGGGCCCACGAGGCAGGGGCGCGCCCCCCACCCTCGTGGGCGCCAAGTGTGCCCTACTCTGTGGTTCTCAAGTCTCCCGTGCGTAATTTTGTCCAAAAATATCTCTCTTGAAGGTTTCATTCCGTTTGGACTCCGTTTGATATTCCTTTTCTGTAAAACCCTGAAATAGGCAAAAAAACAGCAATCTGGACTGGGCCTTTGGGTTAGTAGGTTAGTCCCAAAAATAATATGAAAGTGTATAACATAACCCATTAAACATCCAAAACATCATAAATAATAGCATGGAACAATAAAAAATTATAGATACGTTGGAGACGTATCAAGCATCCCCAAGCTTAATTCATGCTCGTCCTCGAGTAGGTAAATGTTAAAAACAGAATTTTTGATGTGGAATGCTAACCAACATAGTTTTTCAATGTAATTCTCTTAATTGTGGCATGAATGTTCAAATCTGAAAGATTCAAGAAAAAAGTCTATATTGACACAAGAAATAATAATACTTCAAGCATACTAACAAAGCAATCATGTGTTCTCAAAATACTACGGCTAAAGAAAGTTATCCCTACAAAATCATATAGTTTGGCTATGCTCCCTCTTCATCACACAAAATATTCATATCATGCACAACCCCGATTTCAGCCAAGCACTTGTTTTCATACTCTATTCTTTCAAACCTTTCAACTTTCACGCAATATATGAGCGTGAGCCATGGACATAGCACTATGGGTGGAATATAGAGGTGGTTGTGGAGAATACAAAAAGGAGGGAGATAGTCTCACATCGACTAGGCGTATCAACGGGCTATGGAGATACCCATCAATAGATATCAATGTGAGTGAGTAGGGATTGCCATGCAACGGATGCACTAGAGCTAAATATGGATGAAAGCTCAACAAAAGAAACTAGTGGGTGTGCATCCAACTTGCTTGCTCACGAAGACCTAGGGCATTTGAGGAAGCCCATCATTCGAATATAAAAGCCAAGTTCTATAATGAAAATTCCCACTAGTATATGAAAGTGACTAAACATGAGACTCTCTATCATGAAGAACAAGGTGCTACTTTGAAGCACAAGTGTGGAAAAATATAGTAGCTATTCACCCTTTTTCTTTTCCTTTTTTTTTGGGGCCTTTCTTTTTTCTTCGGCCTTTCCTTTTTTTCTTTTTTTGGAAGGGCTTTATTGATTTAGCCTTTCCTCACATGGGGCAATGCTTTAATAATGATGATCATCACACTTTCAATGAATTACAACTCGATATTACAACTCGATGCTAGAAGAAGTATGACTCTATGAATGCCTCCGGCGGTGTACTGCTACTTCTCGAGCTTGCGTTGTATTCCCTCGAAGAGGAAAGGGAGATGCAGCACAGTAGCGTAAGTATTTCCCTCAGTTTTTGAGAACCAAGGTATCAATCCAGTAGGAGACCACGCGCGAGTCCCTCGCACCTGCACAAACAAATAAGAACTTCGCAGCCAACGCGATAAGGGGTTGTCAATCCCTTTACGGTCACTTACGAAAGTGAGATTTCATAGAGATGATAGTCTATATTTTTGTTATTTTTGTTTATAAGAACAGAAAATAAAAGCAGTAAAAGTAAAGTAGATGTAGATTGATATGTTGAGAATAGACCGGGGGCCATAGTGTTCTCTAGTGGCTTGTCTCATGATACCGATATTCTACGGTGGGTAAACAAATTACTGTCGAGCAATTGATAGAAAAGCGAATAATTATGAGACTATCTAGGCATGATCATTGTATATAGGCATCACGTCCGAGACAAGTAGACCGACTCCTGCCTGCATCTACTACTATTACTCCACACATCGACCGCTATCCAACATGCATCTAGTGTATTGAGTTCATAAGAACAGAGTAACGCCTTAAGCAAGATGACATGATGTAGATGGATAAACTCAATCAATATGATATAAACCCCATCTTTTTATCCTTGATGGCAACAATACAATACGTGCCTTGCTGCCCCTACTGTCACTTGGAAAGGACACCGCAAGATTGAACCCAAAGCCAAGCACTTCTCCCATTGCAAGAACTATAGATCTAGTAGGCCAAACCAAACCAATAATTCGAAAATACTAGCAAGGATATTACGAGCACACATAAAAAGTTCAGAGAAGAACCAAATATTTCTCATAAATAATCTTGATCATAAACTCGCAATTCGTCGGATCTCGACAAACACACCGCAAAAAGAGATTACATCGAATAGATCTCGTCGAAGACCGAGGAGAACTTTGTATTGAGATCCAGAGAGAGAGAAGAAGCCATCTAGATACTAGCTATGGACCCGAAGGTCTGTGTAAACTACTCACAACTCATGATGAGGGTGATGATGATGATGCTGAAGAACTCCGTGATGGATCCCCCTCCGGCGGAGCTCCGGAACAGGCTCCAAAATGAGATCTCACGGGAACAGAAGGTTACGGCGGTGGAATTAGGGTTTTCTCTCTGTTGCTGATGGTTTCGTGGTACGTAGACTTATATAGGAGGAAGGACGACACCGGGGGAGTCACGGGGGCCCCACGAGGCAGGGGCGCGCCCCCACCCTCGTGGGCCCCTTGTGGCTCTTCTGACGTGGTTCTCAAGTTCTCCGGGCGTGATTTTCTCCAAAAATATCTCTCGCGAAGGTTTCATTCCGTTTGGACTCCGTTTGATATTCTTTTTCTGCAAAACCCTGAAACAGGCAAAAAACAGCAATCTGGACTGGGCCTTTGGGTTAGTAGGTTAGTCCCAAAAATGATATGAAAGTGAAAGATAAAGCCCATTAAACATCCAAGACTTCATAAATAATAGCGTGGAACAATAAAAAAGTATAGATACGTTGGAGACGTATCAAGCATCCCCAAGCTTAATTCCTGCTCGCCCTCGAGTAGGTAAATGATAAAGAAAGAATTTTTGATGTGGAATGTTAACCAACATAGTTTTTCAATGTAATTCTCTTAATTGTGGCATGAATGTTTAGATCTGAAAGATTCAAGATAAAAGTCTATATTGACATAAGAAATAATAATACTTCAAGCATACTAATCAAAGCAATCATGTCTTCTCAAAATACTATGGCTAAAGAAAGTTATCCCTACAAAATCATATAGTCTGGCTATGCTCCCTCTTCATCACACAAAATATTCATATCATGCACAACCCCGATTTCAGCCAAGCACTTGTTTTCATACTCTATCTTTCAAACCTTTCAACTTCCATGCAATACATGAGCGTGAGCCATGGACATAGCACTATGGGTGGAATAGAGGTGGTTGTGGAGAAGACAAAAAGGAGGAAGATAGTCTCACATTGACTAGGCGTATCAACGGGCTATGGAGATGCCCAGCAATAGATATCAATGTGAGTGAGTAGGGATTGCCATGCAACGGATGCACTAGAGCTAAGTATGTATGAAAGCTCAACAAAAGAAACTAGTGGGTGTGCATCCAACTTGCTTGCTCACGAAGACCTAGGGCATTTGAGGAAGCCCATCGTTACAAGCCAAGTTCTATAATGAAAATTCCCACTAGTATATGAAACTGACTAAACATGAGACTCTCTATCATGAATAACATGGTGCTACTTTGAAGCACAAGTGTGGAAAAGGATAGTAGCAATTGTCCCTTCTCTCTTTTCTCTCATTAATTTTTTGCAGGGGCTTTCTCCTTCTTCTTTTATTAGCCCCTCTCAATTTTTTTGGGACATCTCTTTTATTTTATTGGCCTTTCCTCACATGGGACAATGCTCTAATAATGATGATCATCACACTTTTATTACAACTCGAAATTACAACTCGATACTACAACAAGTATGACTCTACATGAATGCATCGGGCGGTGTACCGGGGTGTGCAATGAATCAAGAGTGACATGTATGAAAAATTATGCATGGTGGCTTTGCCACAAATATGATGTCAACTACATGATCATGCATGGAAATATGACAATATGATGCGTGTCATATGAACGGAGCAGTGGAAAGTTGCATGGCAATATATCTTGGAATGGCTATGGAAATGCCATGATAGGTAGGTATGGTGGCTGTTTTGAGGAATAATATGGTGGCTGTTTTGAGGAAGGGTATATAGTGGGTTTATGGCACCGGCGAAAGTTGCGCGGTACAAGAGAGGCTAGCAATGGTGGAAGGGTGAGAGTGTGTATAATCCATGGACTCAACATTAGTCATAAGAACTCAAATACTTATTGCAAAAATCTATGAGTCATCAAAACAAAGCAATCAATGCATGCTCCTAGGGGGGAGGTTGGTAGGAGTTAACCATCGCGCGCGCCCGACCTCCACACAAAGGTTGGCACTCTACAAATACCTCATGCTCTAACTTCGTCACATAGCGGTTCACCATACGTGCATGATACGGGAATCGCTAACCTTAACACAAGTATTTCTCAATTTCATAATAACTCCACTAGCATGACTCTAATATCACTATCCTCATATCTCAAAACAATTATCAAGCATCCAACATCTCATCATATTCAATGCACTTAGTGTGAATTTTTTTACTACATTGACATTGGATGTCTATCATGTGAAGACTAGTTTTATTAGCCTAAACACAATACCATGCTGTTTTAATAGACTCTCAAATAGATATAAGTGAAGCATGAGAGTTCAACAATTTCTACAAAATATTACCACCACCGTGCTCTAAAAGATATAAGTGAAGCACTAGCGGAAAAACTATTCAACTCAAAAGATATAAGTGAAGCACATAGAGTGTTCTAGCAATTCCTAGGCCATATTTAACTCTCTCAAATAGGTGTGTCCAGCAAGGATGATTGTGACAAACTAAAAAGCAAAGACTCAAATTATACAAGACGCTCCAAGCAAAACACATATCATGTGGTGAATAAAAATATAGCTCCAAGTATAGTTACCGATGGATGAAGACGAAAGAGGGGATGCCTTCCCGGAGCATCCCCAAGCTTAGGCTTTTGATTATCCTTGAATTTTACTTGGGGTGCCATGGGCATCCCAAATCTTAGGCCTTTGCTACTCTTTGTTCCATAGTCCATCAAAGCAATACTCAAAACTTGAAAACTTCACAACACAAAACTTAGACAAAAATTCTCGTGAGCTTCGTTAGTATAAGAAAGCAAACCACTACTCAAAGGTACTGCAATGAATTCATTCTTTGTTTATATTGGTGTTAAACCTACTGTATTCCAACTTCTCTATGGTTCATACTTGCCAATACTACTCATATATGCATTGAAATAAGCAAACAACACAAGAAAAACAGAATCTGTCAAAAACAGAACAGTCTGTAGTAATCTGCAGATTTTGCATACTTCTGTAACTCCAAAAAATTCAAACTAAATTGTTAAATGTGAGAAATTTGTCTATTAATCATCTTCAAAAAGAATCAACTAAATAGCACGCTCCAGTAAAATCTGACGACCATTCTAGTGAGCGCTAACGATTCTGTTTTTCACAGCAAGATCACATAAACTTCACACACATCTTCCCAAAGGTTCTACTTCGCACAAACACTAAACAAAACATGAAACCACATCTAAACAGAGGCTAGAAGCATTATTTATTTCCTAACAGCAACAAAAACAAAAAATATAAAATTGGGTTGCCTCCCAACAAGCGCTATCGTTTTACGCCCCTAGCTAGGCATGATAATTCAATGATGCTCACATAAAGGACAAGGATTGAAGCACAAGGAGAGCATCATAAGACATGTGACAAACACATCTAAGTCTAACATACTTCCTATGCATAGGCATCTTATAGTAAAACAAATTACCAAGACAAGCAAGATCTAGCATATGCAAGGAAGGAGAAAAAAACAATAGCAATCTCAACATAAGGAGAGGTAATTTAGTAACATGAAGATTTCTACGACCATATTTTCCTCTCTCATAATAATTGCATGTAGGATCATAAGAAAATTTAATAGTATATCTATCACATAACATATTGTCAACACGATCCACATGCATGCGAAGTTGACACTCTTCCAAAATAGTGGGATCAACATTAACCTTTACAAACCCACTTTTATCAAAAAATTCATAAGATTGATCAATATCTAAAGTAGTGGGATCAAAAGTTGACACTCTTTCAGATCCACTTTCAATATTATGGCAAACATTATTATCAATCTCATATTCATGATGGGGTTTAAATAAATTTTCAAGATCGTAAGAATCATCACCCCAATCATGATCATTGCAACAAGTAGTGGGCATAGCAATACTAGCATCCCCAAGCTTAGGGTTTTGCATATCATTGACACAATTGACATCAATAGAATTTATAGTAATATCATTGCAATCATGCTTTTTATTTAAGGAGCTAACATGAATCGCTTTTTCTTTAACAATTCCTCACAATTTTCAGATTCATAAATTTCGAGCAAAACCTCATAAAGATAATCTAGTGCACGCAGCTCACTAGCAATAGGTTCAAGATAATGCGATCTCTTATAGAGATTAGCAAGTGAATAAAGATACATACTTTAGCAAGCGAAGATGCAAGCTAGTTGGGGGCACATAGCACACAAGCAAACAAGAGGCAAGCGGACAGTAAACACATGGCAGAAGAAGGACAAATAAAACGGCAAGGGTGAAGTGGGGGAGAGGAAAATGAGAGGCAAAAAAATATAATGCGAAGGATAAGGGTTTGTGATAGGTACTTGGTATATGACTTTTGCGTAAGCCTCCCCGGCAACGGCGCCAGAAATTCTTCTTGCTACTTCTCGAGCTTGCGTTGTATTCCCTCGAAGAGGAAAGGGAGATGCAGCACAGTAGCGTCAGTATTTCCCTCAGTTTTTGAGAACCAAGGTATCAATCCAGTAGGAGACCACGCGCGAGTCCCTCGCACCTGCACAAACAAATAAGAACTTCGCAGCCAACGCGATAAGGGGTTGTCAATCCCTTTACGGTGACTTACGAAAGTGAGATCTGATAGAGATGATAGTTTATATTTTTGGTATTTTTGTATATAAGAACAGAAAATAAAAGCGGTAAAAGTAAAGTAGATGTAGATTGATATGTTGAGAATAGACCCGGGGGCCATAGTGTTCTCTAGTGGCTTCTCTCATGATAGAGATATTCTATGACGGGTAAACAAATTACTGTCAAGCAATTGATAGAAAAGCGAATAATTATGAGACTATCTAGGCATGATCATTGTATATAGGCATCACGTCCGAGACAAGTAGACCGACTCCTGCCTGCATCTACTACTATTACTCCACACATCGACCGCTATCCATCATGCATCTAGTGTATTGAGTTCATAAGAACAGAGTAACGCCTTAAGCAAGATGACATCATGTAGAGGGATAAACTCAAGCAATATGATATAAACCCCATCTTTTTATCCTCGATGGCAACAATACAATACGTGCATTGCTGCCCCTACTGTCACTGGGAAAGGACACCGCAAGATTGAACCCAAAGCCAAGCACTTCTCCCATTGCAAGAACTATAGATCTAGTAGGCCAAACCAAACCAATAATTTGAAGAGACTTGCAAGGATATTATGAGCACACATAAAAAGTTCAGAGAAGAACCAAATATTTCTCGTAAATAATCTTGATCATAAACTCACAATTCATCGGATCTCGACAAACACACCGCAAAAAGAGATTACATCGAATAGATCTCCTCGAAGACCGAGGAGAACTTTGTATTCAGATCCAGAGAGAGAGAGAAGAAGCCATCTAGATACTAGCTATGGACCCGAAGGTCTGTGGTAAACTACTCACAACTCATGGTGAGGGCGATGATGATGATGAAGAAGAATTCCGTGATGGATCCCCCTCCGGTGGAGCTCCGGAACAGGCTCCAAGATGGGATCTCACGGGAACAGAAGGTTACGACGGTGGAATTAGGGTTTTCTCTCTGTTGCTGATGGTTTCGGGGTACGTAGACTTATATAGGAGGAAGGAGGACACCGGGGGAGTCACAGGGGCCCCACGAGGCAGGGGCACGCCCCCACCCTCGTGGGCCCCTCGTGGCTCTTCTGATGTGGTTCTCAAGTTCTCCGAGCGTGATTTTCTCCAAAAATATCTCTCGCGTAGGTTTCATTCCGTTTGGACTCCGTTTGATATTCTTTTTCTGCAAAACCCTGAAACAGGCAAAAAACAGCAATCTGGACTAGGCCTTTGGGTTAGTAGGTTAGTCCCAAATTATAGATAAAGCCCATTAAACATCCAAGAATTCATAAATAATAGCATGGAACAATAAAAAATTATAGATACGTTGGAGACGTATCATGTACCGGGATGTGCAATGAATCAAGAGAGACATGTATGAAAAATTATGCATGGTGGCTTTGCCACAAATACAATGTCAACTACATGATCAGGCATGTCAATATGACAATATGATGTGTGTCATATGAACAGAACAGTGGAAAGTTGAATGGCAATATATCTCGGAATGGCTATGGAAATGCCATGATAGGTAGGTATGGTGGTTGTTTTGAGGAATATATATGGTGGCTGTTTTGAGTAAGGATATATAGTGCGTGTATGGTACCGGCGAAAGTTGTGCGGTACAAGAGAGGCTAGCAATGGTGGAAGGGTGAGAGTGTATATAATCCAAGGACTCAACATTAGTCATCAGAACTCATATACTTATTGCAAAAATCTATGAGTCGTCAAAACAAAGCAATCAACGCATGCTCCTAGGGGGAGGTTGGTAGGAGTTAACCATCGCGCGTCCCCGACCTCCACACAAAGGTTGACACTTTACAAATACCTCATGCTCTAACCTCGTCACATAGCGGTTCACCATACGTGCATGCTACAGGAATCAGTAACCTTAACACAAGCATTTCTAAATTTCATAATAACTCCACTAGCATGACTCTAATATCACTATCCTCATATCTCAAAACAATTATCAAGCATCTAACTTCTCATCATATTCAATGCACTTAGTGTGAAAGTTTTTACTACATTGATATTGGATGACTATCATGTGAAGACTAGTTTTATAGCCTAAGCACATTACCATGCTGTTTTAATAGACTCTTAAATGGATATAAGTGAAGCATGAGAGATCAACAATTTCTTCAAAATTTAATCACCACCGTGCTCTAAAAGATATAAGTGAAGCACTAGAGCAAAAACTATTCAACTCAAAAGATATAAGTGAAGCACATAGAGTGTTCTATCAATTCCTAGGCCATATTTAACTCTCTCAAATAGGTGTGTCCAGCAAGGATAATTGTGGCAAACTAACAAGCAAAGACTCAAATTATACAAGACGCTCCAAGTAAAACACATATCATGTGGTGAATAAAAATATAGCTCCGAGTATAGTTACCGATGGATGAAGATGAAAGAGGGGATGCCTTCCCGGGGCATCCCCAATCTTAGGCTTTTAGTTGTCCTTGAATTTTAACTTGGGGTTCCTTGGGCATCCCCAAGATTAGGCTTGTAATGCCCCGGATGTAATACTTTCCCTTTTGGGCATATAATATATCTCCGGCTTCATCTATTCCATTTCGGGTTCTTCGTCTTTTGGGTTTTCGTCGTTTTGTTGTGTGACTGTGTGGCATTCATTCATATCATGTAATCATATGCATCGCATTGCATTTGTGTTGTCGGTTGCATCCGGTTCCACGCGTTCCTTCCCGTTGTCTGTTTCGCGTTCCGGAGCTCCCTCACGTGTCCGTGGCGTCCCGTAGGCCTACTTTGGTGTTTGGCCGTGTAACGTTACCGGTTTGGCGCGAGACTTGTCGTGTGTTGTTGTTTTGGTATGTGTAACCCGCCTGTCAAATCTCGTCGCGTTTCGAGTCCGTTTGCTACCCCAACAGTTATTCGTGTGGGCTCAAAGTGCCTCCACTTTGAGGCCCAAGACACCCCTCCAACAGCCCACTTCCCTCCTCTTGGCCCATTCTAACTCCCCTCGCAATCGGATCCGTCGGATCGCGATCGGAGGGCTCTAAAACACCCCAAATCCCTCAAACCCTAGCACCTACCCTATTTAAACATCCCCCATGCCATTTTTGGCAGCCTAAATCCCCTCCACCTACCTCTAGCCCCTTCTCCCCTCAATTTCCGTGCCATTCCAGTTCTCAGCCGCCACTTGGAGTCCCCTCCCGCAGCGAAGGAAGCAGCAGCCGCCGCCGCTTCGGAGGTTCAGATCGATCACTCCAGGAGCCAGGAGCGATCGGTCAACGCCCTCCTGCGCGCCTGGCAGATCGAGCCGCACCGAGCTGGGCTCCCGCATCGCCCGAGCCTGGACCACTTCGCCAGATCCAATCGAAGCGCCGCCGTTTTCCCTCGCTGGATCGGGTCAACGCAGCCAGCCCGATCGATCGGGTCGATCCAGCCGCCAGTAGGCCGGCCTCCCAGATCGGGATCCCCTTCGCGATCCAGCCTGGGCGCCTCCTCGCGCCACTCCAGGGTCTCCCGCCTCCAGGCCGAAGCCGCCGCCTCGGCCATTCGTCCCGCCAGCGCCGGCCCAGGGTCTCGCCTCCTGGGCCCCGAGGCCAGGCCGCCTTCGCCTCGCCAGTTCCGCCCTAGGCCGAGGCCCTCTCCAGCCGCGGGCCTCCAGCGCCCTCCTCCGCAGGCCCAGGTCGGGCCTCTCCAGCGCCGAGGCCGCGCCGGCCCGAGCCGCCGGCCCATCCCCTCCGCAGCCGCACCAGATCCAGCCCGAAGCCCGCGTTGACTTCCAGATCCAGATCTGAGGAGGTAGTTTTATTTTGCTAAGTCCCAGATTTATTTGTTGTCTGATGCTTTTCAAATTGTGATAACTTTGTGTGTGTTGCTCCGTTTTGTGCAAATGAGGTGTCCAGACGTTCGTGGTGACTAGCACTACGATTCGTTCCATTGTGCCTTGCATGTTAGAGATCATCTAGGTGCTTATTTTTCTGTTGCAAGAGTGCATCCCGATATAACTGCTGCTATGTGATGTTTTTATGCCATCTTTGCATAGTGATATCTTTTAGATCGTTTGTCCGAATGATGCAAATGACATGTCCACGTGTTCGTCTTGCCATGCTCTACATGTTGCTTGTGTTAGGTTGCATGATAGATTTATTATTGCCATGATTATCCTCGTTGCAAAGTGCCATGTGGCTGTGATGTTGTTTCACTTGTTATGAAATGCCATCTTGTTGAGCTCATTGCTATCGTTGTGTTTATCTCCATGATGCATGCTTGTGTGTTTCGGAATCACCATCATGTGTACTTTGATGTGGTGCTTACCACTTGCCATGTTTAGTTTCGAGGTGACTTAAACTTGCTCTTTTAGATGCCATGATGAAACTGCTGTTTTAACACTTAGTGGATTTTCACTAAGTCTGAAATCTGTATTGTTCCGATGCCATGTTTGCTTGCTGTTCTAGGACAAACCATGATAGTTTTGGGGTGGATCTTGATGGTCCTTGTAGTATATATTGTTGGCTTTCCATTCATGTTCTCACATGCTTATTTAAGTGGCTGTAGCATGTTTAACTTTTGCTCCAAAGTTTCAATAAAATTCTGCTGTCAGAATTTTGTTGTCAAGTTCAATATGTCCAAGCTTGTTGCTATTGATCCGTGGCTCCTTTGGGGGTGCACCTTTCGACTTATTTGCTGTAGGATATGTCTAGTTTATGTTCATGCTCTTTCCCATGTTGTTTGAGTGATGTAGCTTATTTTTCTAGTGCTCCGAAGTTGCTATGTTGCTGTAATTTTCAGCTTTCGCCTATTTCTTGTTTCGGGCATAACTTTTAGCCCGTAGCTCCGATTTCAGCGAGTCTTATATGAAACTTGATTGTTTTCTGTGTAGATTCATAATCTCCTATTGTTATCATGTTTTTAAGCTTTTTGCTTGAGTGCTATTTTCCGTGCTCCGTGTGCTTCCCTAGTGCATCCATCATGCATCCATCATTTTGAGTGCGCATTGCATCTTGTTGATTCGTGCCTTGTGTGATTGTATTGTTTAGAGCCGGAAGCTGATACCGAGTACGAGTACGAGCACGAGGTTACCAACGAGGTTGAGCACGAGGACCCTTCTTACGATCCGAACGACTACACTTCAGGCAAGATGACCGAACCTCGATAACATTACTATCTTTGCCTATTGCTAGTAGTTCCGCTCTTTAGTTTTGCCTCGATGCCATGTCTTTCTTGTCAGCCTCCTACTTGTAACCATGACCATGTTTAACCACCCTACCTATGCAAACCGTTGCTTGGCTAAGTACACTTCGCTCAGCCCTTCTTATAGCATTGCTAGTTGCAGGTGAATATCGAAGATGCTTGCTTCATGTTGAAGTTTTGTTGGGTTATATCACACTATATATAATGCTTAAATGAAATCATCTATATATTGGCAAGGGTGGAAGGCTAAGCCTTTTGCTTGGTGATTTGTTCCACCCATGCCGTTAGGAACCGTTTAAACCGGTGTTATGTTCCTTGATTATGCGTTCCTAACACGGTTGGGGTGTATGGGGCCCCCTCGATAAACCGCTAAGTGCTAAGTCTTTTCCAGCAAGTCCCAACATTGGTACTATTTGCCTAATAACTAAATAAACTTGCATAGGGAGTAATTAACCCTCTTTCTTAATCAACAACCACGGGCCAGTGCTCCACATGAGTGTTGGTCCGAAACGGGGGTTCTGCGGGGCCGCCTTGGGGAAACCCGAGGTATCTGGCATACACCTGTAGAATCGCCCATCCGGTCGTGGCCTGAGACGAGATACGTGCAGCTACTATCAGGGTGTCGACACGCCGGGAGGATTTGCTGGATTAGCCTTAACTTAGTTCGGAGTATCTTGAGCACGGGATTCCGAGAATACTCGGGTCTTCCCACTTTGGAGTTGCGACTCCGCGGATCGTGGGCTTGTAATGGGCCAAGTTGGAACACCCCTGCAGGGTTATGAACTTTCGAAAGCCGTGCTCGCGGTTATGTGGCAGATGGGAGCTTGTTAATATCCGGTTGTAGATAACTTGACACATTGTCCTAATACACTACCAGCGTGTGTACCGTGACTGTCAATTTCCGAATAGGGATTCGGGAGTTGAACACGGTGGGGTTATGTTTGTTGAGCTTTAGCTAGGATCACTTCGTGATCATCTCTCGACCGAGGCACTTCTCTTCTCGCACTCTTTCACGTAAGCTAGTGCTAGTTGCTGTTGCAGACACTTATTCTTTTCTTCAGCCTTATCCTCTCCCAAGGTTTAAATAGTCTTTTTACCCGGGAACGGGATTGCTGAGTCCTCTGTGGCTCACAGTTACTTCACCACACCAGATGCAGGTCCAGTGGTGAGCTAT
Source organism: Secale cereale (assembly GCA_902687465.1). Lineage (NCBI taxonomy): Eukaryota > Viridiplantae > Streptophyta > Magnoliopsida > Poales > Poaceae > Secale > Secale cereale. The sequence continues at coordinate 290,194,394 of LR738715.1, read as the reverse complement.
CCAGGTGATGGCACCGAGCTAGACTGGGAGTACGACGAGGAGCGTAGTCGATACTATGTTTGTTATCCTGATGATCAGTAGTGGAGACTTCTACTAGGATTCGATCCGACCTGTGGATTTAAATTATGTTTGGTATCTTGTCATTTGGATTTTACCCTTAGAGGGCTGTGATGTTTTATTGATGATGTTTGAGACATGTATTGTATGTGTGTGACGTGGCGAGTGTAAGCCAACTATGTTTATGTTTTCCATCCCTTTTTTACATGAGTTGTGCAAAGATACCAGACTTCCGATCATTCCAGCATCATGGGGTTATGTCTCTAAGTCGTGCCTCGACACGTAGGAGATATAGTCCCATCCTGGGCATTACAAGTTGGTATTCAGAGCCTTCTCCGACCTAGGAGCCCCCACTGATTGATCGAATCGTTGACGGTCGAGTCTAGGCACACACTGAAAACATTTTGAGTCCTATATATTATATCGGAGAGTAGGATTTCTTTGCTTCTCATCTCCTTTCTCTCTGGTGAGGACTCCTGACGACTACTCTTGCCTCTTCTACTTTCAAAAATTGCACCAAATTTTTTTTAGGAATCTCGCGAGTATTCTAGGATTGTTTCGATGTTCTTGTGACGAGAATATTGTTCTCGATGCCTCCTGACATTAGGGGTTGTGGCAGTGTCCCGGGGAGTTGAGCTTCGGGGTATTGTCATCACAAGCATATCGCAGCAGTACTAAATACTTAAGACGGCCGACATCGAAAATCTCTCCTATACGGTTAGTGGCAAGATAACCCCAACATCACCCAGTACTGGGGAGGTAGTTCGGGAGTATTGCCATAGCTTGTTATAGTGGATGCTTTTCGAAGGTCCGAGGTAACCAGTTTCCGAGAAAGACTGGTTATGTGTTGAAGGATGGATACAGCTGGATGTAGGTTTAGAGTTGATTGCGCGGTGCTTCCCCTGTATCCCCAACACCTGATTGCATAACTGGAATCTTTCGGAAATTAATTCGTGGGTTTATCCAGTAGATCGTAGGCATTCTTCCAACGAATGCAGGTTAGTGAGTTTGGGGTTCTACATTGAGTGAAGTGGTATTATGACCGATGTTCCGATCGGGAGTTGCATCTTAAAGGGTCCTTGGCTATGCTGATCCGGTGATTGAAAAACCCTTTCGTAACGCGTTCATATGCTTTCAGCACAAAGATGTTAGAACGAAACTCCTATCTTGTGTTTGTTCCCGTCTGTACCTTGTTGTTTTTCTTATTTTTCCTTTTGTCCCCTATGTGGCTTCTCGTGAAGATTGATGTTATCATTTAACTGAGAATTTCATTCGTTCCTCTTGTTCGAATGATTTCATTCGTTCCTATTGTTCGAATGATTATTGAGAAGACTTGTTGCAATTCATTCCTTCATTCAGCTTATACCTTCTGTCAATCAATTACTGATTCGTGGTCATCTATTTCAGGATGGCTCCAAAAAAAGTTCCCAACGCTAACCCAGAGGCAGAAGAGGTTCCAGATCGTCCTCCTTCCCCTCCTCCTCCACCTGAGGCTTGGAGAGCGATTATGCAGACTACAGCTCAGAACACCCACATGTTGATGCAGATGATGCGGCAAATGCAAGCTAATCAAGCTAATCAGGGTGTTCCAGGGAATCAAGGCAACTTCTTCAACCAGCAGCACCATGCTACTCTCAACCAGTTCTTGGCCAATAATCCAAAAGCTTTCAGTTACTGTGTCGACCCTCTTGATGCTGAAGATTGGTTAACCGACATAAAGAAGCATTTTGAGTGCAGTAACGTGAAGGAAGAGGATTATGTGAAGTTTGCAGCCTTCCAACTCAAAGACTAAGCAGCTGACTGGTGGCAGCAGTACAAAGACTCCAGGCCAGGTCGTGTGATCTCTTGGGAGGATTTCTGCAAGGACTTTCGCTCTCACACATTCCTACAAGTGTCATCGAGGGTACGCGTGAGCAATTCCGCAACCTGAAGCAGGGCTCTATGACAGTCTATCAGTATAATGTCAAGTTCCAAAACCTCGCTCGCTATGCTAAGCAAGACATTCCTGATGCTAAGAGCAAAATCTACCAGTTCCGTGGAGGTCTCAAAGATGAACTTCAACTTGCTCTCACCTTGTTCGAGCCCGATAAATTCGACAAATTCTATAACATGGCTTTGAAACAAGAGGCAGCTCAGCTAAAGATGGAGGCTTCTAAAAAGAGAATTCGAGATGCCGTTCACTCTTCCTCATCGTCTCAGTTGGCTATTTCTTCTCCGGGAAAGCAGATGCATTCCGGTATATATGCTCCGAATGTTTCTATTCGCATGGGTGATTATCGATTTCTGGCTAATCCGGTGGTTCTAGGTAATTCTGACATTGACCTCATCCTCGGAATGGATTGGCTTTCTCAGCATGATGCTCACATTGATTGTGCACAGAAGGAAGTCAAGATGACTCATCCTGATGAAGATGTGATTATCTTTGCCTCCAGGGATAACACTATCAGGCTTTTCTCTCTCAATGATAAGGGCGAAATTAATGCCATATCTCAAATTCCGGTGGTGAACGAATATCAAGACGTTTTTCCTGAAGAACTTCCAGGCATGCCTCCACACCGTCAGGTGGAATTCGTTATTGAACTCGAGCCGGGTACTGAGCCAGCATGTCGGCGTCCGTACAAGCTCTCTCCCGATGAATTGAAGGAATTGAAGAAGCAGCTTGATAAACAGGAGAGTATGGGTCTCATCAGGCCTAGTACGTCTCCTTGGGGCTGTGGTGTCTTATTTGTCAAGAAGAAAGATGGCACGGAGCGTCTCTGCGTTGATTACTGGCCATTGAACAAGAAGACGATAAAGAACAAGTATCCGCTCCCCAACATCAACGAACTCTTCGAGCAGCTCAAAGGAGCTAAAGTGTTCTCTAAGCTCGATCTCCGAATGGGCTATCATCAAATTCGCATTCGCGAGCAAGACATTCATCCTGGCAGCTCCAAGATGTACCAAGTCCTCAAGCAATCTTACTGGTGGACACGCATGAAAAGGGAGATTGCCCAATTCGTGAATGAATGTGATGTTTGCAGAAGAGTGAAAGCAGAACATCAACGTCCAGCCGGTCTTCTCCAACCTCTTCCTATTCCTGAGTGGAAATTCGACCACATTGAAATGGATTTCGTCACTGGCTTTCCTAAGTCCAAGCGAGGGAATGATTCTAACTTCGTGGTGATTGACAAGCTTACCAAAGTCGCTCACTTCCTTCTAGTCAAAGAATCCATCAATGCAGCTCAATTGGCAGAGCTGTATACTTCCAGAATTGTGTCCTTACATGGCATTCCTCAAGTTATATCCTCAGACCGTGGAAGTTTGTTCACATCCAAGTTTTGGGACTCCTTTCAGTCCGCCATGGGCACTAAGATCAGGTTCAGCACTGCTTTTCACCCGCGGACTAGTGGTCAAGTTGAGCGAGTGAATCAGATTCTAGAAGACATGCTCAGAGCCTGTGTCATCTCTTTTTGCATGAAATGGGAAGACTGCGTTCCATTTGCCGAGTTCTCTTACAACAACAGCTTTCAAGCAAGTGCCGGCAAAGCTCCGTTTGAAATCCTCTATGGCAGAAAGTGCCGTACCCCTCTCAACTGGTCTGAAATAGGCGAACGTCAACTTCTTGGCAATGACTTGGTCTCAGAAGCCGAAGAAATGTGCAAAGTCATACGTGAGAATCTCAAGGCCGCTCAGTCGCGTCAGAAGAGCTACTATGACGGCAAGCATCGTGATTTGGCCTTCAATATTGGTGATCATGTCTATCTCCGTGTTTCTCCGATGAAAGGCACCCAAAGATTCGGTATCAAAGGAAAGCTTGCTCCTAGATACGTCGGGCCTTTCAAGATTCTTGGCAAAAGAGGCGACCTAGCCTATCAACTTGAGCTCCCTCCCAACTTCGCCAATGTTCATGATGTGTTCCATGTGTCTCAACTCCGCAAATGCTTCAAGGCACCTGAGCGCATGATTCCGTTTGAAGAGATTGATCTTCAACAAGACCTGTCCTACCGAGAGCATCCCGTTGCTATTCTCGAAGAGACCGAGTGCAAGACCCGCAACAAGTCCATCAAATTCTTGAAAGTCAAGTGGTCACATCACACCGACCGAGAAGCTACGTGGCAACGAGAAGATCATCTTCGTTCCGAGTACCCTTCCCTTTTCCAGTCCTAGATCTCGGGACGAGATCTTTTTGTAGTAGAGGAGAGTTTGTAATGCCCCGGATGTAATACTTTCCCTTTTGGGCATATAATATATCTCCGGCTTCATCTATTCCATTTCGGGTTCTTCATCTTTTGGGTTTTCGTCGTTTTGTTGTGTGAGTGTGTGGCATTCATTCATATCATGTAGTCATATGCATCGCATTGCATTTGTGTTATCGGTTGCATCCGGTTCCACGCGTTCCTTCCCGTTGTCCGTTTCGCGTTCCGGAGCTCCCTCACGTGTCCGTGGCGTCCCGTAGGCCTACTTTGGTGTTTGGCCGTGTAACGTTACCGGTTTGGCGCGAGACTGGTCGTGTGTTGTTGTTTTGGTATGTGTAACCCGCCTGTCAAATCTCGTCGTGTTTCGAGTCCGTTTGCTACCCCAACAGTTATTCGTGTGGGCTCAAAGTGCCTCCACTTTGAGGCCCAAGACACCCCTCCAACAGCCCACTTCCCTCCTCTTGGCCCATTCTAACTCCCCTCGCGATCGGATCCGTCGGATCGCGATCGGAGGGCTCTAAAACACCCCAAATCCCTCAAACCCTAGCACCTACCCTATTTAAACATCCCCCATGCCATTTTTGGCAGCCTAAATCCCCTCCACCTACCTCTAGCCCCTTCTCCCCTCAATTTCCGTGCCATTCCAGTTCTCAGCCGCCACATGGAGTCCCCTCCCGCAGCGAAGGAAGCAGCAGCCGCCGCCGCTTCGGAGGTTCAGATCGATCACTCCAGGAGCCAGGAGCGATCGGTCAATGCCCTCCTGCGCGCCTGGCAGATCGAGCCGCACCGAGCTGGGCTCCCGCATCGCCCGAGCCTGGACCACTTCGCCAGATCCGATCGAAGCGCCGCCGTTTTCCCTCGCCGGATCGGGTCAACGCAGCCAGCCCGATCGATCGGGTCGATCCAGCCGCCAGTAGGTCGGCCTCCCAGATCGGGATCCCCTTCGCGATCCAGCCTGGGCGCCTCCTCGCGCCGCTCCTGGGTCTCCCGCCTCCAGGCCGAAGCCGCCGCCTGGGCCCTTCGTCCCGCCAGCGCCGGCCCAGGGTCTCGCCTCCTGGGCCCCGAGGCCAGGCCGCCTTCGCCTCGCCAGTTCCGCCCTAGGCCGAGGCCCTCTCCAGCCGCGGGCCTCCAGCGCCCTCCTCCGCAGGCCCAGGTCGGGCCTCTCCAGCGCCGAGGCCGCGCCGGCCCGAGCCGCCAGCCCATCCCCTCCGCAGCCGCACCAGATCCAGCCCGAAGCCCGCGTTGACTTCCAGATCCAGATCTGAGGAGGTAGTTTTATTTTGCTAAGTCCCAAATTTATTTGTTGTCTGATGCTTTTCAAATTGTGATAACTTTGTGTGTGTTGCTCCGTTTTGCGCAAATGAGGTGTCCAGAGGTTCGTGGTGACTAGCACTACGATTCATTCCATTGTGCCATGCATGTTAGAGATCATCTAGGTGCTTATTTTTCTGTTGCAAGAGTGCATCCCGATATAACTGCTGCTATGTGATGTTTTTATGCCATCTTTGCATAGTGATATCTTTTAGCTCGTTTGTCCGAATGATGCAAATGACATGTCCACTTGTTCGTCTTGCCATGCTCTACATGTTGCTTGTGTTAGGTTGCATGATAGATTTATTATTACCATGATTATCCTCGTTGCAAAGTGCCATGTGGCTGTGATGTTGTTTCACTTGTTATGAAATGCCATCTTGTTGAGCTCATTGCTATCGTTGTGTTTATCTCCATGATGCATGCTTGTGAGTTTCGGAATCACCATCATGTGTACTTTGATGTGGTGCTTACCACTTGCAACGTTTAGTTTCGAGGTGACTTAAACTTGCTCTTTTAGATGCCATGATGAAACTGCTGTTTTAACACTTAGTGGATTTTCACTAAGTCTGAAATCTGTATTGTTCCGATGCCATGTTTGCTTGCTGTTCTAGGACAAAACATGATAGTTTTGGGGTGGATCTTGATGGTTCCTTGCAGTGTATATTGTTGGCTTTCCATTCATGTTCTCACATGCTTATTTAAGTGGCTGTAGCATGTTTAACTTTTGCTCCAAAGTTTCAATAAAATTCTGCTGTCAGAATTTTGTTGTCAAGTTCAATATGTCCAAGCTTGTTGCTATTGATCCGTGGCTCCTTTGGGGGTGCACCTTTGGACTTATTTGCTGTAGGATATGTCTAGTTTATGTTCATGCTCTTTTCCATGTTGTTTGAGTGCTGTAGCTTATTTTTCTAGTGCTCCGAAGTTGCTATGTTGCTGTAATTTTCAGCTTTCGCCTATTTCTTGTTTCGGGCATAACTTTTAGCCCGTAGCTCCGATTTCAGCGAGTCTTATATGAAGCTTGATTGATTTTCTGTTTAGATTCATAATCTCCTATTTTTATCATGTTTTGAAGCTTTTTGCTTGAGTGCTATTTTCCGTGCTCCGTGTGCTTCCATAGTGCATCCATCATGCATCCATCATTTTGAGTGCGCATTGCATCTTGTTGATTCGTGCCTTGTGTGATTGTATTGTTTAGAGCCGGAAGATGAGACCGAGTACGAGTACGAGCACGAGGTTACCAACGAGGTTGAGCACGAGGACCCTTCTTACGATCCGAACGACTACACTTCAGGCAAGATGACCGAACCTCGATAACATTACTATCTTTGCCTATTGCTAGTAGTTCCGCTCTTTAGTTTTGCCTCGATGCCCATGTCTTTCTTGTCAGCCTCCTACTTGTAACCATGACCATGTTTAACCACCCTACCTATGCAAACCGTTGCTTGGCTAAGTACGCTTCGCTCAGCCCTTCTTATAGCATTGCTAGTTGCAGGTGAAGATCGAAGATGCTTGCTTCATGTTGAAGTTTTGTTGGGTTATATCACACTATATATAATGCTTAAATGAAATCATCTATATATTGGCAAGGGTGGAAGGCTAAGCCTTTTGCTTGGTGATTTGTTCCACCCATGCCGTTAGGAACCGTTTAAACCGGTGTTATGTTCCTTGATTATGCGTTCCTAACACGGTTGGGGTGTATGGGACCCCCTCGATAAACCGCTAAGTGCTAAGTCTTTTCCAGCAAGTCCCAACATTGGTACTATTTGCCTAATAACTAAATAAACTTGCATAGGGAGTAATTAACCCTCTTTCTTAACCAACAACCCCGGGCCAATGCTCCACATGAGTGTTGGTCCGAAACGGGGGTTCTGCGGGGCCGCCTTGGGGAAACCCGAGGTATCTGGCATACACCTGTAGAATCGCCCATCCGGTCGTGGCCTGAGACGAGATACGCGCGGCTACTATCAGGGTGCCGGCACGCCGGGAGGATTTGCTGGATTAGCCTTACCTTAGTTCGGAGTATCTTGAGCACGGGATTCCGAGAATACTCAGGTCTTCCCACTTTGGAGTTGCGACTCCGCGGATCGTGGGCTTGTAATGGGCCAAGTTGGAACACCCCTGCAGGGTTATGAACTTTCGAAAGCCGTGCCCGCGGTTATGTGGCAGATGGGAGCTTGTAAATATCCGGTTGTAGATAACTTGACACATTGTTCTAATACACTACCAGCGTGTGTACCGTGACTGTCAATTTCCGAATAGGGATTCGGGAGTTGAACACGGTGGGGTTATGTTTGTTGAGCTTTAGCTAGGATCACTTCGTGATCATCTCTCGACCGAGGCACTTCTCTTCTCGCACTCTTTCACGTAAGCTAGTGCTAGTTGCTGCTGCAGACACTTATTCTTTTCTTCAGCCTTATCCTCTCCCAAGGTTTAAATAGTCTTGTTACCCGGGAACGGGATTGCTGAGTCCTCTGTGGCTCGCAGTTACTTCACCACACCAGATGCAGGTCCAGTGGTGAGCTATCCATGTGATGGCACCGAGCTAGACTGGGAGTACGACGAGGAGCGTAGTCGATACTATGTTCGTTATCCTGATGATCAGTAGTGGAGACTTCTACTAGGATTCGATCCGACCTGTGGATTTAAATTATGTTTGGTATCTTGTCATTTGGATTTTACCCTTAGAGGGATGTGATGTTTTATTGATGATGTTTGAGACATGTATTGTATGTGTGTGACGTGGCGAGTGTAAGCCAACTATGTTTATGTTTTCCATCCCTCTTTTTACATGAGTTGTGCAAAGATACCAGACTTCCGATCATTCCAGCATGGGGTTATGTCTCTAAGTCGTGCCTCGACACGTAGGAGATATAGTCCCATCCTGGGCATTACAAGGCTCTTGCCACTCTTTGTTCCATAGTCCATCAAAGCAATACTCAAAACTTGAAAATTTCACAACACAAAACTTAGACAAAAATCTCGTGAGCTCCGTTAGTATAAGAAAGCAAACCACTACTCAGAGGTACTGCCATGAGTTCATTCTTTGTTTATATTTGTGTTAAACCTACTGTATTCCAACTTCTCTATGGTTCATACTTCTCAATACTACTCATAGATGCATTGAAATAAGCAAACAACACACGAAAAACTGAATCTGTCAAAAACAAAACAGTCTGTAGTATTCTGCAGGTTTCGCATACTTCTGTAACTCCAAAAAATTCAAACTAAATTGTTAAACGTGAGGAAATTGTCTATTAATCATATTCAAAAAGAATCAACTAAATAGCACGCTCCAGTAAAATCTGGTGATCATTCTAGCGAGCGCTAACGATTCTGTTTTTCACAGCAAGATCATATAAACTTCACACAAGTCTTCCCAAAGGTTCCACTTGGCACAAACACTAATTAAAACACAAAACCACATCTAAACAGAATCTAAATGCAATATTTATTCCTAAACATAAGCAAAAACAAATAAATATAAAATTGGGTTGCCTCCCAAGAAGCTCTATCGTTTTACGCCCCTAGCTAGGCACGATACATGGATAGATCTAGGTATTGCCATCCTTGGAAGGCAATCCATAAGTGGCTCTCATAATAGATTCATATGGTAATTTGATTTTCTTTCTAGGAAAGTGTTCCATGCCTTTCCTTAACGGAAATTGGAATCTAATATTTCCTTCCTTCATATCAATAATTGCAGCAATCGTTCTAAGGAAAGGTCTACCAAGAATAATAGGACATGAAGGACTGCAATCTATATCAAGAACAATAAAATCTACGGGCACATAATTCCTATTGGCAATAATAAGAACATCATTAATCCTTCCCATAGGTTTCTTAATAGTGGAATCCTCAAGATGCAAATTTAAAGAACAATCATCAAGCTCATGGAAACCTAGCAAATCACACAAAATTTTGGGATAGTGGAGACACTTGCACCCAAATCACACAAAGCAAAGCATTCATGATCTTTAATTTTTATTTTGATAGTAGGTTCACACTCATCATAAAGCTTTCTAGGGATAGAAACTTCTAACTCAAGTTTTCCTTCATAAGATTGCATCAAAGCATCAACTATGTGTTTGGTAAAAGCTTTATTTTGACTATAAGCATGCAGAGAGTTTAGTACGGATTGCAATAAGGAAATACAATCAATCAAAGAGCAATTATCATAATTGAATCCCTTGAAATCCAAAGTAGTGGGTTCATCACTATGCAAAGTTTTAATCTCTTCAATCCCACTTTTAACAATTTTAGCATCAAGATCTAAAAACTCCGAATCATTGGGACACCTTGAAGTAGAATCATCTCCAATCCTATCAAGATTTATACTAGAAAACAAGGATCTAATAGGAGACACATCAATAACTTTCAGATCTTCATCTTTATTTTCATACTCTTCCGGTTTAGCAGCCATCTTATTGATCAAGGTGGACTTTTGTCCAAAATTTGGGCTATTAAGTTCTCAAGATGGGCAAACTAAGATTTCAAACCATAAAATTCCTTAGACATATCATCAAGGTCTTTACTCATATATTCCATAAAAAAATTCTGTTCTTTAAGCTCGCTTATGAAAAAATCATTATGCTCAAATTGTATAGTCATAAAATGTCTAACATTGTTTTCAATCTCCTCCAGCCTCTTGAGGTGAGGGTCAACACTGATAGGGAGAGCCATAGTAACAAGCAAGCAAGCAACACACAAGCAAACAAGAAGCAAGCGAGCGATAAACACACGACAGAAGAAGGGCGAATAAAACGGCAAGGGTGAAGTGGGGGAGAGGCAAAAAATGTAATGCGAATGATAAGGGTTTGTGATAGGTACTTGGTATATGACTTTTGCGTAAGCCTCCCCGGCAACGGCGCCAGCAATTCTTTTTGCTACTTCTCGAGCTTGCGTTGTATTCCCTCGAAGAGGAAAGGGTGATGCAGCACAGTAGCGTAAGTATTTTCCTCAGTTTTTTAGAACCAAGGTATCAATCCAGTAGGAGACCACGCGCGAGTCCCTCGCACCTGCACAAACAAATAAGAACTTCACAGCCAACGCGATAAGGGGTTGTCAATCCCTTTACGGTCATTTACGAAAGTGAGATTTGATAGAGATGATAGTTTGATATTTTTGGTATTTTTGGTTATAAGAACAGATAGTAAAAGCAGAAAAGTAAAGTAGATTGTAGATTGATATGTTGAGAATAGACCCGGGGGCTTAGTGTTCTCTAGTGGCTTCTCTCATGATAGTGATATTCTAGGGCGGGTAAACAAATTACTGTCGAGCAATTGATAGAAGAGCGAATAATTACGAGACTATCTAGGCATGATCATTATATATAGGCATCACGTCCGAGACAAGTAGACCGAAATGATTCTGCATCTACTACTATTACTCCACACATCGACCGCTATCCAGCATGCATCTAGTGTATTGAGTTCATAAGAACAGAGTAACGCCTTAAGCAAGATGACATGATGTAGAGGGATAAACTCAAACATAGTGATATAAACCCCATCTTTTTATCCTTGATGGCAACAATACAATACGTGCCTTGCTGCCCCTACTGTCACTAGGAAAGGACACCGCAAGATTGAACCCAAAGCCAAGCACTTCTCCCATTGCAAGAACTATAGATCTAGTAGGCCAAACCAAACAGTAATTCTAAGAGACTTGCAAGGATATTATAATCATACATAAAGAGTTCAGAGAAGAACCAAATATTTCTCATAGATAATCTTGATCATAAACCCGCAATTCATCGGATCTCAACAAACCCACCGCAAAAAGAGATTGCATCGAATAGATCTCCTCGAAGACCGAGGAGAACTTTGTATTGAGATCCAAAGAGAGAGAAGAAGCCATGTAGATACTAGCTATGGACCCGAAGGTCTGTGGTAAACTACTCACAACTCATGGTGAGGCGATGATGATGATGTAGAAGCACTCCGTGGTAGATCCCCCCTCCGGCGGAGCTCCGGAACAGGCCCCAAGATGGGATCTCACGGGAACAGAAGGTTACGGCGGTGGAACTAGGGTTTTCTCTGTTGTTCTGATGGTTTCGGGGTACGTAGGTATATATAGGAGGAAGGGGGGGCACCGGGGGCCAAACATGGGGCCCATGAGGCAGGGGGCATGCCCTATAGGGGGGCGCCCCCCACCCTCATGGGCGGCACGTGTGCCCTACTCCATGGTTCTCAAGTCTCCCGTGCGAGATTTTCTCCAAAAATATCTCTCCTGAAGGTTTCATTCCGTTTGGACTCCGTTTGGTATTCCTTTTGTGTAAAACCCTGAAATAGGCAAAAAACAACAATTTGGACTGGGCCTTTAGGTTAGTAGGTTAGTCCCAAAAATAATATGAAAGTGTATAACAAAGCCCATTAAACATCCAAAACATCATAAATAATAGCATGGAACAATAAAAAATTATAGATACGTTGGAGACGTATCAATTTTGTAGCCATTTAAACTCTCGCGGGCTTGATGCTCGATTACTTCTTCCCGAATCTTGCGGGGCTTTATCTGCACTTGATTCCTTTTTGGGACGTGTTTGCTTTGCTTCTGATTCCCTTCGATCTTTTCTGAACTTCGAGTCGGTGTCGTGTTTGTGGCGTAGCTCGGAGGGTCGAGCCACTTCATACTTGTGGCGTAGCTCGGAAGATAGAGCAACGTTGTACTTGTGGCGAAGCTCGGAGGACAGAGCCACGTTGTACTTGTGGCGTAGCTCGGAGGACAGAGCCATGTTGTACTTGTGGCGTAGCTCGGAGGACTGAGCCACGTTGTACTTGTGGCGTAGCTCGGAGGACAAAGCCACGTTGTACTTGTGGCGTAGCTAGGACGACAGAGCCATGTTGTACTTGTGGCGTAGCTTGGAGGACTGAGCCACGTTGTACTTGTGGCGTAGCTTGGAGGATTGAGCCATGTTGTACTAGTGGCGTAGCTCGGAGGACAGAGCCATGTTGTACTTGTGGCGCAGCTCGAAGGACAGAGCCACGTTGTATTTATGGCGTAGCTCGGAGGACCGGGCCACATTGTAACTTAGGCGATTGTGGGATCGCAACTAAGCCGTCGAATGAGAAGGTCGCTCTTTGTTCGGAGTGGTTTTAGAAACTTAGGCGAATTGGATTTGCAGCTAAGTCCCCGAGTGAGAGGGTTGCTCTTCACTCGGAGTGGTTTTTCTAACTTAGGCGATTACGGGGTCGCAGCTAAGCCCCCGAGTGAGAGGGTTGCTCTTCACTCGGAGTGGTTTTTGTAACTTAGGCGATTACGGGGTCGCAGCTAAGTCCCCGAGTGAGAAGGTTGCTCTTCACTCGGAGTGGTTTCTGTAACTTAGGTGATTACGGGGTCACAGCTAAGTACCCGAGTGAGAGGGTTGCTCTTCACTCGGAGTGGTTTTTGTAACTTAGGCAATTACGAGATCGCAGCTAAGCCCCCGAGTGAGAGGGTTACTCTTCACTCGGAGTGGTTTTTGTAACTTAGGCGATTACAGGGTTGCATCTAAGCCCCCGAGTGAGAGGGTTGCTCTTCACTAGGAGTGGTTTTTGTAACTTAGGCGATTACGGGGTCGCAGCTAAGCCTCTGACTGAGAGGGTTGCTCTTCACTCGGAGTGGTTTTTGTAACTTAGGCGATTCGGATTCGCGGCTAAGCACCCACTGGGGGATTTGAGAACAGGCATCTTTGTAATCAGCAATCATTGAGGAATTGTTGCGAACTTGTCTTTGAAAAAACAAACTGGAAGATTCTTATTACAACTCGACTGGTCAAGTGCTTCAAGTATAGAAGCGGCGGAGCAGATCCGTGTTCCATGAACGAGGCTCATCTATCTTCTTGGCCACGTTGTAGATGTGGTACGCCCCATTGTGTGGTACCTTGGTGACGATGAATGGGCCTTCCCAGGATGTGGCAAGCTTATGCGGTCGCTTCTGACGTACTCGGAGAACCAGGTCTCCTTCCTGGAATGCTCAGCTTCGGACATTGCGGGCATGGAATCGGTGCAGGTCCTGTTGGTAAATGGTCGAGCGGATCAAGGCCATCTCGCATTCTTCCTCCAGGAGGTCAACTGCATCTTGACGGGCTTGCTCTGCTTCCGCTTCGGAGAAGAGTTCCACTTGAGGGGCGTTGTGCAACAAATAACCCGGCCGCACGGCCTCAGCTCCATAGACCATGAAGAAGGGGGTACGGTCAGTAGACCGGTTCAGAGTTGTCCTTAGCCCCCATAAGATAGACGGTAGTTCAGTCACCCAAGCTCCAGCAGCGTGCTTGAGGTCGCACATAAGCCGCGGTTTCAGGCCTTGGAGGATCAAACCATTTGCTCTTTCTGCTTGTCTACTCGACTGAGGATGCGCTACAGATGCGTAGTCGACCCGAGTACCTTGGGAGAAACAGAAGGCTCTGAATTCGTCTGAGTCAAAGTTGGAGCCGTTTTCTGTGATGATGCTATGGGGGACTCCGTATCTGAATATCAACTCTCTAATGACGCTGATGGCGGTACTCGAGCCGATGTTCTTGATGGGCTTGGCTTCGATCCATTTGGTAAACTTGTCGACTACTACGAGCAAGTGAGTGAACCTGCTCCTGTCGGTTTTGAAGGGACCAACCATGTCCAACCCCCAAACGGCAAATGGCCAAACCAACGGGATGGTCTTTGTCGGCGTCCTAGGAACCAGGGTACCCAGACTTGCCTGTCTGCGGGCTGCGACGCGCTCCTACTACGGCCTGGTACGGCCCAGCTGATCGACCAGCTGCTCAAGACCCTCGCGAGGGGGCTAGACCTCGCCAGGAGAATGACATCAAGACCCCCAAAGGAGCGGCCTCGGCTAGGTTGCTCCGGAGGAGCGGAGAATCCAAGGCCAAGCCTGCCTCAGGAGGAGGCAATGACGCGAGTAGTGACGCACCGCGCCAGTGGGTGCTAGCGCGTGCCAGTGGCGCAGTTGCCGTTTTGGTGCAAAGGAGACAGTGCAGGCGTAGGTTCCCGAGGAGCGGGACAAAGGTTTCCCCTTTGGTGCAACAAGACCGAAGACCGCAGGGACGACAGGGAGGATGTCACCACCGAGCCCACCACCGCGTCACCGCATGATCCCTTTGCAGGGGAAGACCGCTTTTGTCGGGATAGGAACGTCCTTGTGTTCCCGCTCAAAATGGCTGTTGTGGGATCCCTTCCCGCCTAAACATTTCGGGGGAAGAGGACCCTGGCCACCTATATAAGTAGCTAGGGTGTCCACTATGGAGGCAGGCTGATCAGATCCAGAGACCCCGCCCTCGCACAAAGGAGCAAGAACCATTGCCTCCTGACCCTCCTGAGCTCTCCTCCTAAGCTCAAGAACCACTATACTCGTTCATACTCAAGCCCTCTCGAGGCTAATCCACCAAATCAGGAAGTAGGGTTTTACACCGCAAGGTGGCCTGAACCTGGGTAATTTGTGTGTGTTTTACTTGTTGTTCGCTTGAATCTCTTCATCGGACGAGGGCGAGACGCTAGGTAGACGTGAGTGGGAGAGATCTTCGTTCACGCCCCTGTGTTCGAACTTCTTGGGTTTGCGGAGCCCGTAATCTGACATTTGGCACGTCAGGTAGGGGGCGTGTCAAAATCTCGCCTCTCCGACAACCTCGCCTCCCCTCTCCTGCTCCGCGCCGCCATGATGACCGCGGCCTGCCGCATCTGCGTGGAGGCTGGCGTTGTCCCCGTCGTCCGAGTGGCATCGGCGGACCGCGCCACCCATGGGCGCTCCGCCTCCTTCCCCGACGACGTTTTCGCCGGCCGGGCCACCGGAAAGCGGCCTGCTCTGCCACTTTCGCTCCCTGTGGCCTCGCCGGCGGCGCTCTTAGTGGCGCAGAGGCTGCCCCGGCACCGGCCACCCACGGAGGAGCTCGACGCTCGAATGGCCTGCGTCAACGAGCTGCGGGGCGCTACCGGCGGGGGGTTGCCTTGCCGCGGGGTCGCCTACATCCTCGGAGGATCCCAAGCACCGGCATCGGCCCGGCACGTCAAGTCACACTTTCGGTGGATCGGGGCCGCCGCCCAGCCGCAGGAGGCCCCGCGGGCACAGGGCGCACAGGGGCACGTCGTCACCTTCGGCCCTGGCGACCGCACCACAGTTGCAGCTAGCACAAACGTCCTCCCCACGGTATGCACTCCCACCATCTACGGGGTGGCCGTCACGAGGACCCTCATCGACGGTGGCGCCGGACTCAACATCCTCTCCCCCGAGGCCTTTGGTCATCTGCCCGTGTCCAACAGGCAGCTCCTCCCCACCAAGCCCTTCTCAGGGGTCGCGGGCTCGGCCGTCCCGCTCGGCCAGATCCACCTCCCGGTCACCTTCGGCACACCCGCTAACTACCGGACTGAGCTCATCGACTTTGACATTGCGCCCATCCACCTGCCCTACAACACCGTCCTCGGCTTCCCAGCCTTGGCGAAATTCATGGCGGCGACTCACTCGGGCTACAACACCGTCAAGATGCCCGGGAGCAGCGGTGTCATCACTATCAAAGGGGACCCCAAGGACGCCCTTCAAGTCCTCGGGCGCGCTTACGGGGCTGCCGCCGCAGCTCATTCAAATACGAAGGGGGCTCCGGAGACGCCGGAAGCCGCACCTGCCAAGAAGAAGCAGCTCTTCTCTCAGGACCCGGCCGAGACGAAACAGGTGCCCGCTGACGAGGAGGGCTCAGGAGCCACCTTCACCATCGTTACGGGCATGGACCCTGAGCAAGAGGCAGCGTTGGTTAGCTTCCTCAGGGCTAACAAGGATGTGTTCGCTTGGAAAGCCGCTGACTTGGTCGGGGTGCCTAGGCACGTCATTGAACATCACCTTACGGTGTGCCCTAGTGCATGCCCTATCAAGCAAAAAAGCACGCAGACAGGCCCCGGAGAAGCAGGCCTTTATCGTTCAAGAGGTTTGGAAGCTAGAGGAAGGAGGCGTCGTACGGGAGGTACGGCACCCGGAGTGGTTGGCCAACCCCGTCATAGTCCCGAAGAAAGGAGGCAAGGAGCGCATGTGCGTTGACTTCACGAGCCTCAACAAATTCTGCCCTCAGGACTCTTTCCCTCTCTAGCGCATCGACCAAATCGTGGATTCAACGGCTCAGTGCGACCTGCTCTGCTTCCTCAACGCCTTCTCGGACTACCACCAAATTAAGATGGCGGTGGAGGATGTGGAGAAAACAGCGTTCCTGACCCCTTGCGGGGTCTACTGCTACACCTGCATGCCTTTCGGGCTGAGAAACGCAGGCGCCACCTTCCAGCGCCTGATGCACATCACCCTTGGCCGTCAGCTCGGGAGGAACATGGAGGCCTACGTCGACGACATCGTGGTCAAGACCAGAGAGGCCAGGACTCTCATCCGAAACCTTGAAGAAACGTCTGCCAACCTGCGCAAGGTGAAGCTGTGCCTCAACCCGGAGAAGTGTGTGTTTGGTGTACCCTCTGGCAAGTTGCTAGGGTCCCTGGTTTCACACCGGGGCATTGAAGCTAATCCGGCGAAGATCAAGGCCATCGAAAGAATGAAGCCACCCACAACCCTGAAGGAGATGCAGAAGCTTGCGGGATGCGTAACGTCCCTGGGGCGCTTCATCTCTAAGCTTGGTGAATGCGCCCTCCCGTTCTTCAAGCTCATTAAGATGAAGGGGCCCTTTGAGTGGACTCCGGAGGCCGATGCTGCCTTCCGGGGTCTCAAGGAATACCTCACCAACCCACCGGTTATGGTGGCACCATGACCCCTGGAACCCATGACTCTCTATCTCGCCGCTATGCCTCACTCCGCCAGTGCAGCATCAGTGGTGGAGCGCGAGGAGAGGCCCCGAAGCGCGAGGCAACGGGGCAATTTGGCATCCTCAGGACCCCCGTCGCCCCCTGACGTAGCTCCGGAGGTAGATTCGGCCACGGTTACTGGTGGCCCCGCCGTCCAGCAAGAAGCACCCAAGATTCCTGAAGCACCTAAGGATCCTGCAGCGCCGACCCTCGTGGAGCACCTAGTGTACTTCGTCAGCATCGTACTGCGCGACGCGCGCTCGCGCTACCCGATGCCTCAAAAGCTGCTCCTGGCGCTCCTTGTCACTTCCAGGAAGCTACGCCATTACTTCCAGGGCCACCCTATCAAGGTTGTCTCATCATACCCTCTCGAGAAGGTGCTCCGGGGCCCGAATGTCGTCGGGAGGGTCACCGAGTGGAACATCGAGCTCCAGGCATTCCAGTTGGAGTTCAACACCACGCGAGCGATCAAAGGAGCGGCTCTGGAAGACTTTGTGGCAGAATGGACCGACGCGCCGGAGCAGGGGGGTGGCGAGGATCGCTCGCTGTTCCCCGGCGATGAAGCCCCGGACGGATTGGTGGTATACTTCGACGGCGCCTTCTCGCGCCTTGGCGCAGGACCTGGCGCCGTGTTGGTATCTCCCACTCAAGACAAGTTGTACTACGCCGTGCAGCTTTGCTTCCAGCAAGGCGAGAAGGTCTCCAACAACATCGCAGAGTATGAGGGCCTGATTGATGGGCTCAAGGCCGCCGCTGCACTGGGGGTCAGGCGCCTCACCATCAGAGGTGATTCGCAGCTCCTCGTCAACTTCTCCAACAAGAAATACAAGCCCAAGGACGAGCACATGGAGGCATATCTGGAGGAGGTGTGTAAGATGGAAAAGCAATTCCGAGGGCTGGAGGTGCAGCACGTGCCAAGAGGCACGAACAAGGAAGCGGATGACATCACCAAACGAGCCTCCAGGCGGGAGCCTCAGAGGCCGCGCATCTTCGAGGAGCGGCTGCTCAAGCCGTCGGCAACACTGGCCGCTCCTGAGCCGGCGTCCCCTCAGCAGGGGCTACCTGTGGCGCCTACAGCCGGAGCTTCGCCCTGCGGACCGGCCTCCGGAGCCCACCTGGTACTCGCCGCGGAGCCCGAGGAGGGTTGCTAGACCCAAGTGCTCAAGATGTACCTGCAACAAGACACCTTGCCAGACAAGGAGGAAGACGCGGGGCGCATGGTCCGACAGGCCTCGGCTTACTGCATCCAAGACGGCGAACTCTACAGGAGGCGCCCTAATGACATCTCACTAAAGTGCATCTCGAGGAAACAAGGACGCGAGCTGTTGGCTCACGTCCATGGTGGGGACTGCGGTCACCATTCGTCGTCCCGCACCCTCGTGGGCAAGGCCTTCCGCAGCGGCTTTTACTGGCCCACGGCGCTTAACGATGCCACGGAGCTTGTGCAGGCTTGCGAGGCGTGCCAGTTTCACGCCAAGCAGATCCACCAACCAGCACAGGGCCTCCAGATGATCCCGCTCTCCTGGCCCTTCGTGGTCTAGGGATTGGACATCTTGGGTCCATTTCCCTGGGCAGCGGGGGGCTACCGCTTCCTGTACGTCGCCATCGACAAATTCACCAAGTGAGCAGAGGTGGAGCCTGTTCGCGCGATCCCAGCCGGGTCGGTCGTCAAGTTCATCCAGGGCCTCGTGAGGTGATTCGGCGTCCCCAGCCGCATCATCACGGATAACGGTTCGCAGTTCACAAGCAATCTCTTCAGGTCATATTGTGCTAACCTAGGAACACAGATCTGCTACGCCTCGATGGCTCACCCCAGGAGCAACGGTCAGGCCGAACGCGCCAACCCGGAAGTCTTGCATGGCCTAAAGACGCGCAGCTTTAAGAAGAAGCTCGAGACTTGCGGCAGGGACTGGATTGACGAGCTCCAGTCCGTGTTGTGGTCGATCCGAACCACCGCTACCAAACCCATGGGAGAAACTCCTTTCTTTCTCGTTTATAGGGCGGAGGCGGTCCTCCCTCACGAGGTCAAGCATTTCTCCCCACGGGTCTTGGCTTTCAACGAGGAACGCCAGGACGCTGCCTGGCGGATGGACCTCGTGCTTGGCGAGGAGAGCCGCCGCCAAGCTGCCTTCGTGGCAGCGCGATATCAGCAGGCCCTGCGGCGGTACCACTGCCGCAGCGTCCGCACAAGAACACTTGAAGTTGGTGACTTGGTCCTGAGGCGGGTCCTCTCCAGGGAGGGGTTACACAAGCTCTCGCCCATGTGGGAGGGCCCGTTCAGAATCGCCCGTGTCTCTAGGCCTGGTGATGTGCACCTGGAGACGTAGGATGGGGTACCTATCCAGAATTCCTGGAACATTGAGCACCTCAGGAGGTTATATCTGTAATCAAGGATCCATGCCCATGAAGGTATCCGCTCGTGACACTCTCACATAATAATGAGTTGGGGTTGTACACGCCTCGGAGTCTCCTGAGCGTTGCCTGCGGGCCATCAGACGGGGCTGCCACCCACGTCCCAGTGGCAGTCCTTAGCTCCGCGCTGGGAAGAAGACATAGTGTAGGGGTAGGACATGACCTTTTTCTCTTTTTTGGCTTGGTGTTTGGCTATCAGCCTTTTCTACTTCCTTGGTTATCAGCCCTTCCTCTACCCCATGCTATGAAGTTCTCGTGTTTCTTGCATTTGGTAGGAAGTCTTGCTTGGGATTTTCTCGCCGGTTTTAAGTTTAGCTTGTTAAACAGGGGTTGCGTCGCTTGCTCTCCTTCGCGTGCCTCGCGCGTGGGGACTGGGACACGGTCGGTCCCGGCTCTCGTCTGCCACGGTCTTGTGACCTCGCCTGGCCAAGCCTGCTCACGCTTTGGCGTCATACTTCTCAGTCCACGCGGCCTATTCTGCCAAGCCAGCTCAGGCCTTCGCACCTTAATCCACGCTCGACGCTCTCAAGCGAGCCCAAGGGTGCAAGCCCTCAGCAGCTCACAGCGGCTCACTCATACTCGGGGGTTACGCAGGTCAGGACCCCCCGAATTCAGCCATCCTCATGGCCCGTCGGGGGCTCATGACGCCAATGAGTCAGGAGCACTTCGCCTCAAGACGTCGTAGCACATAAGCTAAGTAATCTCACCCAGACCAAAAACATGATAGCAAGTTCTTGCTTCATACATATGTCATAGTCCATTACACGCCTTCTCGAGGCAACTTAAAATTTTGACACGGGAAGGAAATGAAGAAAAAGTTGAAGCAGAGGCCGACCCACCAAGCCACAGCTCTACCAACCCGCGACTCAGCACCGTTGCCCCCACTCAGTCGGAGTCTCCCAGCTCCTCCCGCTTCACCGAGCCACAGCGGCGCTACGACCCCCTCCCCTCGCCGAGCCAAGCTCGGTGGTGCGGTGGCTCATTGTAGCCGCCGCTGCTGCAGGAGCTGCTGCTGCCACAGAGGGGGGACCCTGGCGCCCTCCAGGGCCAAGCTCGTCTCCAAGGGAGGAGCTGCTCCTCCGGACGCCGTCCCCACCATCCTCTTCGTCGTCAGCCTCAGGACAGCACCCAAGGCGCCTCCCTTCCTCCGAGAAGACCCTGAAGAATATTGTTAAGGCACCATCATACCTGAAGTGGAGTGTGCACCTCCCCTGCAGCCGGCACGCGCGCACAAACGACTGCCAGCCACGCTCCAGGAACACATCGCCCAAGGGAGCAACGTCGACCTCCACCCAGGATGCACCACTGCAGCAACCGTCGGTCTGCAGCCAGAGGCCGCCAGGGCCTCCAGCTGGTAGCACGTTGCCGAACGAGCGGGGGAGCTGGAGCCACCAGCCGGGAGGCTTCTCCACACACACCACAAACTCCGATGACACATCGAAGGAGTGGAGCTGCCGGCGCGGAGGACGCACCACCGCCAAACGCCGCCTCGCGCCTCCTCCCCCACCGCGGCCATGACCACCTTCGCCGCGAGAAGAGGCACCGCGCCTCTCATCGGCGACCGCGTCGGGACCCGGAAGGCCGCGCCCGCTCCCTCGAGGAGCCGCCGCGGGCGCAACAGCATACTTGCGGGGGCGGACGCGGCCCCTCTTCAACGGCGGCGAAGCCAAATCCTTCGGGGCCTTCCCCTTCTCCGCGGTGGACGGCTTCCTCGGTGGTGCCATGGAGACCTCACGGCAAGAAGAAGAGTGGGGAGCGAACAAGGAGGCAGACGGCGCTGGCTTGAAGATGGGTTGGGGCTCCCCCCTAGTCCCATTTATAGGATGAAGGAGCCCAACCGCCAGTCACTGGCGTCACAGCCATAACGACCCCGTCATCCGCGCTGGGGAGTTGTCAAGTCGCACGGTTGCCAAGACTGCATGGGGAGCGGAGTCGCCATGTCCCATCCAACCGCCACGCGCCAGCCTGGCCCGCAGCCTTTTGGGGCCCGCAACACTTCGTCCTCGACTAAGGCTTCGCCTCGAAGCCAACTCCGCACGCGCCTTGGGCCCGGGGGCTACTGTTGGCGTCCTGGGAACCAGGGTACCCAAACTTGCCTGTCTACCGGCCGCGACGCGCTCCTACTACGGCCTGGTACGGCCTAGCTGATCGACCAGCTGCTCAAGACCCTCGCGAGGGGGCTAGACCTCGTGAGGAGAATGACATCAAGACCCCCAAAGGAGCGGCCTCAGCTAGGTTGCTCCGTAGGAGCGGAGAATCCAAGGCCAATCCTGCCTCAGGAGGAGGCAGTGACCCGAGCAGTCACGCACCGCGCTAGCGGGTGCCAGCGCGTGCTAGTGGCGCAGTTGCCGTTTTGGTGCAAAGGAGACAGCGCAGGCGCAGATTCCCGAGGAGCGGGACAAAGGTTTCCCATTTGGTGCAACAAGACCGAAGACCGCAAGGACGACAGGGAGGATGTCACCACCGAGCTCACCACCGCGTCACCGCCTGATCCCTTTGCAGGCGAGGATCGCTTTTGTCAGGATAGGAACGTCCTTGTGTTCCCGCTCAAAATGGCCGTTGTGGGATCCCTTCCCGCCTAAACATTTTGGGGGAAGAGCACCCTGCCTGCCTATATAAGTAGCTAGGGTCTCCACTATGGAGGCAGGCTGATCAGATCCAGAGACTCTGCCCTCACACAAAGGAGCAAGAACCCTTGCCTCCTGACCCTCCTAAGCTCTCCTCCTGAGCTCAGGAACCATTGTACTCGTTCATACTCAAGCCCTCTCGAGGCTAATCCACCAAAGTAGGAAGTAGGGTTTTACACCGCAAGGTGGCCTGAACGTGGGTAAATTCGTGTGTGTTTTACTTGTTGTTTGATTGAATCTCTTCATCGGACGAGGGCGAGATGCTAGGTAGACGTGAGTGGGAGAGATCTTCGTTCACACCCATGTGGTCAAACTTCTTGGATTTGCGGAGCCCGTAATCCGACAGTCTTTAAGGCAGACGCAGGCTTGTGAGATATGTTGGAGTAGAACTGGCAGCCTTCACACTTGTCTACGATATCCTTTTCCATCTCATTCGCTCGGGGCCAGTAGAATCCAGCTCGGTATGCCTTGGCCACGATAGTCCGAGAGGAAGCGTGGTGGCCACAAGTTCCTGAGTGAATCTCATTCAGAATCATTCGACCTTCTTCCGGGGTGATGCAGCGCTGGGCAACTCCCATGACACTCTCACTATAGAGTTGACCCTGAATGACAGTGAAGGCTTTGGATCGATGGAAAATCTGACGCGCCTCCTCTTCATCCTCTGGAAGTTCTTGCCTGAGCAAGTATGCTATGTACGGCACAGTCCAGTCGGGCGTGATCACCAAGATCTCCATGGTTAAGTCGACCACCGCAGGAACTTCGACTTCAGTCGGATCAGATGCGCTTATTGGCTGCGGAGGCTCCTTCGTGGAGGGGTCTTCTTTGACTGAGGGGGTGTGCAGATGCTCTAAGAACACATTCTTGGTTATAGGTTTCTGAGTGGATCCTATCTTCACGAGATCATCAGCAAGCTGGTTCTTGATTGTGGGCACGTGGTGGAGCTCTAAACCTTCAAATTTCTTTTCCAGCTTCCACACAGCACTACAGTAACTCGTCATTGCTAGGCTCTTGACATCCCACTCCTTCATCACCTGATTAACCACTAAGTCTGTGTAATACCCAGGATGCGACTATATATCCTACGTGTCGAGGCACGGCTTAGAGACATAAGCGCATTTTGGAATGATCGCAAGCATGGTATCTTTGCACAACTCATGTAAAAGAACAGGGTTGAAATAGTAAAATAGTTGGCTTACACTCGCCACGTTACGCAATGAATACAAAAGCATACATTCATCCAAATAACACAGGGTCCGTCTACGGATGAAATCCAAACGAGAAAAGATACCATGCCCACAAGTCCTGATCACCCCTAGTAGGAACCACTATTGGTCGTCCGGATACGGCACATACATGTGACCACGTTCTTCATCGAACTCCCAGTGAAGTTCTTCTCCATCTCCTGCGTCGTACTCAGTTGTACCTGCATCTGGTGTGTGTTGTAATCTGTGAGTCATAAGGACTCAGCAATCCCATTCCCGGGTATGAAAACTAACAAAGCCTTTAGGTGTGGAGAGGTAATAAAGTGGCTGCAGCAAGCACTAAGCAACTATCTTACGAATTCAGAGCGAGATGAGGATATGTGCCAAACGGTCGCCAAAGTTGATCAAGAAGTGATCCTAGCTACTCACATTCATACATAACCCCACTGTATTCACTTCCCGAAGCCCTTCGGAAAGAGACCATCACGGTTACTCACACAGGTAGTGTATTCTTAAGGATATGGTGTCAAGTTATCTACAACCGGATATTAAAAATTCCCATCTGCCACATAACCACGGGCACGGTTTTCAAAAGTTCATAACCCTGTAGGGGTGTCCCAACTTAGCCCATCACAAGCTCACGATCTGCAAAGTTGTAACTCCATATTGGGAAGATCCGAGTATTCTCAGAATCCCGTGCTCAAGATATTTCGACAAAGGTAAAACTAATCCAGCAAGACCTCCCGGCGTGCCGACAACCTGATAGTAGCCGCGCATATCTCATCTCATGCCACAACCGGATAGGTCAGCCTACAGGTATATACCAATTCTCGGGTTTCCCCATGGTGGCCCCGCAGTCTGCCCAGTTTGGACCAACACTCATGAGGAGCACTGGCCCGGGTTGTTGATTAAGAACTCGGGTTAATTACTCCCTATGGAAGTTTTAGTTGTTAGGCAAAAGGTAAAACCAAAGTTGGGCCTTGCTGGAAAAGCTTTAAGCAATGCGAATTATCAAGGGGGGGGCATAAACCCCAACCGTGTTAGGAACGCAAAATCAAGGAACATAACACCGGTTTATCGGGTCCTAAGGTGGCATGAGTAGAACAAAACACCAAGCAGAAGGCCAAGCCTTCCACCCATTACCAATATATATGTGCGTTAATTAAATAAGATATATATATATATATATATATATATATATATATATATATATATATATATATATATATATATATATATTGTGTTATCCCAATAAAGAAGTCCAAACATTGAGCAATCTTAAACTTCACCTGCAACTAAGAACACTATAAGAGGGGCTGAGCAAAAGCGTACTTAGCCAATCAACGGTTTGCTAGGAAGGTATGGCAACATAGGAGGTTGACAAGACAAGAATAGGCATCGAGGAATAACTATAGAGCGAGACAACTAGCAAAGAAAAGGTAGAGGTGATATCTGGGAACGGTCATCTTGCCTGGAATCCCGAAGGAAGAAGAACAAGTCCATGAAGAAGACAAACAAATGTAGTCGAACGAATCCTCACAACTCCGGAACAAAACCGAAGCTAACGAGAGAAGCAAACCGGAAAGGAGCAAACAACACGGTAAACACACAAGCTCAAACATGGTATGATGCACAAACAAGTATGATGCATGTCCGGTTTAAATATACATGGCATGGTAAAGTGCAACAAGCAAATCTACAAGTTAAGTGGAGCTCAATATGCAACGAGTTGCATATTGACAAAACACTGCACCCAATTATATAGTTTGCTCTCGTTTATATACCCATCAATATTAAATGTTAATTAACATGTCACGGGGAGAAGCACAAAATAAACTACACTAACTAAGCAATTTAAATGGGGCCGGAAACAACAAACAACAATTCCGGAAAATCCCCATGTGCATATATGAATTTGGTACTGTTCTGCCTATTACTATATTTTAATGTTGTTAAACAGCAAAACAAAGTGCACCATGTTAATCTATACATTTTTCCACCCCATTTACGTATAAATTTTATTAAATTTGGAGCTACGGTTATTTAGTTATGAATTAAAACATTTTAGCATGTTATTTAAGCAAACTTATGCAAACATCATTTTAAACATTTTAAACATGCACGAAAGTTGGTTATTATGAATCTACACGGAATTCTAAGCAATTTTCATATATAACATGTTTAATTCCGATGCACGGTTATTTAGTTATTAAATGCATGAGTTGAGGCAAAAACTATAAATTGCTAAATTCGCAGCAGGAAAAAAATCATCTACGGGCTGAATCTGGGCGCGATACAGCAACAAGAAAAGGGTCGTCCAACAAAGGAAAACAATAAGGAGGGCATTGGGGCACTGGGGGCACACCCATGGGCTGAGGCCCGGGTCGGTGGGAGGTAAGGCTGGGCCTGGTGCGGTGTGGGCGAGTTGGGTCAACCCCCTCGATCCTGAATAGGACGAGGTAGGGGAATGTGACGCCCCGAGACCGATGCTCCAGAAGACTTCCAGCTATTTCGGGTTTCGTCGTGTGTTTCTTTTGGTTGTTCTATTTATTTTTTTGCATTGCATCATGTCATCATGCCATCATGTCATAAACCTTTTTGCATCTCAACTAAATAAATTGTGTGGATGTTCGATCCATTTAAATGGAGGGATATTCACAATGGTGACTTCTCTTTATAACATATTAAAGTTTCCCAATATTATTAGGGAGCTATATTAAAATATTCCATTGATTTGGAATCACCTAAACACACTTGCAAATATTCCCCATGCCTGTTTCACTCCAAGTTTTGACTCTCAAACCTTGCCAATAATTCTTTATCTCTTTTATCGAGGCTCCACCAAAATTCTTAACATTTTTGGACCTCCCAAATACCCACTTCTTTCTCACACTCGTTGAATTAAATTCATATGAGTGTGAATTCAACTTCACACCCGTGCCCACTTATATTTTTCTTGGATCATGCTCATTTTTATGAGTCCGGGAAAAATAACCCCTTGTCCAAACACTATCCCTAGCACCTCCTTTATTCTCCTTTATTCTTCTTTGTTTTCTGTTTTTTCTGGAAGATCTATAAGAAGAAAGAGAGAGAGGAGCACTAGGCCTAGTCGCAGCCCACCTGCGGCCTAACCTAGTTGGCCCAAGAGGCCTGCCCGACCTCTGCCTTATCCCCCGTGTCTCCTCTGCCCGATCCCGCAGTGCCGCTCACCTCGCTCCTCTCCCTCGATCTCTCCCTCTCTCTCCCTCGTGTGCCTCGCCCGATCCCCTGCGCTGACCTCCTCCTCAACGTCGTCCCCACCACCGAGCGCCGCCCCTCCTCCGCCTCACCACGGCCCGTCGTCCAGCCATTGCCTCGCCTTGTTCCTATTGCGTCCTCCTCCCGCAGCCATGGCGCCTCGTCGACCGGCAAGCCACTGCTGCCGCTGTCGCAGCCACCGCCTACCACCACGAATCGGGCCGCCGCCGAGCCCTCCTGCCATACGCCCACGCCGGCGACCTCCTCGTCGCCTCTCAGCGGCCTCGGCGCCCGAGTCCGACCTGAGCCTGCTCCACCGTCGCCCTGCTCGACTCGAGCTCCGCCTCCTCGCCGCCTCGATGCTCTGGCGTCCCTCGGCCTCGTCCCCGTGCCCGAGATCCCATCCTCCTGCATGCTCGGCGTCCACCGCCTCCTCGCCGGACCGGGCCACTCCAAGTGCTCCGCTAGCGACGACCCCGACCTCCAGTGCCGCCGCGACGACCGCATGTCCTCTGCCTCCTCTGCGCCTACATCTCCACCGGCCCTGCAACCTCGTCACCACCATGGCCTCCTTCACGCAAGGTTGCTGCTGCCTTGCCCCGTGTGTTTTTTTTTTGTTGCTTTGTGTTGTTGAATAAGCAAGTCCCTCTGTTGACCCGTGTACGACTACACGACGAGACGACAAGACCCGTAACTGGACCGTCAAGGATGGTCTCCGAGATTTTTTTTGCCAAGTACCACAACGAAGCACCAAGTACCTCTACGACGACCCAAACATCTACAGAAAATGAGTACAACTCCCGACGCCAAGTACCCCTTCGAGTCGCCAAGTTCGTCTACCCCGCGTACCCCTACCGTCGCAAGAATTGAGACCGGGAATTCTGAAGACCCCAAGTACCACGACGACTGTTGCGCCAAGTACCATGATGCCTGGAGCCCTCGGATCCGTCAAGCTCATCTAAAAAAAGTGTACAGCCTCATCGTCGAGACCCGTGTACAACTACCGTCCACGTGCACGACTATGGAACGGAACGACTACTTCCCACTACGAACGTGAACGACTACTTCCCTCGACGACTCGTTCCATCCCGAAATGCACGCTTCAAAGGTATACCACTGAGTCGACGCCCATGAACGAATGTTGCTTGTGTTTTATGAGGCGTATCACTTGTTTGCACCGTGCCCGTTATGTTGCTCGTTTCCATGTTGCCGACCCGTGGGAACCCGGAAACCGGGAGCACCCCATCATCTTGCATGACACGCTCACGTCGACCCTTTCTTTTGCGCCGGCATCTCAACGAGTTACCGAAACCGATTTTTTGCCGTGGCACTATTTCGGTTATCACCGCCGTGGCACCCTTTCTTTCCACCACGGTGACGAAATACTCCATATCATGTTCATGTTAACTTTTAATAAAAATTGCATAAAACTTGAAAATGCCATCCGCATCATGATAACAACATTTAAATGGTTAAAATTGTTGTGTGCTTTAATTTGTTAATGACATGGGGATTGTCCAAAATTGTTGTTGTTATTTCCGGCCTCATTTAAATTGCCTAAATAGATAGTTTACTTATGCTTCACCGCTTGCCATGTTAAAGAACAATTAAACTTGTTGGGTTCATAAACGAGAGCGAACTAAATGTTTGAATGTGGTGTTTTTTCAATATGCAACTCATTGCATATTGAGCTCCACTTAACTTGTAGTTTTGATTGTTGCACTTTGCCATGCTTATTAAACCGGACATACATCATACTTGTGTGTGCATCATATGCCATGTTTCAGCTTGTTTGTTTACCGTGTTGTTTGCTTCTTTCTGGTTTGCTTCTCTCGTTAGCTTCAGTTTCGTTCCGGAGTTGTGAGGATTTGTTCGGCTACTTCATGGACTCATTCTTCTTCCTTGCGGAATCCTAGGCAAGATGACCATTCCCCGATATCACCTCTATCTTTGCATTGCTAGTTGTCTTGCTCTATAGTTATGCATCGATGCCTACTCTTCTTGTCAGCTTCCTATGTTGCCATGAAACACACTGACCGCTGTCCTAGCAAACCGTTGATTGGCTAAGCACGCTTTTGCTCAGCCCCTCTTATAGCATTGTTAGTTGCAGGTGAAGTTTGAAGATTGCTCCACGTTCGGACTTGTGTATTGGGATAACACAATATATCTTAATTCAATTAATGCACATATATATTGGTAATGGGTGGAAGGCTTGGCCTTCTGTTTGGTGTTTTGTTCCACTCATGCCACCTTTGGACCCGATAAACCGTGTTATGTTCCTTGATTTTGTGTTCCTAACATGGTTGGGGTATATGGCCCCCCCTTGATAATTCGCATTGCTTAAAGCTTTTCCAGCAAGACCCAACTTTGGTTTTACCATTTGCCTAACAACTAAAAACTTGCATAGGGAGTAATTAACCCGAGTTCTTAATCAACAACCCGGGCCAGTGCTCCTCATGAGTGTTGGTCCAAACTGGGGGTTATGCGGGGCCGCCTTGGGGAAACCCGAGGTATCTGGTATTACCTGTAGAATCACCCATCCGATCATGGCCTGAGACGACATACACGCGGCTACTATCAGGGTGTCGGCACGCCGGGAGGTCTTGCTGGATTAGTTTTATCTTTGTCGAAATATCTTGATCACGGGATTCCGAGAATACTCGAGTCTTCCCAACTTGGAGTTGCGACTTCACAGATCGTGAGCTTGTGATGGGCTAAGTTGGGACACCCCTGTAGGGTTATGAACTTTCGAAAGCCGTGCCCGCGGTTATGTGGCAGGTGGGAATTTGTTAATATCCGATTGAAGATAACTTGACACCATATCCTTAAGAATACACTACCTATGTGAGTAACCGTGATGGTCTCTTTTCGAAGGGTTTTCGGAAAGTGGACACGGTGGGGTTATGCATGAACGTGAGTAGCTAGGATCACTTCTTGATCAACTTGGCGATCTTTGGCACATATTCTCATCTCACTCTGAACTCGTAAGCTAGTTGCTTAGTGCTTGCTGCAAACCCTTTATTACCCTTCCACACCTAAGGCTTTGTGACGTATCCCCACGATCAGTAGTGGTTCTTACTTGGGGCCATCAGCACTTGTGTTTGTGGTATCTTTCTCATTTGTTTTCTCCCGTAGTCGGACCCTGTGATATTTGGATGAATGTATACTATTGTATTAATTGTGTGACGTGGCGAGTGTAAGCCAACTATTTACTCTTTCACCCCTGAACTTTTACATGAGTTGTGCAAAGATACCACGCTTGCGATCATTCCAGAATGCGCTTATGTCTCTAAGTCGTGCCTCGACACGTAGGAGATATAGTCGCACCCTAGGCATTACAAGTTGGTATTCAGAGCCTTCTCTGACCTAGGAGCCTCCTGATTGATCGAACCGCTGACGGTTGAGTCTAGGCACACACACAAAATGTTTTGAGTCCTATACATATATATATATATATATATATATATATATATATATATATATATATATATATATATATATATATATCGGAGAGTAGGATTTCTTTTTACTCCTCATCCCCTTCATTGCTCTGGTGAGGACTCCTGGCGTTGTTTTATCTGCACTATTCTCAAAAATTCACCAAAAACTTTTTAGGATCATGCGGGTATTGTTTGGATTGTTCTGATATCTTTGTGACGAGAATTTTGTCTTGGTGCCTCCCGTCTGTTTAGGCTGAGTCCTGGGGAGTTGAGCTCTAAGGTATTGTCGTCCCATTGTGTATCATGACAGTTCTAGAATACCAGAGGCGGCCGACATCGAAAACTCTTCTATGCATATCTAGTGGTGAGATAACCCCGACGTCACCCAGTACTGGGGGGGTAGTTCGGGAGTACTGCCATAGCTAGTATAGCGGATGCGTTTCGAAGGTCCGAGGTAAACAGTTTCCGAAGATGACTGGTTATGTGTTGACGGATGGATACAGCTGGATGTAGGTTTAGAGTTGAGTGTGCGGTGCTTCCCATGTATGCCCAACACCAGATTGCATAACCGGAAAGCTTCGGGAATTAATAGGTGAGTTTCAAGTAGATCTTAGGTAATCTTGTAACGGGTGCATGATACAAGGTTGGGGTTCAACATCTAGTGGAGACGCTATCATGGGCATTGTTGCACTAGGGGGTTGCATCTTAAAGGATCCTTGGCTATGCTGATCCGGGGATTGCAATGCCCTTTGTAACACGTGCCATGGGGCATTCAGCGCGAACATGTGGAACGAAACCTCTATTATGTATTTGTTCCATATGTACCTTGTTGTTTTATTCTATCATTTTGTTCCCCCAAGTGGCTTCTCGACAAGTTGATGTACCATTAAGCTATGGAATTCATTCGTTCAATTTTTGTTCGGATGTTCGTTGTGAAGATTATGTTGCATAATATCTATCCTTTGTTTTGTTTTGATTGTGGTATCCGAGTTGCTTCGATGTCAAGTGTTGATTCCATACATTTCCTAATTGGTGTTCTCATATTTATATGGGAATACTAGTCCTTAATCATCGAGATTGTCATGTTAAATTCATTTTCAACCGGTGTGGTTCTCTTCAAGCTAATTCGATCGTTTTGATATTTGCAATATTAATTCTCAGTTTTCTCAGCGGTGTTCATTCCATTCATCTCAAGTTGTCTTTATTTTTCCCACCCTCCCACCCTTTTTCTTTATGGAGCCCGAATTCTTTAATCAAGTATCCATTATATTCATGTGAAGTCTCTTCGTGCTTTTCCTTCAATGTTCTTATCCGGTTAATTATCGTGAAGATGCTCATGAAGCTTCAAGTTCATCATTCCCCGTTCTCTTTTTCTTCTCCGGTGGACTAAATTCAAGCTTCGATCATGATCATATCTCTTCCTTTTTGTTTTCACATGTTTTCCCATGTTGGAATTTCTTATCCGAAGTCTCTCATGTTTATTCAACTCCCTCTAATTCTTCTCTGGAGTGCTGAAGATATCTCAGAAGATTCGCGTTTCCATTCTTAATCCGTTCAAGCTACTTCGAGGTTGTTATCTCGTCCAAGTCATTTAATTCAACCGGTGTAATCTCTCTTCAAGTAATCATCAACGGTGTTTCTTTTGAGTGGGCCCTAACCCACAGGTCTTTTTCCAGGATCTTACCTGACTCTTCTAATTATCCACAGTTATTACGGAATTCTTTTCAAAGTGTGACGTAAGTATGGATTCCATCAGTCATATGCCTTCTCCAAGACCGCTTTCAAATTCTTTTCAACTTCAGGTCAACCTTCCTCTTTTCATTCTTCTGGAGTATTTCATGAATTCTTTTCTTTGTGTTCCTCCGAAGGCCATCATTTCAGAAGATTTCTTCGTTCTCAGTTTTCAACTTCGTCCTCCAACTATTCTTAATTGATGCCTCTTCGTTCGTCTCCATATTCTTATGGTGGTTCATTCAAGATTACTCTTCTGTTGTTATCGTATCAATTCATTTGTTCTTTTCATAATCCGACCGGTGGTTCGTTGAAGATTTACCCAAGTTGTGCGAGATCTCTCTTTAATTCTTTGCAACGAGAATAAGTAGTATGCCAAATCCATTGGTTGTCATCAATTTAATTTGGTGAAGGATACTCATAACATAATTCTTATTGTTGTTCCTTCCAAGTGATTAATCCCTTCCTTCGGAGTTTTTTCAGGAGGAAGAAATTTCGGATTCAAGTTGTTCATCTTCCTTTATGGAGTTCAAGTTTTTCTCGCTATCTTGTCATGAAGCTCCATGTAATCATTGTAAGGCTTCAATCTTATTATTTTCGTCCTTCGTTAATACCTCATCATCCTTTTATGACCAGAGTTCTTCATGGTGGTTCATCGTGATCTAAATCATACTTCAAGTGTTCTTCAAGATTCTTGTTTGAGGAGCTCAAGCGTTCTTCTTCTTGCGTTTTGAAGTGCAATTCTTGCTCCCTTGTCTTTCGAGGTGGTGTTATGTCATTCTTGACATTTTTCCCTTCATGTTTCATGATTCACAAGTTGTGAGGAATGAGATATGTAGACCCATAAATTTCTTTGTTCAGGAGATCTTTTCAACCCTTCAATTTCTTCGTTGGAGTGATCTTGGGTTGTCTCTCACCTAAAAGCTTTCCCTAAGGATTGTCGCTATTTATGGTGCTTATAAATGACCCAAATTCTTCATTTATCCTCTTCGTGAAAGAAGTTTTCATCTCTTCGTTGATCTCAAGCAATCAATTGTTTCTGTTAGTGGCAGAATTTCACCACAAGTTTTGAGATGTTTTACATAAGGCCACAACAAGCTTATTCTTTTCGTTGTGGATTTTCCATCAACCCCATTCAATCCATCCTTGTAAGGATGATTTTTCAAATTCAATTGTGGTAGAAGTTGTCATGTTCTTCTACTTTCTTTTCTTCCTATAGTCTAGCTTCTATTCTTTCATTCTGGAGGCTTTTTGATATTGCTCTCTTCAAACCATCATCTTGTTTTATCGAGATCATGTTCTTTCCTTTGCACATCCATTCAACCGGAGTGTCGTGTCCTCCATTCAACTTCTCTAATCGTATCAAGTTTTTCCTCTCTTTTCAACTAGAGTGTTGTCTGAGATATTTCTTACCCCTTGTGCCCTTCTTCAATAGTTCCAGAGGCAATGTGTTGTTGATTTCATCAAGCATCATCCCATCTTCTCGAGTTCATGTTCAATTCCTTCCATTCATAGTCGGAATGTTGTCCAAATTCTTTCGTTCTTACTCCTTCTCTAGCTTTATTCAACCAGAGTGGTTTAAATTCTTCCATGATTCGTGAGCTCGTCTTTCATGCCTTTCAACCTAACAGGTTCTCGTAATGCTTCTTGTTCCTCTTTTCTAATGGAGTGTTTTCATCTTCGTTCATCTCCGTTGTATTCTTCTTTCAATTTGGTCAACCTCTCAAGTTCGTGGTTTCACTCATTTGTCAAAGAAGCAACTTTGTTTTACCTCTTCTTTTTATGTTTCTATCCGGTGCCATCTCCAGGATCTCGGGTCGAGATCCTCTATTAGTGTGGGAGAGTTGTGACGCACCAAGACTGATGCTCCAGAAGACTTCCAGCTATTTTAGGTTTTGTCGTGTGTTTCTTTCGGTTGTTCTATTTATTTTTTGCATTGCATCATGTCAGCATGCCATCATGTCATAAACCTTTTTGCATCTCAACTAGATAAATTGTGTGGATGTTCGATCCATTTAAATCGAGGGATATTCACAATGGTAACTTCTCTTTATAACATATAAAAGTCTCCCAATATTATTAGGGACCTATATTAAAATATTCCATTGATTTGGAATCACCTAAACACACTTGCAAATATTCCCCACGCCTACTTCACTCCAAGTTTTGACTCTCAAACCTTGCCAATAATTCTTTATCTCTTTTATCGAGGCTCCACCAAAATTCTTAACATTTTTGGACCTCCCAAATACCCACTTCTTTCTCACACTCGTTGAATTAAATTCATATGAGTTTGAATTCAACTTCACACCTGTGCCCACTTATATTTTTCTTGGATCAAGCTCATTTTTATGAGTCCGGGGAAAATAACCCCTTGTCCAAACACTATCCCTAGCACCTCCTTTATTCTCCTTTATTCTTCTTTGTTTTCTGTTTTTTTGGAAGATCTATAAAAAGAAAGAGAGAGAGAGAGGAGCACTAGGCCCAGTCGCAACCCACCTGCAACCTAACCTAGTTGGCCCAAGAGGCTTGCCCGACCTCTGCCTTATCCCCCGTCTCTCCTCTGCCCGATCCCGCAGCGTTGCTCACCTCGCTCATCTCCCTCGATCTCTCCCTCGTGCACCTCGCCCGATCCCCTGCGCGGACCTCCTCCTCGACGTCGTCCCCGCCACCGAGCGCTGCCCCTCCTCCGCCTCGCCACGGCTCGTCGTCCAGCTGCTGCCTCGCCTTGTTCCTATCGCATCCTCCTCCCACGGCCACGGCGCCTCGTCGGCCGGCGAGCCGCTGCTGCTGCTGTCGCAGCCGCCGCCTACCACCGCGAATCGGGCCGCCACCGAGCCCTCCTACCAGACGCCCGCTCCGGCGACCTCCTCATCGCCACCCAGCGGCCCCGGTGCCCGAGTCCGACCTCAGCCTGCTCCGCCGTCGCCCTGCTCGACCCGAGCTCCGCCTCCTCGCCGCCTCGACGCTCTGGCGCCCCTCGGCCTCGTCCCTGTGCCCGAGATCCCATCCTCCTGCATGGTCGGCGTCCACCGCCTCCTCGCCGGACCGGGCCACTCCAAGTGCTCCGCCAGCGACGACCCCGACCTCTAGTGCCGCCGCGACGACCGCATGTCCTCTGCCTCCTTTGCGCCTGCATCTCCACCGGCCCTGCAACCTCGTCACCACCATGGCCTCCTTCACGCAAGGTTGTTGCTGCCTTGCCCCGTGTGTTTTTTTTCTTGCTTCGTACTGTTGAATCAGCAAGTCCCTCTGTTGACCCGTGTACGACTACACGACGAGACGGCAAGACCCGTAACCGGACCGTCAAGCATCATCTCCGAGATTTTTTTCGCCAAGTACCACAACGAAGCACAAAGTACTTATACGACGACCCGAACATCTACAAAAAATGAGTACAACTCCCGACGCCAAGTACCCCTTCGAGTCGCCAAGTTCGACTACCCCGTGTACCCCTACCGTCACAAGAATCGAGACCGGCAAGTCCGAAGACCCCAAGTACCACGACGACCATTGCGCACTGTTCAAGATATCTTCCGATATGCCGATAAATTAGCCGATTTATCGCTTACCACTATCTGACCGATAAGATAAATCGGCCGATAAATTAGCTGATATGGCGATAAATCGGCCGATATGCCGATAAACTGGCCGATTTACCCCTTATCATGGGTCGACCGATAAGTTCTCGATAAGCGATATCCCCAACATTGGCGCCAAGTACCACGACGCCCAAAGCCCTCGGATCCATCAAGCTCATTTAAAAAACGTGTACAGCCTCGTCATCGAGACCCGTGTACAACTACCATTGACGTGCACGACTATGGAATGGAACGACTACTTCCCTCTAAGAACGTGAACGACTACTTCCCTCGACGACTCGTTCCATCCCGAAATGCACGCTTCAAAGGTATACCACCGAGTCGACGCTCGTGAATAAATGTTGCTTGTGTTGTATGAGGTGTATCACTTGTTTGCACCGTGCCCGTTATGTTGCTCGTTTCCATGTGGCCGACCCATGGGAACCCGGAAACCGGGAGCACCCCATCATCTTGCATGACACGCTCACGTCGACCCTTTCTTTTGCGCCGGCATCTCAACGAGTTACTGGAACCGATGTGTTGCCCTCGCACTATTTCGGTTATTGCCGTCGTGGCACCCTTTCTTTCCACCACGGTGACGAAATACTCCATATCATGTTCATGTTAACTTCTAATAAAAATTGCATAAAACTTGAAAATGTCATCCGCATCATGATAACAACATTTAAATGGTTAAAATTGTTGTGTGCTTTAATTTGTTAATGACATGGGGACTTTCCGGAATTGTTGTTGTTATTTTCGGCATCATTTAAATTTCCTAAATAGATAGTTTACTCATGCTTCACCTATTGTCGTGTTAAAGAACAATTAAACTTGTTCGATTCATAAACGAGAGCGAATTAAATGTTTGAATGTGGTGTTTTGTCAATATGCAACTCGTTGCATATTGAGCTCCACTTAACTTGTAGTTTTTATTGTTGCACTTTGCCATGCTTATTAAACCGGACATCCATCATACTTGTTTGTGCAGCATATGCCATGTTTGAGCTTGTTTGTTTACCATGTTGTTTGCTTTGTTCTAGCTTGCTTCTCTCGTTAGCTTCGGTTTTGTTCCGGAGTTGTGAGGATTTGTTCGGCTACTTCATGGACTCGTTCTTCTTCCTTGCGGAATCCCAAGCAAGATGACCGTTCCCCGATATCACCTCTATCTTTGCCTTGCTAGTTGTCTCGCTCTATAGTTATGCCTCGATGCCTATTCTTCTTGTCAGCCTCCTATGTTGCCATGAAACACTCTAACCGCCTTCCTAGCAAACCGTTGATTGGCTAAGAACGCTTTTGCTCAGCCCCTCTTATAGCTTTGTTAGTTGCAGGTGAAGTTTGAAGATTGTTCCACGTTCGGACATGTTTATTGGGATAACACAATATATAT
>LR738715.1:290116843-290154662 GCA_902687465.1 Secale cereale | reverse complement strand
CCCCCGTCAGGTTTGAAAACGCACGCGCACGCACCGGTTCGGCGTCAGATCGAAGGCGTATTTCGCCTTTACGCCTTCGACGTGGCAGCCTCGCGCGGGATGTTTTCCTTCTGGGCCTGCTGCACTGTGGCCTTTCTGGCCCAGTGGCACAGTGCCATTTTCCTTTTTCTTTTTCTGTCAGTTTTATAAAAATTCCACAGGATAAAATATTTATCCAAATAAAATAATTCCAGTTCCTAAAAACTTGTAAAATTCCAACCTATTTAATGATATAACTTTCACCCATATTCATGAACCTTTTCTGTTCTTTTCAAATTTAAATCTAAATTTGAACACTAAAATCTCTATTCAAAAATCCATGTACCCCATTCTGTCACTCCAATTCCCAAACTAAGAATTTTTGCCATCTTAGTTTTCCCTCTAGTATTTTATAAAAATAAGTTGACATTTTTCTGAGCACTTTGATTTTTCTGTTTTTATTATTGTCTTATTTTCCCGTTATTTATTGCGACGATTAGATACCGTGTTTGACGAAGTTGCTGAAGAAGAAGGAGGGGAAGGATTTGAAGACCTTGAGGATTAAGCCAATCCAGGCAAGCAGCCCTTTGACCATGCTACCCTTTGTCCCTCAGTACCCTTTTATTTTCGATTGCATGATGATAAAGAGTGACGGTGGTAAATTTGTTGAGAGCCACCAAATGATGCATACCCTACTCATGACCTTTACCATGTGCATAGATGCAATGACAAAGGATTAGTTGTGATGCATAGTGTTGCATATGAACCATGAACCCTTCGTGGTTACATTCTTTTCGAAAACCCCATCGGGTGCCCCTAATGCCCGAGGGTGATGTTGAGTTAAGGTCACCACTTGAGGAAGAAGTGGTGTACCAAAGAAAGTTCTCGTGTGTGGGTAAAATGATGGATTAGATTTGTGTGTGTTTACCGTCCCAACCAAACATGTGCAACCACTCTGCCCCTTATGGGACGGGGCATTATTGATTACTTAGGCTGATACTAGCATGGTGCCCACATCACTAGTGACGAGGGAGACTTGAGGTCACTCCCGGGACGGGGTCGTGCTTGGATAGGCGACCATGACTATTTTCACAGGGCACCGGACACACCGTTGGTCCCTTGTGTATGCGTGACATTGTAAAAAGGGCGAGTCCCATGATTTATCGTTTGTACATGAGGGCTGTGCACCAACGAGTGGACCATATGTTAGTGTCGTCTAGGGAAAGGTAATGACCGGGTGCTTCCCCCGAGTACTTGAGGTACTGCGGGATCGTGGGTGACACGAAAGCTTCCCGGATCTTGTGGGTAAAGTGCGCAACCTCTGCAGAGTGTAAAACTATTCGAATAGCCGTGTCCACGGTCATGGACAGTTGGGAAGTGCTACTTAAACTATGTTCGGAATTTTACAATCTCGGTGAAAGCATGTGTGTGTGTTGAGTCAAGGTGGTGACTTGACTCGTTGATAATGAATTGAACTCTATTCATGTTGATATCTGTAACCTGTCTTTGAGGTTACCCAAGTACATTGATGCATGTCTCACAAATGGTAGAATATCTTATCTAGCTCGTAGCTAAGTTGCTTATTATTGTACAACTTGCATTGTTACCTTGAACCAAATCATGGGTTGCTTGCGAGTACATTCAAAGTACTCATTGGCTTGCCACTAGTTATTTAATTGGCCAGGCATGGAGGAGTAGGAATTTGAAGAAGAGTTCTATGGAGACGAACATGCGAACTAGGACGATTTCCCAGTCAGAATGCATGTAGGGTTAAGGCAGATGGCATGGGTTCTACTTATCTACGAAGACTTCTGCTATTCGAGTTTATTTGCTATTCAGCCCATGAAGCTTTATCTTTGTAAGACTTGGCCATAATGGTCATAATTTGTGTAAGGTTGTATGTATGGATGTAAGACTCTTGTTATTCAGCTTCAGTGTATTCAGTGAGCATTGATCTTTGGGATCACTGTACACGTGCATTCGGTGATCTCAACTCTTAAGTCGGGGTCCCCACACGGCGGCGCTTGAAGGAGCGGGCTGGGCGACGTGGGACTTACGGGATGGCCGGAGGGGACGGTTCTGGCCGAAGGTGAAGTAGATCGGGCGACGGCGGCTGGCGCGGATCCGGCGGGGCGGCGCGACGAACTCCATGGCAGCTGGTTCCTACAGGTCAATGACGACGCGGGGATTAGAGAGAGAGGGGGGACCAGGGAAACAGGGTGAGGAGGAGGAGAGGAAGGGCACGACAAGGAGGCCCGGCGGCTGCAGGACGGGAGGATCCCCCGCGGGGTGGCTGCCGGCGGCTGGATGTGGAGGAGCAGCAGCGGACAGAGCTGGCTGCAAGCTCCAACAGGAACTTGGCGGGACGGCGACTAGGCACTGGGGTTGTCCTCCCTAGACAAGGCCGAGGCGGCGACGAGGTGGTGGTTCGGGGCTCCTACGCCTTGGGGACCGAGCGAGACATGATGAGGCTGCAAGAGTTTGCTACTTCTCAAGCTTGCATTGTATTCCCTCGAAGAGGAAAGGGTGATGCAGCACAGTAGCGTAAGTATTTCCCTCGGTTTTTGAGAACCAAGGTATCAATCTAGTAGGAGACCACGCGCGAGTCCCTCGCACCTGCACAAACAAATAAGAACTTCGCAGCCAACGCGATAAGGGGTTGTCAATCCCTTTACGGTCACTTACGAAAGTGAGATCTGATAGATAGGATAGTTTGATATTTTTGGTATTTTTGGATATAAGAACAGAAAGTAAAAGCGGAAAAAGTAAAGTAGATTGTAGATTGATATGTTGAGAATAGACCCGGGGGCCATAGGTTTCTCTAGTGGCTTCGCTCATGATAGCATAATTCTACGGTGGGTGAACAAATTACTGTCGAGCAACTCATAGAAAAGCGAATACTTATGAGACTATCTAGGCATGATCATTATATATAGGCATCACGTCCAAAACAAGTAGACCGAAACGATTCTGCATCTACGACTATTACTCCACACATCGACCTCTATCCAGCATGCATCTAGAGTATTAAGTTCATAAGAACAGAGTAACGCCTTAAACAAGATGACATGATGTAGAGGGATAAACTCAAGCAATATGATATAAACCGCATCTTTTTATCCTCGATGGCAACAATACAATACGTGCCTTGCTACCCCTACTGTCACTAGGAAAGGACACCGCAAGATTGAACCCAAAGCCAAGCATTTCTCCCATTGCAAGAACTATAGATCTAGTAGGCCAAACCAAACCAATAATTCGAAGAGACTTGCAAGGATATTATAATCATGGGATAATTGATTTTATACCCCTAGTTGGGTCACCCTCGGCAGGTT
This sequence comes from Secale cereale, assembly GCA_902687465.1. Classification (NCBI taxonomy): domain Eukaryota; kingdom Viridiplantae; phylum Streptophyta; class Magnoliopsida; order Poales; family Poaceae; genus Secale; species Secale cereale. The sequence goes on along the minus strand of LR738715.1, from coordinate 290,151,309 downwards.
TACCCCTAGTTTTCGAAAACCCTCGATTTTGCCCAAGCACACTTGCTCCTCTTATGGTTTTGCCCTTTCGTCACGTTTCCATCTGGTTAGTGTCGTTTGACCGTGTGTTGACCGTCTATGGACTTTTCGTTGGACTTTTTTGCCCCTCCTTCCTCACTCTCTCACTAGACACTTCCAAGTGGGACCCATCACTCAGAAAACATCACTATCTCCTCTCTGTTCTCACTATCATGTGGGACCCACAATGGACCAAATATCTCTAATGGACACTGCCATGTTGTAAACATAATATCAATTTTGCATTACTTTTTATGCAATAATTAACACCACATAAACTAATTAAAACACCAGCAATTAACACAAATAACTACTCCTACTTACGGTCTGTCTCATATCGAATATATTTAATCATTAGTCCATAGTTGCCAGCTATACAAGCTAATTACATTGCGTCTTTGAAAAACGCCAGGTCAACAATTTAAATGCCGGCCTCTGTAGGACATGGATGAGCTCGCCGGAGCCAATGGAATTAGTGTCGAAGCTCGTCGGGCGCTTGGGCACCGCAACTGCAGCATGGAAGGAGGCCCGGGGTAGGCATGCGCCACCCTCCTCCACCATCTTTCGCCACCGCAGGTCCCTGGCCGCCGCCTAAATTGGCCACCGACGACATATATGGCAGCGGGCCTTCCTCGGGGCGCTTTGGATCTGGTCCAGCGGGAGACATCGGTGGAGGGAGACGTCAGTGGAGGCTAGCCCACGTTGGTGTGGATGAGGGTCAACGGGGACGCAACTGTTGCAGATCTCTAGCCGAAGCTCATGAAATCCTCCTCGTGAGAAGAAAAAAGGAGGATGAGGTCGAGCACTAGCTTGATGCACGGGATGGCGCTGGAAGTAGAGGACGTCGGGGATCTCCGGCACGGTGACGGTTGGCGGATCCGACGAGGACAGACTGGATCTGGAGCTCGATGTAGGGGATGGTGTTGTTAGTAGCAGACGTTGGGGATCTCCAACGGGGCAACGGCGGGCGGATCCCGTTAGGGACAGGCTTGATCTAGAGGTCAGCGGCGGCAACCCAGGACGATGCAGTGGCATTCCGGTGGTGGTGAAGAATGGCAGCGACCGTCAGTTCCTCACGGCAGAGAAAAGAGAGCGGGGCGAGGTTAGAGAGTGAGCAGAGGAGAAAACAAGGAGACTTGTCCAAGGGGAGGAGCTCACCAGATCTGTGTGATTATTTCGACGAGGTTGGCCGCCGACAAGTTCGGCTGGATTGACCCACACGCGGGCGCGGGCATGGCTGGTTGTGCTGTGGAATGGGATTTGGGGCTAGGGTTTGACCGACGGGAGAGAATTAAGAGAGGATATGGGATGGTTTTTTCGGTGATGGTCCCACTTGGAAGTGTGTGTTGAGAGAGTAAGAAAGGAGGGGCAAAATGGTCCAGCGAAAAGCCATAGACGGCCAACACACGGTCAAACGACACTAACTGGACGGAAACGTGATGGAAGGGCAAATTCATATGAGCAAACAGGCTTGGGCAAAATCGAGGGTTTTCGAAAACTAGGGGCAAACCTGCCAAGTGGGACACAACTAGGGGCATGAAATTAATTATCCCTATAATCATACATAAAGAGTTCATAAAAGAACCAAATACTTCTCATAGATAATCTTGATCATAAACCCACAATTCATCGGATCTCGACAAACACACCGCAAAAAGAGATTACATCGAATAGATCTCCTTGAAGACCGAGGAGAACTTGGTATTAAGATCCAAAGAGAGAGCAGAAGCCATCTAGATACTAACTATGGACCCGAAGGTCTGTGGTAAACTACTCACAACTCATGGTGAGGCGATGATGATGATGTAGAAGCACTCCGTGGTAGATCCCCCCCTCCGGCGGAGCTCCGGAACAGGCCCCAAGATGGGATCTCACGGGAACAGAAGGTTGCGTGGGTGGAACTAGGGTTTTCTCTATTGTTCTGATGGTTTCGGGGTACGTGGGTATATATAGGTGGAAGGAGGGCACTAGGGGCCAGACGTGGGGCCCACAAGATAGGGGCGCGCCCTATAGGGGGGGGTGCGCCCCCCACCCTCGTGGATTCCACGTGTGCCCTATTCCGTGGTTCTCAAGTCTCCCGTGCGTATTTTGCTCCAAAAATATCGCTCCCAAAGTTTCATTCCGTTTGGACTTCATTTGATATTCCTTTTCTATAAAACCCTGAAATAGGCAAAAAAAACAGCAATCTGGACTGGGCCTTTGGGTTAATAGGTTAGTCCCAAAAATAATACAAAAGTGTATAACAAAGCCCATTAAACATCCAAAACATCATAAATAATTGCATGGAACAATAAAAAATTATAGATACGTTGGAGACATATCAAGCATCCCCAAGCTTAATTCCTGCTTGTCCTCGAGTAGGTAAATGATACAAACAGAATTTTTGATGTGGAATGCTAACCAACATAATTTTCAATGTAATTCTCTTAATTGTGGCATGAATGTTCATATCTGAAAGATTCAAGACAAAAGTCTATATTGACATAAGAAATAATAATACTTCAAGCATACTAACAAAGCAATCATGTCTTCTCAAAATACTATGGCTAAAGAATGTTATCCCTACAAAATCATATAGTCTGGATATGCTCCCTCTTCATAACACAAAATATTCATATCATGCACAACCCCGGTTTCAGCCAAGCACTTGTTTTCATACTCTATTCTTCAAACCTTTCAACTTTCACGCAATACATGAGCGTGAGCCATGGATATAGCACTATGTGGAATAGAGTGGTAGTTGTGGAGAAGACAAAAAGGAGGAAGATAGTCTCACATCGACTAGGCATATCAACGGGCTATGGAGATGCCCATCAATAGATATCAATGTGAGTGAGTACGGATTGCCATGCAACGGATGCACTAGAGCTAAAAATGTATGAAAGCTCAACAAAAGAAACTAAGTGGGTGTGCATCCAACTTGCTTGCTCACGAAGACCTAGGGCATTTGAGGAAGCCCATCGCTGGAATATACAAGCCAAGTTCTATAATGAAAATTCCCACTAGTATATGAAAGTGACTAAACATGAGACTCTCTATCATGAAGAACATGGTGCTACTTTGAAGCACAAGTGTGGAAAAAGATAGTAGCAATTGTCCCTTTTTTCTTTTTATTTTTTTCTTTTTTTTGGAGGGGCCTTTTCTTTTGTTCGGCCTTTCCTCACATGGGACAATGCTCTAATAATGATGATCATCACACTTATATTGATTTACAACTCGATATTACAACTTTATATTACAACTCGATAGCTAGAACAAAGTATGACTCTATATGAATGCCTCCGGTGGTGTACCAGGATGTGCAATGAATCAAGGTGACATGTATGAAATATTATGCATGGTGGATTTGCCACAAATATGATTTCAACTACATGATCATGCATGGCAATAAAACAATATGAAGCGTGTCATATGAACGGAACGGTGGAAAGTTGCATGGAAATATATCTCGGAATGGCTCTGGAAATGCCATGATAGATAGGTATGGTGGCTGTTTTGAGGAAGATATATGGTGGCTGTTTTGAGGAAGGATATATAGTGGGTGTATGGTACCGGCGAAAGTTGTGCGGTACGAGAGAGGCTAGCAATGGTGGAAGGGTGAGAGTGCGTATAATCCATGGACTCAACATTGGTCATAAGAACTCATATACTTATTGCAAAAATTTATGAGTCATCAAAACAAATAAATCAATGCGTGCTCCTAGAGGGGAGGTTGGTAGGAGTTAACCATCGCGCGCCCCCGACCTCCACACAAAGGATGACACTCTACAAATACCTCATGCTCTAACTTCGTCACATAGCGGTTCACCATCCGTGCATGCTACGGGAATCACAAACTTCAACACAAGTATTTCTCAATTACATAATAACTCCACGAGCATGACTCTAATATCACTATCCTCATATCTCAAAACAATTATCAAGCATCCAACTTCTCTTCATATTCAATGCACTTAGTATGAAAGTTTTTACTACATTGATCTTGGATGTCTATCATGTGAAGGCTAGTTTTATAGCCAAAGCACATTACCATGCTGTTTTAATAGACTCTCAAAAGGATATAAGTGAATCATGAGAGATCAACAATTTCTACAAAATATAATTACCACCGTGCTCTAAAAGATATAAGTGAAGCACTAGAGCAAACTATTCAACTCAAAAGATATAAGTGAAGCACATAGAGTGTTCTAAAAATTCCTAGGCCATATTTATCTCTCTCAAAAAGGTGTGTCCAGCAAGGATAATTGTGGCAAACTAACAAGCAAAGACTCAAATTATACATGACGCTCCAAGTAAAACACATATCATGTGGTGAATAAAAATATAGCTCCGAGTATAGTTACCGATAGATGAAGACGAAAGAGGGGATGCCTTCCCGGGGCATCCCCAAGCTTAGGCTTTTGGTTGTCCTTGAATTTTACCTTGGGGTGCCTTGGGAATCCACAAGATTAGTCTCTTGCCACTCCTTGTTCCATAGTCCATCAAAGCAATACTCAAAACTTGAAAACTTCACAACACAAAACTTAAACAAAAATCTCATGAGCTTCATTAGTATAAGAAAACAAACCACTACTCAAAGGTACTGTAATGAACTCATTATTTGTTTATATTGGTGTTAAACCTACTGTATTCCAACTTCTCTATGATTCATATCCTCCAATACTACTCATAGATTCATCAAAATAAGCAAACAACACACGAAAAACGGAATCTGTCAAAAACAGAACATTCTGTAGTAATCTGTAACTTTCGCCTACTTCTGTAACTCCTAAAAAAATGAAATAAATTGTTAAACGTGAGGAATTTGTCTATTAATCATCTTAAAAAAGAATCAACTAAATAGCACACTCCAGTAAAATCTGGTGACCATTTAGCGAGCGCTAACGATTCTGTTTTTCACAGCAAGATCATATAAACTTCACACAAGTCTTCCCAAAGGTTCTACTTGGCACAAACACTAATTAAAACACAAAACCACATCTAAACAGAAGCTATATGCAATATTTATTCCTAAACAGAAGCAAAAACAAAAATATAAAATTGGGTTGCCTCCCAACAAGCGCTATCGTTTTACTCCCCTAGCTAGGCACAATACATGAATAGATCTAGGGATTGCCATAATGAAAAGATATATCGCGAAAGCTCATCTCGTACTCCCTATGTTCAGCAGCAAGTTTCCTTTGTGGCAAGCAAAAGTAATCAAAAGGGCTAAATTTAATGGGACAAAAGTCCCCCATATCAAGCTCAGGAGGTATAGGTTCCTCTTTTGGCCCTTTATAGTGTACAACCAATTCATCATTATAGGCATTCTTTTGGCACAAGGTCATGAGCCTTCGCTCAAGGGAGAAACCTAACCCATTGTTTTGAATAGCAAAATCATCATTCAACTCGGAAATTCTATCAACCAAGACATCGGTAGGAACCTTTTTTCTAAGGTTTTCATTAAAAGCAACATGATCAGGAGATCGCAACCGCATTATGTCTTCTTGATTAAATAAGATAGCATCTATGGGAGGTCGACCAACATCTACCCTGTAATGAGCAAAGATTTCTTTGGCCTCTTTCTTGATAAATCTAAATACATGAGTCAAAAAGATAGTAGCTGCATGCTTAACAGAAGAGTGCTCAATATTGGAAAACTCTAGAAAGATTATCTGAATACAGGGATGCATATGGATAAATTGCCTTTCAATTTCAACTACAAGCATAGATATGGCATCCGCAAGGCTACTAATTCTGTGAAGAATAGAGCCACCCATAGTGGGCAAAGCATCGGCACAACTAAAGAAGTCTTGAAGAAGTCCTTTTCCAATGATATTACCACTACCAACCCGGAACTTCTTAATATGTAAAGTGGTAGTTTCATCCGAAGGGTCAACAAAGATATTGCCCTCAACATTTCTACCCTTCTCGATAAAATCTTCCCCCATCTCAGACATAAGGGCAAACGAACGATAAACACACGGCAAAAAGAAGGGCAAATAAAACGGCAAGGGTGAAGTGGGGGAGAGGAAAACGAGAGGCAAAAAATGTAATGCGAAGGATAAGGGTTTGTAATAGGTACTTGGTATATGACTTTTGCGTAAGCCTCCCCGGCAACGGCGCCAGAAATTCTTCTTGCTACTTCTCGAGCTTGCGTTGTATTCCCTCCAAGAGGAAAGGGTGATGCAGCACAGTAACATAAGTATTTCCCTCGGTATTTGAGAACCAAGGTATCAATCCATTAGGAGACCACGCGCGAGTCCCTCACACCTACACAAACAAATAAGAACTTCGCATCCAACGCGATAAGGGGTTGTCAGTCCCTTTATGGTCACTTACGAAAGTGAGATCTGATAGATAGGATAGTTTGATATTTTTGGTATTTTTGGATATAAGAACAAAAAGTAAAAGCGGAAAAGTAAAGTAGATTGTAGATTAATATGTTGAGAATAGAACCAGGGGCCATAGGTTTCTCTAGTGGCTTCTCTCGTGATAGCATAATTCTACGATGGGTGAACAAATTATTGTCGAGCAATTGATAGAAAAGCGAATACTTATGAGACTATCTAGGCATGATCATTATATATAGGCATCACGTCCAAAACAAGTAGACCAAAACGATTCTGCATCTACTACTATTACTCCACACATCAACCGCTATCCATCATGCATCTAGAGTATTAAGTTCATAAGAACAGAGTAACGCCTTAAGCAAGATGACATGATGTAGAGGGATAAAATCAAGCAATATGATATAAACCCCATCTTTTTATCCTCGATGGCAACAATACAATATGTGCCTTGCTGCCCCTACTGACACTGGGAAAGGACACCGCAAGATTGAACCCAAAGCCAAGCACTTCTCCCATTGCAAGAACTATAGATCTAGTAGGCCAAACCAAACCAATAATTCGAAGAGACTTGCAAGGATACTATAATCATACATAAAGAGTTCAGAAAAGAACCAAATACTTCTCATAGATAATCTTGATCATAAACCCACAATTCATCGGATCTCGACAAACACATCGCAAAAATAGATTACATCGAATAGATCTCCTCGAAGACCGAAGAGAACTTGGTATTCAGATCCAAAGAGAGAGAAGAACCATCTAGATACTAACTATGGACCTGAAGGTCTGTGGTAAAGTACTCACAACTCATGGTGAGGCGATGATGATGATGTAGAAGCACTCCGTGGTAGATCCCCCTCCGGCGGAGCTCCAGAACAGGCCCCAAGATGGGGTCTCACGGGAACAGAAGGTTGCGGCGGTGGAACTAGGGTTTTCTCTGTTGTTTAGATGGGTTCAGGGTACGTAGGTATATATAGGAGGAAGGAGGGCACCGGGGGCCAGACGTGGGGCCCACGAGGCAGGGGGCGCACCCCCCACCCTCGTGGATGCCATGTGTGCCCTATTTTGTGGTTCTCAAGTCTCCCGTGTGTATTTTGCTCCAAAAATATCTCTCCCGAAGTTTCATTCTGTTTGGACTCCATTTAATATTCCTTTTCTTTAAAACCCTGAAATAGGCAAAAAAACAGCAATCTGGACTAGGCCTCTGGGTTAATAGGTTAGTCCCAAAAATAATATAAAAGTGTATAACAAAGCCCATTAAACATCCAAAACATCATAAATAATAGCATGGAACAATCAAAAATTATAGATACGTTGGAGACGTATCAGAGTTCGAGGATGGCTTGCCTAGATCTGGATCAGGGACGGCTACGTCTGTGGTTGGGCAGGTGCGCAACGCAAGGGAATTTGTTCGGTGAGGATTTGGATCGGGGGAGATCCCGAGGGAGATGGTGGCGATGGCGGACAAGGGATTGATGGGACATATCTCCTAGAAACTAGGGTTTGGACTGATATATATAGCGAGTGGGTAGGTTTAGCGTCATTTGGTCCCTCCAATCATAATCGGACGGCCGCGAAATAAATAGGTAGGAAGTCCAAATAAGAAAACGGAGATATTTTAGGGATGTTTGGGGATGATCCGGACCCATCGGTAACGACAGAGTGGATCGGGTTCGGGCAGGTTTCGGACGCGCGTGATGGGGTCTGTGCGTTATGCAGATATGTTAGGCAGTCACGGACAACTGCGTGGTTGGACCGAGAAGAGAGAGAAGAGGCAGCCCGGCATAGGTCTCCGGAACACCGAAAACGTCCGATGCTTTACCTGCTATAGTGTCGCTATATGTTTAACGGTTGAGCTATCAAACGAACTCCGAATGCGACGAAATTTGACAGGCGGTCTGTCTACACTATAATAAGACCACACGCCAACTTTCATCCCATTCAGAGAACATTTTCCGGCCACTCATAAAATAAATATCCGGAGGTGCCGCGGGCGCGTGCGAGTGTGTTTGGGCTCAGAACGGGCAACGGAGAGGACATGGCAACTATGGACGGATGCAAATTTTGAAAACATGCTGATGCAATGCACACGATGACATGGAAAAATGCAACACACAAGCAAATGACATGGCAATGGCAGTGAATAACTGGAAGACACCTGGCGCATCGGTCTCGAGGCGTTACAACTCTCCCACACTAACAGAGGATCTCGACCCGAGATCCTGGAGATGGCACCGGATAGAAGAGGAAAAAGAAGAGGTAAACCAAAGTTGCTTCTTTGACAAACGAGTGAAACCACAAACTTGAGAGGTTGACCAAATTGAAAGAAGAATACAACAAAGATGAACGAAGATGAAAACACTCCGTTAAAAAGAGGAACAAGGAACATTACAAGAACCTTGTTGGTTGAAAGACATGAAACAAGAGCTCATGAACCAAAAGAATATGCAACCGCAACGGTATAGCCAAGGAAAAATAATGATAGAATTCGGACAGCACTCCGACTGAAAATATAAGGAATTGAACATGAACTTGCCAAGTTGTGATGATACTTGATGACATCAACCACACACTGCCTCCGAAACTATTAAAAGAATGGCACAAGGAGTAAGAAAGATTTCAGACAGCACTCCGGTTGAAAAGAGAGGCAAAACTTGATAACATGAGAGAACTTGAATGGAGGACACAACACTCCTGTTAAAAGGATAAGCAAAGGAAAGAACATGATCTCAATAAAACGAGATGATGGTTTGGAGAGAGCAACATCACAATGCCTCCGGAATGAAAGAATAGATGCTAGATCGTTGGAAAGAAAAGAACGGAGAAGAAAATGACAACTTCTCCCACAAATTTATTTGAAAAACAACCTTACAAAGATGGATTGAATGGGGTTGATGGAAAATCAACAACGAAAAGAATAAGCTTGTTGTGGGCTTATGGAAAATATCTTAAAACTTGAGGTGAAATTCTGCCACTAATGGAAACAATTGATTTGATTGAGAGCACCAAAGAGATGAAAAAATTATTTCACCGAGAGGATAAATGAAGAACTTGGGTCATTTATAAGCATCATAAATAGCAACAATCCTTAGGGAAAGCTTTTAGGTGAAATACAACCCAAGATCACTCCAACGAAGAAATTGAAGGGTTGAAAAGATCTCCTGAACAAAGAAAATTATGGGTTTACATATCTCAGTCCTGACAACTTGTGAATCATGAAACATGAAGGGAAAATTGTCAACAATGACATAACACCACCTCAAAAGACAAGGGAGCAAGAATTGCACTTCGAAATGCAAGAAGAAGAATGCTTGAGCTCCTCCAACAAGAATCTTGAAGAACACTTGAAGAATGATTTAGATCACGACGAACCACCATGAAGAACTCCGGTCACAAAAGGATAATGTGGTAGGAACGAAGGACGAAAAGAATAATATTAAAGCCTTGCAATGAATTAGACGAAGCTTCGTGATGAGATAATGAGAAAACTTGGAACTCCAGAAAGAAAGATGAAACACTTCGAACCTAGAGTTTATTAATCAAGAACGAACTCCGAACTAAGGAACTAATCACTTGGATGAAATAAGAATAAGAATTATGTTATGCGTATCCTTCCCCAATTTAAATTGATGAGAAGTATTGGATTTGGCATACTACTTATACGCGTTGAAAATGATTAAGAGAGATATAGCATTTCTACGGACCACCGATATGATTTGGAAAGAACGAATGAAATGATATGATAGTAAAGGAAGAAGAATCTTGAAGGAACCACCGTAAAAATTGAAACCTGGTGGTGACAGAGAATAATCCACCGTAAGGAATTGAAATTGAGTGAATATAAGAGAATGAATCATCGGGAAGAATAAAGCACTTGAGGAAATTTAGATGCAACAGAACGAAGAGATCGCGAACTGGTTAAAGAATACTTGGACAAAGCACCGGAAGAATTATGGAGACGAACGAAGAGGCATCAATAAAGAATAGTTGGAGGGCAAAGTTGAAAACTGAGAATGAATAAATCTTTTGAAATGATGGCCTTCGGAGGATCACAATGGAAAGAATTCATGAAATGCTTCGGATGGGTATAAAAATAATTCTCACAACCGAAAACAATTATGAGGATGGTATGAAACTCGAACCATGAATCTTGGAAGGACGAGTAAGGATTCAGGAGGAACTCTTCTTCGGTCTTGAAAACCTAAGAATGACGACGAGATACACCACCATGACTTGTTGAGGCACTCCGGGACGAAGAATTAAAATGATGAACCAAAGGTGAAAAGAATTTGAAAGCGATCTTGGAGAAGGCATATGACTGATGAAAATTCATTCTCATGTCACACTTTGAAAAGAATTTTGTAATAACTCCGGATAATTAGAAGAGTCAGGTAATATCCTAAAAAAAAGACCTGTGGGTTAGGGCCCACTCAAAAGAAACATCGTTGGAAAATATTGCTTAAGAGATATTGCATCGGTTGAATTAAATGGCTTGAATGAGATAACAACCACAACATAGCTAGAACAAATTGAGAATGGAAATGCGAATCTTCTAAGATATCTTGAACTCCGGATATGAATAAAGAGATGTGAAGAAATAAGAGAGCCTTGGATAAGAAATTCCAACACGGACAACATGTGAAACAAGAGGAACAGATATGATCAACACCAAGCTTGAATTACATCCACCGGCAGAATTTGAGAACAAAAGAATGATGAACTTGAAGTTTCTTGAGCATCTTCACGAGAAAACACCGGGTAAGAACATTGAAGGAAAAAATGAAGAACTTCACATGAATAAAAGGATACTTGATTTGAGATTTCTGGCTCCGAGAAGAATAAGGGTGGGAGGGTGGGGGAAAATAGACAACTTGGGATGAATGAAACACACATCGTTGAGAAAACCCAAGATTTGGTCTTGCACATATTGAAAGAATCAGGTTAACTTGAAGAGAAGCACGCCGGTTGAAAAGAATCTAACATAACAATCTCGATGATCAAGAAGGACTAGCACTCCCATAGAAATATGAGAACACTGCTTAGGAAAGGTATAGAATCAACACTTGACATCGAAGCCATTCGAATACCACAATCAAAACAAAAACAAAGGATAGATATGTTGCAACATAATCTTCACAATATCATTCGAACAGAGAATTGAATGAATGAATCCCATAGCTTAATTGTACATCAACTTGTCGAGAAGCCACTTGGGAGAATGATAGAATAAACAAAAAGGTAACAGATGGAACAAATACATAATAGAGGTTTCGTCCCGCAAGTTCATGCTGAATGCCCCATGGCACGTGTTACAAAGGGCCTTGCAATCCCCGGATTAGCATAGCCAAGGAACCTTTAAGATGCAACCCCCTAGTGCAACAACGCCCATGATAGCCTCTCCACTAGATGTTGAACCCCCAACCTCATATCATGCACCCGTTGGAAGATTACCTAAGAGCTACTTGAATCCCACCTATTAATTCCCGAAGCTTTTCGGTTATGCAATCTGGTGTTGGGGATACAGGGGAAGCACCGCGCACTCAACTCTGAACCTACATCCAGCTGTATCCATCCGTCAACACATAACCAGGCACCTTCGGAAACTGTTTACCTCGGATCTTTGAAACGCATCCGCTATACTAGCTGTGGCAATACTCCCTAAATATCCCCCCAGTACTGGGTGACGTTGGGGTTATCTCACCACCAGACATGCATAGAAGAGTTTTCGATGTCGGCCGCCACTGGTATTCTAGAACCGTAATGATACATTTGTGATGACAACACCTCGGAGCTCAACTCCCCGGGACACTGCCACAACCCCTAAATGACAGTAGGCACCAAGAACAATGTTCTCGTCACAAAGATAATGGAACAATCCAAACAATACCCCCGTGATCCTGAAAAAAATTGGTGAAATTTTGATAATAGTGAAGATAAAACAATGTCAGGAGTCCTCACCAGAGCGACGAAGGGGATGAGGAGTAAAAAGAAATCCTACTCTTTGATATATATCTAAGACTCAAAACATTTTGTGTGTGTGCCTAGACTCAACCGTTAGCTGTTCGATCAATCAGGGTGCTCCTAGGTCGGAGAAGGCTCTGAATACCAACTTGTAATGCCCAGGATGCGACTATATCTCCTACGTGTCGAGGCACGACTTAGAGACATAAGCGCATTCTGGAACGATCGCAAGCGTGGTATCTTTACACAACTCATGTAAAAGAACAGGGATGAAATAGTAAAATAGTTGGCTTACACTCGCCACATCACGCAATGAATACAAAACCATACATTCATCCAAATAACACAGGGTCCATCTACGGACGAAATCCAAACGAGAAAAGATACCACGCCCACAAGTCCTGATCACCCCTAGTAGGAACCACTACTGATCGTCCGGATATGGCACATACATGCGACCACGTTCTTCATCGAACTCCCAGTGAAGTTCTTGTCCATCTCCTGCGTCGTACTCAGTTGTACCTGCATCTGGTGTGTGTTGTAATATGTGAGTCACAAGGACTCAGCAATCCCATTCCCGGGTATCAAAACTAACAAAGCCTTTAGGTGTGGAGAGGTAATAAAGGGGCTGCAGCAAGCACTAAGCAACTAGCTTACTAATTCAGAGCGAGATGAGGATATGTGCCAACGGTCACCAAAGTTGATCAAGAAGTGATCCTAGCTACTCACGTTCATACATAACCCCACCGTGTTCACTTCCCTAAGCCCTTCGGAAAGAGACCATCACGGTTACTCACACAGGTAGTGTATTCTAAAGGATATGGTGTCAAGTTATCTACAACCGTATATTAACAAATTCCCATCTGCCACATAATCACGGGCACGGCTTTTGAAAGTTCATAACCCTGCAGGGGTGTCCCAACTTAGCCCACACAAGCTCACGATCTGCGGAGTCGCAACTCCAGTTGGGAAGACCTGAGTATTCTCGGAATCCCGTGCTCAAGATATTTCGACAAAGGTAAAACTAATCCAGCAAGACCTCCCGGCGTGCCGACACCCTGATTGTAGCTGATACGTTTCCAATGTATCTATAATTTTTTATTGTTCCATGCTATTATTTATAAAGTCTTGGATGTTTAATGGGCTTTATCATTCACTTTTATATCATTTTTGGGACTAACCTACTAACCCAAAGGCCTAGTCCAGATTGATGTTTTTTGCCTATTTCAGGGTTTTGCAGAAAAGGAATATCAAACGGAGTCCAAACGGAATGAAACCTTCGCAGGAGATATTTTTGGAGGAAATCACGCAAGATAAACTTCGGGGCCAAGCCAGAGGACAGGGGACCCATCCTCGAGGGTGGGGGGCACGCCCCCCTTTCCAGGGCACACCCCCTGCCTCGAGGGCAGCCCTTGTGGCCCCTGGTGCCCCTCTTCTTCCTATATATACCTACGTACCCCAGAAACTCCGTACGAAGAGAGAAAACCCTAATTTCACCGCCATAGTTGATGTTCCCGTGGAGATCCCATCTTGGAGCCTGTTCCGGGAGGGGGATCCATAACGGAGGCCTTCATCATCATCATCATCGCCCTCACCATGAGTTGTGAGTAGTTTACCACAGACCTTCGGGTCCATAGCTATTATCTAGATGGCTTCTTCTCTCTCTCTCCGGATCTCAATACAAAGTTCTCCTCGGTCTTCGAGGAGATCTATTCGATGTAATCTATTTTTGCGGTGTGTTTGTCGAGATCCGATGAATTGTGAGTTTATGATCAAGGTTATCTATGAAAGATATTTGGTTCTTCTCTGAACTTTTTATGTGTGCTCATAATATCCTTGCAAGTCTCTTCGAATTATTGGTTTGGTTTGTCCTACTAGAACTATAGTTCTTGCAATGGGAGAAGTGCTTGGCTTTGGGTTCAATCTTGCGGTGTCCTTTCCCAGTGACAGTAGGGGCAGCAAGGCACATATTGTATTGTTTCCATCGAGGATAAAAAGATGGGGTTTTCATCATATTGCTTGAGTTCATCCCTCTACATCATGTCATCTTTATTAAGGCGTTACTCTGTTCGTATGAACTCAATACACTAGATGCATGCTGGATAGCGGTCGATGTGTGGAGTAATAGTAGTAGATGCAGGCAGGAATCGGTCTACTTGTCTCGGACGTGATGCCTATATACAATGATCATGCCTAGATAGTCTCATAATTATTTGCTTTTCTATCAATTACTCGACAGTAATTTGTTTACCCGCCGTAGAATATCGCTATCATGAGAGAAGCCACTAGAGAAAAATATGGCCCCCGGGTCTATCTTTATCATATTACTTTCCCGTCAACTAGCCAATTTTTGTCGCCATTGTTTATTTGTTTTCTTTACTTTCTGTTTCTATACCAAAAATACCAAAAATATAAACTATCATCTCTATCAGATCTCACTTTTGTAAGTGGTCGTAAAGGGATTGACAACCCCTTATCGCGTTGGCTGCGAAGTTCTTATTTGTCTGTTTAGGCACGAGGTCTCCTACTGGATTGATACCTTGGTTCTCAAAAACTAAGGGAAATATTTACGCAACTGTGCTGCATTTCCCTTTCCTCTTCGAGGGAATACAACGCAAGCTCAAGAGGTAGCAAGAAGAATTTCTGGCGCAGTTGCCGGGGAGGCTTACGCACAAGTCATATACGAAGTACCTATCACAAACCCTTATCCTTCGCATTACATTTATTTGACTCTCGTTTTTCAATCCCCCACTTCACCTTTGCCGTTCTATTCGCCCTTCTTCCGCCGTGTGTTTCTCGTTCGCTTGCCTTTTGTTTGCTTGTGTGTGTTGTATTGCTTGCTTTTCACTATGGCTCAGAACAATACCAAAGTGTGTGACTTCTCCAATAACAACAACAATGATTTTATTAGCACTCCAATCGCTCCTATTACCAATGCTGAATCTTGTGAGATCAATGCTGCTTTGTTGAATCTTGTCATGAAAGATCAATTCTCCGGCCTTCCTAGTGAAGATGCCGCTACCCATCTAAACAACTTTGTTGATTCGTGTGATATGCAAAAGAAAAGGGATACGGATAACGATATTGTTAAATTGAAGTTATTTCCGTTTTCACTTAGAGATCGTGCTAAAACTTGGTTTTTCTCTTTGCCTAGAAATAGTATTGATTCGTGGAATAAGTGCAAAGATGCTTTTATCTCTAAGTATTTCCCTCCTGCTAAGATCATCTCTCTTAGAAACGATATTATGAATTTTAAGCAACAAGATCATGAGCATGTTGCACAAGCTTGGGAGAGAATGAAATTAATGATACGTAATTGCCCTACACATGGTTTGAATCTATGGATGATTATTCAGAACTTTTATGTTGGCTTGAATTTTGCTTCTAGAAATCTTTTAGATTCAGCCACCGGAGGCACTTTCATGGAAACTACCTTAGGAGAAGCTACCAAACTCCTAGATAATATTATGGTTAATTATTCTCAATGGCACACCAAAAGATCTACTAGTAAAAAAGTGCATGCTATCAAAGAAATTAGTGTTTTGAGTGGGAAGATGGAGTGTTGGAAATATGCCCTACAGGCAATAATAAATGGTTATTATTATATTTCCTTGTTCGTGATAATTGTCTGTTATTCATGGTTGAATTGTATTGTACGAAAACAGTGATACATGTGTGAATACATAGACCACAACGTGTCCCTGGTAAAGGCTCTAGTTACTAGCTCGTTGATCAACAGATGGTCACGGTTTCCTGACCATGGACATTGGATGTCATTGATAACGGGATCACATCATTAGGAGAATGATGTGATGGACAAGACCCAATCCTAAGCCTGGCACAAGATCGTGTAGTTCGTAATGCTAAAGCTTTTGCAATGTCAAGTATCTTTTCCTTAGACCATGAGGTTGTGCAACTCCCGGATACCATAGGAATACTTTGGGTGTGCCAAACGTCACAACGTAACTGGGTGGCTATAAAGGTACGCAACGGGTATCTCCGAAAGTGTCTGTTGAGTTGGCACGAACCGAGACTGGGATTTGTCACTCCGTATGACGAAGAGGTATCTCTGGGCCCACTCAGTAAGACATCATCATAATGAGCTCAATGTGGCTAAGGAGTTAGTCACGGGATGATGTATTACGGAATGAGTAAAGAGACTTGCCATGACGAGATTGAACAAGGTATCGGTATACCGACGATCAAATCTCGGGCAAGTACTATACCGATAGACAAAGGGAATAGCATACGGGATTGAGTGAATCCTTGACATCATGGTTCATCCGATGAGATCATTGAGGAACACGTAGGAACCAACATGGATATCCAGATCCCGCTGTTGGTTATTGACCAGAGAGTCGTCTCGGTCATGTCTACGTGTCTCCCGAACCCGTAGGGTCTACACACTTAAGGTTCGGTGACGCTAGGGTTGTAGAGATATATGCACACGGTAACCCGAATGTTGTTCGGAGTCCCGGATGAGATCCCGGACATCACGACGAGTTCCGGAATGGTCCGGAGGTAAAGAATTATATATAGGAAGTCTAGTTTCGGCCATCGGGAGAGTTCCTGGGGTCACCGGTAGTGTACCGGGACCACCGGAAGGGTCCCGGGGGTCCACCGGGTGGGGCCACACATCACGGAGGGCCCCATGGGCCGTAGGGGGAGGGGAACCAGCCCATAGTGTGCTGGCGCATCCCCTTGCGCCTCCCCCCTGCGCCTAGGGTTGGGAACCCTAGGAGTGGGGGTGCCCCCTTGCCTTGGGGGGCAAGGCTCCCCCTTGGCCGCCGCCCCCCTAGGAGATCACATCTCCTAGGGCCGGCGCCCCCCTGGCCCCTATATATAGTGGGGGGGGAGAGGGCTGCCGCACCCTTGCTCCTGGCACCTCCCTCTCCCCCCGTTACACCCCTTCCTCCTCCCGCAAGTGCTTGGCGAAGCCCTGCAAAATTTCCATTGCATCCACCACCACGCCGTCGTGCTGCTGGATCTCCATCAACCTCGCCTCCCCCTTGCTGGATCAAGAAGGAGGAGACGTCGCTGCACCGTACGTGTGTTGAACGCGGAGGTGTCGTTCGTTCGGCGCTGGAATCATCGGTGATTTGGATCACGACGAGTACGACTCCATCAGCCACGTTCTCTTGAACGCTTCCGCTCGCGATCTACAAGGGTATGTAGATGCACTCCTTTATCCCTCGTTGCTAGATGACTCTTAGATTGATCTTGGTGAAGCGTAGAAATTGTTTGCTGCTAAGAGTGCTTCTTCTGATCCTAATGATATGCCTTTGTCCACTTTAATTGAGAATAACAATGTATCTTTGGATGTGAATATTGTTGGTAGGAATAATTTTGGTAACAATGCTTATAGAGGTAATTTTAATCCTAGGCCTTTTCCTAGTAATTCCTCTAATAATTTTGATAATTCCTACAACAACTCTTATGGAAAGATGCCTTCTGAATTTGAAACTAGTGTTAAGGAGTTTATGATCTCGCAAAAGAATTTCAATGCTATGCTTGAAGAGAAATTGCTTAAGGTTGATGAATTGGCTAGAAGTGTGGACAGAATTACTATTGATGTTGATTCTTTGAAACTTAGATCTTTCCCACCTAAGCATGATATCAATGAGTCTCTCAAATCCATGAGAATTTCCATTGATGAATGCAAAGAAAGAACTGCTAGAATGCATGCTAAAAGAGAAGATTATATTAAATCGTGTTCTTCTAGTTATCATGAAAATAAAGATGAATATCTAAAAGATATTGATGTGTCTCCTATTAGATCCTTGTTTGCTAGTATTAATCTTGATGAAAATAGGATTGGAGATGATTCTGCTTTAAGGTGTCCTAGTAATTCGGAGTTTTTAGATCTTGATGCTAAAATTGCTAAAAGTTGGATTGAAGAGATTAAAACTTTGCATAGTGATGAACCCACTACTTTTGATTTCAAGGGATTCAATTATGATAATTGCTCTTTGATTGATTGTATTTCCTTGATGCAATCCGTGCTAAATTCTCCGCATGCTTATAGTCAAAATAAAGCTTTCACTAAACATATAGTTGATGCTTTGATGCAATCTTATGAAGAAAAATTTGAGTTGGAAGTCTCTATACCTAGAAAGCTTTATGATGAATGGGAACCTACTATCAAAATAAAAATAAAAGATCATTAATGCTATGCTTTGTGTGATTTGGGTGCTAGTGTTTCCACTATCCCAAAAACTTTGTGTGATTTGCTAGGGTTCCATCAGCTTGATGATTGTTCTTTAAATTTGCATCTTGCGGATTCCACTATTAAGAAACCTATGGGAAGTATTAATGATGTTCTTACTGTTGCCAATAGGAATTATGTGCCCGTAGATTTCATTGTTCTTGATATAGATTGCAATCCTTCATGTCCTATTATTCTTGGTAGACCTTTCCTTAGAATGATTGGTGCAATTATTGATATGAATGAAGGAAATGTTAGATTACAATTTCCGTTAAGGAAAAGCATGGGACACTTTCCTAGAAAGAAAATCAAACTACCATATGAATCTATCATGAGAGCCACTTATGGATTGCCTTCCAAAGATGGCATTACCTAGATCTATCTTGTATCGTGCCTAGCTAGGGGCGTAAAACGATAGCGCTTATTGGGAGGCAACCCAATTTTTTGTTTTTTGTTTTTGTTGCTGTTAGGGACTAAATATTGCATCTAGCCTCTGATTAGATGTGTTTTCATGTTTTGTTTAGTGTTTGTGCCAAGTAGAATCTTTGGTAAGACTTGTGTGAAGTTTATTTGATCTTGCTGTGAAAAACAAAATCGTTAGCTCTCACTAAAGTAGTCTTCAGATTTTACTCGAGCATGATTTTTAGTTGATTCCATTTTCTGCTCATTGGTAGACAAATTTCACAAATTTATCAATTTAGTTTGAATTTTTTGGAGTTCCAGAGGTAGGCGAACCCAGCAGATTACTACACATTGTTCTGTTTTTGACAGATTCTGTTTTTCGTGTGTTGTTTGCTTATTCCGATGCATCTATGAGTAATATTGGAGGATATGAACCATAGAGAGCTTGGAGTACAGTAGGTTTAACACCAATATAAACAATGAATGAATTACTTGCTCTACCTTTGAGTGGTGGTTTGCTTTCTCTTACTAACGGAGCTCACGAGAATTTTTTTCTAAGTTTTGTGTTGTGAAGTTTTCAAGTTTTGAGTATTGCTTTGATGGACTATGGAACAAGGAGTAGCAAAGGCCTAAGCTTCGGGATGCCCATGGCACCCCAAGTAAATTCAAGATAATCAAAAGCCTAAGCTTGGGGATGCCCCGGGAGGGCATCCCCTCTTTCGTCTTCATCCTTCGGTAACTATACTTGGAGCTATATTTTTATTCGCAACATGTTATGTGTTTTGCTTGGAGCGTCTTGTATAATTTGAATCTTTGCTTGACAGTTTGCCACAATCATCCTTTCTGGACACACCTATTTGAGAGAGTTAAATATGCCCTAGAAATTGTTAGAACACTCTATGTGCTTCACTTATATCTTTTGAGTTGAATAGTTTTTGCTCTAGTGCTTCACTTATATCTTTTAGAGCACGGTGGTGGTAATATTTTGTAGAAATTATTAAACTCTCATGCTTCACTTAGATCTATTTGAGAGTCTATTAAAACAGCATGGTAAAGTGTTTAGGCTAGAGAAACTAGTCTTCACATGATAAACATCCAATGTCAATGTAGTTAAAAATTTCACATCAAGTGCATTGAGTAGAAAGAGATGTTGGATGCTTGATAATTGTTTTGAGGCATGAGGATAGTGATATTAGAGTCATGCTAGTGGAGTAATTATGAAATTGAGAAATATTTGTGTTAAGGTTGGTGATTCCCATAGCATGCACGTATGGTGAATCGTTATGTGACTAAGTTAAAGCATGAGGTATTTGTAGAGTGTCAACCTTTGTGTGGAGGTCGGGGGCGCGTGATGGTTAACTCCAACCAACCTCCCCCCTAGGGGCATGCGTTGATTGCTTTATTTTGATAACTCGTAGATTTTTGCAATAAGTATATGAGTTCTTATGACTAATGTTGAGTCCATGGATTATACGCACTCTCACCCTTCCACCCTTGCTAGCCTCTCTTGTACGGCGCAACTTTCGCCGGTGCCATAAACCCACTATATATCCCTCCTCAAAACAGCCACCATATTGTTCCTCAAAACAGCCACCATACCTACCTATCTTGGCATTTCCATAGCCATTCCGAGATATATTGCCATGCAACTTTCCACCGTTCCGTTTATATGACACGCATCATATTGTCATATTGCCATTGCATGATCATGTAATTGACATCGTATTTGTGGCAAGGCCACCATGCATAATTTTTATACATGTCACTCTTGTTTCATTGCACATACCGGTACACCGCCCGGGGCATTCATATAAAGTCATACTTTGTTATTGTAGTATCGAGTAGTAATCTTGTGGTGTACTGAAAGTGTGATGATCATCATTTATAGAGCATTGTCCCATGGAAGGAAAGGCTGAATCTATAAAGCCCCTCCGCAAAAAAAAAGAAAAAAAGGGAGAAAGGCCAAAGAAAAAAAGAAAGACCCAAGAAAAAAAGGGACAATTCCTACTAACTTTTTCCACACTTGTGCTTAAAAGTAGCACCATGTTCTTCATTGTAGAGAGTCTCATGTTTAGTCACTTTCATATACTAGTGGGAATTTTTGTTATAGAACTTGGCTTGTATATTCCAACGATGGGCTTCCTCAAATGCCCTAGGTCATCGTGAGCAAGCAAGCTGGATGCACACCCACTAGTTTCTTTTGTTGAGCTTTCATTCATATTTAGCTCTAGTGCATCCATTGCATGGCAATCCCTACTCACTCACATTGATATCTATTGATGGGCATCTCCATAGCCCGTTGATACGCCTAGTCGATGTGAGACTATCTCCCTCTTTTTGTCTTCTCCACAACCACCTCTATTCCACCAATAGTGCTATGTCCATGGCTCACGCTCATGTATTGCGTGAAAGTTGAAAGGTTTGAAAAGATAGAGCATGAAAACAAATGATTGGCTGAAATCGGGGTTGTGCATGATATGAATATGTTGTGTGATAGCAAGGGAGCATAGCCAACACTATATGATTTTGTAGGGATAACTTTCTTTAGAAATAGTATTTTGAGAAGACGTGATTGATTTGTTAGTATTGCTTGAATTATTGTTATTTCTTATGTCAATATAGACTTTTATCTTGAATCTTTCAGATCTGAACTGTGACACCCCGAGACCGGTGCGCCAGGTGTTAGCCAGTTATTCGTCGTCGTTGCCATGTCATCTGCTTGCGTGTTGCATCTTGCCATGTCATCATGTGTGTTGCATCATCATGTTTTCAAAACTTGCATCCGCCCGAGTCCGCCCGTCCTTTCCGTTATCCGATCTGAGCCCAGACACACTCGCACGCGCCCGCGGCGCCTCCGAATATTTATTTTGTGAGTGGCCGAAAAACTTTCTCGGAATGGGTTGAAAGTTGGTGTGTGGTCTTATTAAAGTGTAAACAGGCCGCCTGCCAAATTTCATCGCATTCGGAGCTCATTTGATAGCCCAACGGATATATATATAGCGGCACTAGTCGCCCGTTAAAACGTCGGACGTTTTCGGTCTCCGAAAACCCCCGCGGGCCTCTCTCCCTCTCCTCTCATCTCAGCCCAACTAATCTACACAGCCCACCTAGGCCTCACCTAAACTCCCCTCGCGATCGGATCCGTCGAATCGTGATCGGAGGGTCCGATCTGCTCCAAAACCCCCCCTAACCTAGCCACTTTCCCTATTTAAAGACCCCCTCATGCCAAATTTGGCCTAACCTAGCCTCCCCTAACCCCTTCCCCTAGCTCCAGCCGCCTCCCCGCATCGTTTTCCGCACCAGGCCACCCCAGCGCCGCCACTTGGCCATCCCAGCGCGCCGCCACCTCACCTCTGCCACTTGGCAAGCCCCCATTGGCCGCCGCCAGCTGATTAACCGCCCGGAGCCTATCCCAGCGCGTCACCTGGCTCGCCTCGTGTTCCTCCACCGCGCGGCCCTGCAGGCCCGCGTCTGGCCCGCCCGGGCCCCGATCTGGGCCGCGGGGGCCCGCTCCGATCCGCCTCCCGCAAGCTATCGCCGTCGCCGCCTTCGCTCGTCGGAGGGGCGCCGGACCGCACCATCGGGGCCCCTCTCCGCCTCCTCGCGACTCGCCACCGTGCCTCCCCGCCGCCGGGCGCCAGCCGCATGTCACACCCTGCATTTTGTAACATGTTATTTGTAACTTTGAAGCATGAAAATTTGGACCAGCAAAAAAAATTTTTAGCATCATTTGGCTTTTATTTGGAATTGAGTTTTCTTCATTTGCTTTTTCATGTGCTCATAAAAGTCAACTATGATCTCTTGTAGATTTCATCTCCTTATCCAAAACTTCTGCCCAATGATCATGCCAAGTGATATATAGCAGTATAGTATTTTCTTAGAAAATTAATTTGGCCAAAAAACATTTTTATAAATTTAGTTTTCCAAAAACCCCTGAATTGAGATTTGCACTGCAAGTACTTGATTAAGGGTGTGAAAACTTTTTCAAAAGGTTTATTTGAGACCTAGTAGTCATAGGACTCCCATAAACCACAAAGGTATAATTTTAAAAGTTATTTTTCTATTTTATTTAAAAGCTTTTTCTTAAGGCCAGAAATGGTCTTTAATAGGGGAAAATTATTTAAGTATTTCAAAAATATTTGCCAAAATTCAGAGAGACTCAGAGGACATATATTGTCCATATATAAGAGTTTCAACACTTGGTCATGTTCAAAATAATGGGCTAAACCCTCTAAAACCCTTTCTGGATATTTCAAGCTTTTGAAATATTTACAAAGGAATTTTTCTCCAAAAATTCCAGGGAAATTCTATCATGTCATATATGACATATTTGATGATCTTGCAAAGCCTCATGCATTGGAGATCAAGGAAACCTCCTCAAACCCCTTCATAACCATTCTGTCCATATTTGAAGTTTGAGCAACTTTACATTGCCAAACTTGTCCAAATGCTCTCAAACTTGGTGCACATGCTAGTATGGCCTAATAAGGCACCTAGACCAAAGGGCACAAGATTTGGAATAGAGCAACTTGATCAGATTACCTCAGAACCCTTTCTGTTCAAATGCAAATTTGAACAACTTTACATTACCAACTTTTTATCTGGAGCCTCAAACTTTGTGAGCATGATCAATACCCCAAATGATGATGTTACACCAAGTGGTGCATCAAGGGGAGATGATTAGCTTGACTCAATCAAGATAAAACTGTTTCTGTTGATTTCTAGGGTTCACCAAAGTTACATTGGCTAGTTTCTTCAAATGAGCCCAAATTTGGTGAAGCACCCTATTTTCTCATGTCTTTCAACCCTGTCAAGTGCCATGTCAAGTGGACTTCATTTACTTGATCAAACACAGATCAAACACCTTCTGCAGAAATTCTAAAACCCCCATTTTCACCACTTTCACTTTTCTCCATGGCCTCAGCTCTTTACCACAGACTCATAGGGTTACTAGCAAACCCCAGTAACTCCCCCAGCACCTCATCTCCATGATTGGGGGGTGAAACCTCAACTTTACCTTGCTGTACAGCCCACTTTCATCTTGTTACCAGCCCTCCTCTCTCTCTCTCTACACCCCAGAGCATCCAAAGCCTCAGGGCATTTCTTTAGTCCTCCCTCTACTCACCAGACACTGTTGGGCACGCTGGAACGAACCAAGCCGGCGAGAGCATGCTGATGCCAGCCATACGCGCGCTCCAGAGCGCGTGAACAGTGCAGCTCACACGCTGGCTCGGGCCAATCACTGATCCCCGACAACCTCGAGCCTCTCCCTCGCGCCTCCCAACGTGCCTCGACGTCCGCAGCCCCCACCGGTGCTGTCCCCCTCCTCCTGCGCCCTCCAGTGGCCGTCGTCGCACGTGCACCGGCCGCCCGCTTCGGCCACTCTTCTGCTCCACACGCGCGCGCCTCCCTGTTGCTCCCCCGCTCCTCCTCTTGCCTCAACTGGGCGTAGGACTCGTCCAGCGACTCCCCTGACTCACTCCCATAGCCTCCCGTGCGCTGTAGCGACGAGCCGGAGCTCGCCGGCGCACTGGACCACGGGTCCTCATCGGGGCCCTATATAAAGACCTCCCCGAGCTCTTCCAACACCACCACCAGCCTCACAACTCTCCCCTAGTCCCTCCTGCACCCCCAGTTCAACACCGGAGCGCCCCAGTGCTCGGGATCGACCGGAGCTCCGCCGCGTCGGGCCGTCGGCGATCTCGAGGTACAGGCCTCCCCGGCCCCTCCTTCCGCTCGTTTCTGAACCGCAGCACATCACTGAATCTTTCCCCTCTGTTTCCCCCTCTGTTTGCAGTCGGAAACGGCCGCTGCAACGGACCTCCGACGAGCCTCCGCCGTCGCACCTCGTCGCCGGCGAACCAGGGCTCCCCGCCGTGCCGCGCTACCACCACTGCAACCGCAACACGCCGCTGCATCCGTCCCTGGCCTCTGTTGCCGTCGCCGTGGCCGGAGTCGTCGCCGTTGAGCTCGCCGCCGCCGTGACCGCGGGGTTAGAGATGACAGGCGGGCCCCGCCTGTCATCCTCCCACCTCTCTCCCCTCCTCTGAGCCGCTGACCCACGGGCCCCGCCCGTCAGGTTTGAAACCTGACGTGCGCGCGCGCTGGCTCCGTGCGGCCAGGCCGAGCCGTCTGGGCCGTGCACTGTGGCCACTTCTGGCCCAGTGCACAGGAACCCCTTTTTCTTTTTCTTTTCTGTTAATGTTTCAAACATTTATGCAGAAAAGAATATTGATCCAAATTAAATAATTCCAACTCCTAAAATCTTGTAATATTCCAACCTATTTAATGGTACTACTTTCATTCAAATCCATGAAACTTTTCTGTACTGTTCAAATTTAAATTCAAATTTGGGCAGCATAACTCCTGTTCAAAAATCAATATATCCTACTCTGCAACTCCAAAACTCCAACTAAGATTTTTTCCCCATCTTAGAAAACCCTCTAGTATTTTACAAAAATGAGTTGACATTTTTCTGAGCACTTTGGTTTTTCTGTTTTATTTGTATTCTTATTTTTGGTGGTTATTATGCGACGTATAGATCCCGTATTTGACGAAGTTGCTGTGGAAGAAGAAGGAGAAGGACTTGAAGACTTTGAAGACCAAGCCAATCCAGGCAAGCAGCCCTTTGACCATGATACACTTGTTCTTCGGAACCCGTTTGTTTCCGATGCACGATGATAGGGTTACGATGGTAACCTAGATGAACCACCACATGATGCATGCCTTATTGTTGATCTTGCTATATGCTAGATAACATGCAATAGGTGGCCATGATGCTTATATGATGCATGACATGATCTTGATCTTGCTAAGTGCTAGATGACATGCATATGGTTAGTGGTTATGATTAGTGATGCATGAGTGACATGAACTTTCATGGTTGAAGTCTTTGCATAAAACCCCGTCGGGTGCCATTTATGCCCGAGGGAGATGATGATGATGAGTTGGGTGACCACTTGATGACGAAGTGGTGTGCCTAGGCAAGTGTGTGTGTTTTTCAAACGGATTGGTTGAAGTTGCGACCGTTATTCCAACCATACATGTGCAACCACACTACCCCTTATGGGACGGGGCTTTATCGATTACTTAGGTCGATACTAGCATGGTGCCCGCATTACTAGTGACGGGAAGACTTGAGGTCTTTCCCGGGACGGGGTCGTGCTTGGATAGGCGACCATGACTGTTTTCACAGGGCACCGGACACACCGTTGGTCCCTTCGGGTACGCGTAAACATTGAATTAGGGCAAGTCCCGTGATCTATTGTTTGTACCCCTAAGGCCGTGTGCCAACGAGTGGACTCTATGTTAGTGTCGTCTAAGGAAAGGTAATGACCGGGTGCTTACCCCGGGTACTTGAGGTACCGCGGGTCGTGCATGACACGGAAGTTCCCCGGATCTTGTGGGTAAAGTGCGCAACCTCTGCAGAGTGTCAAACTATTCGAATAGCCGTGTCCACGGTCATGGACAGTTGGGTAACCGCTCTTGGGCTACGTCCAATGTTTGTGAAACCATGCATGTGTGTGTGATGAGTCAAGATGGTGACTTGACTCAGTGGGATGAATTATATTCATGTTGATGTCGGTAACCTGTTCTCGAGGTTACACGAGGTTATTGATGCATAAGCTTGATGACAACATATTGTTCTAGCCTCCTGCTAGATTGTTCATTATTATTCAATTGCATTGTTACTTGAAACACATCATGGGTTGCTTGCGAGTACATTCAAAGTACTCATTGGCTTGCCACTGGTTATTTAATTGGCCAGGCATGGAAGAGCAGGATTATGAGGAAGAGTTCTTTGGAGACGACCATGCGAACTAGGACGCTATCCCAGTCAGAATGCCTGTAGGGTTAAGGCAGATGGCATGGGTTCTACCCGTTTATCGAAGACTTCCGCTACTTGAGTATTTGCTATTCAGCCCGTGAGGCTCTACCTATGTAAGACTTGGCCATAGTGGCCTTAATTCGTGTAAGACTATTTGTATGGATGTAAGACTCTTGTTATTTCAGCTTCTGTGTGTTCAGTGAGCATTGATCTCTGGGATCACTGTACACGTGCATTTGGTGATCTCGACTTCTAAGTCGGGGTCCCCACACCGCAGCTCGCCGGGGACCCCAGACCGCCAGACCGACTCCGCTTCGGCCGCACAGCCTCTCCGCGCTCCGGCGGAAAACCCGCTCGCCGCCGGCCTGCCTTCTCTGCCTCCGGCCAGATCCAGCCACCCGCCGACCGGATCCGGCCACCACCGCCCCTCTCCGGCCCTCTCTGGCGCTCCCTCGAGCCCTCGTCACCGGCCACCGCAGCCATGGCTGGATCCCCTCTGTCAGGCCGGACATGTCCGGTTGGGACCCGGACATGTCCACCCTCCTATCAGCTTGTGAGTATGACATGTGGGCCCGGATGCCCAGGCCGGACGTGTCCGCTCCAGCTGGACATTGTCCACCCGAGGTTGTTCTTTTAAACAATAAGTCCCTGGTTTTCAGTAAAATGTTGCATACTTTGCGGTGCTATAACTTTTTGTGTGGTGATCCAAATTGAGTGTTTAATATGTCAAAATGATCGTGGTGATATGCTCTACACTTTGTTCCATTGTGCCATGCTTATTTGAGTTCATCTATATGCTCTAACCTCTGTTGCAAGAGTGCTACTTGTTATAAACTGTTGTTACTTGTTATTTTGTTGCCATGTTTGAGATATGATAAATTGGTGCATGTTTATCCAAATGATGCATATGATATGTCAAAATGTTCATTATGAGATGCTCTACGTGATGGTTGTTGTAGCATGCTTGTTTGAGTTCATATTGTCATGTTAATCTCTGTTGCAAAAGTGCATTTGACTGTTAAATGCTGAAACTTATTATGAGATGCTGATTTCACATGCTCGTTGCTATTGGTGTGTTTGTCCTCATGCCACATGTCTAGATGTTTTAGAAGCACAATAATATGGTCTTTGATGTGGTGTAATCATCTTTCCATGATATGCCTTTAGGTGACTTAAACATGCTTGTAAACATGCCATGTTGTTGTTACTATTTTATACTTAGTGAAAAACTGCTAAGTCTGGAATCTGTTATATCCTGATGCTATGTTTGCTTGATGCCCTAGTCAAATACATGCTTGTTTTGGAGTGGCCAATGATCATGTCATGTTGTCCATGTTATTGTCTATCCATTCATGCCCTTACTTGCTCATATGACCTGATGTAGCTTATTTATTTCTTGCTCTCAAGTTGTTATACATTATACATGTCAGGATTTTATCAACTTGTTCAATTTGGTGTAGCTTGTTGCTATTGATCCATGCCTCCTATGGAGATGCTACAATGGAGTTGTTTGTTGTAGGATATGTCTACTACATGTCCATGCTCTTTATAAACTTTGTTGAGTTGATATGCTTGTTGTTTTGTGCCTCCGAAGGCAGCATCGTGATGATGTTTTTGCCTTCGCAGATTTTGGTTAAGTCTGGAATATTTTATTTCAACTTGCCATGCTTGTTTAAATGTGTTTCGGCAAGCTTTTGGGTTTGTTCTAAGTTCATGCTTGTTAAGTATCATGTCTACTTCACATCAATGCTTCTTGTTATCATGTTTGGGTGTTGTAGCTTATATTTACTTGCTCCAATGTTGTTATGTGGTTGTTAACTTCAGCTTGTTGTTATATCTTGTTTCATGTGTATCTTTTAGCCCGTTGCTCCGTTTTGAGTGTGCCCTATATGAAACTTGTGTGATTTTGCATGTAGAATCATAATATAATGTTGTTTCCATGATTGGAGTGTGTTTGCTTGATTTTTGGGTGCATCTTGCACCGCTGCCATGCTTGTCTTCTTTTGCTCATATCTTCTAGACCGTAGCTCCGAATTAAATGAACTTTATATGAAACATGACTAGAATTTCGTGTAGATCATCATGGTGCATGTTAACCTGCTATTTAAAAACTTTAACTTAAGGTTTGTTCAGATCTAGACTAATTTCAAATTATGCATATGAGGGCTTACCGGATTTGTTATGTGTAGTTTCCGGCCTCATTTAAACTTGTTGGCATGTGTTGTTCTTGTGTGCTTCATCCCTTGCCATGTATTGCATCATATATAGAATTGTCTTGCATCATAATTGGTTGAGCATATTGTCATGTTCTTGTGTTGTGTGTTTACCGTATTGCTTGCTTCTTCTCGTTAGTGCTTGTTCCGTTGCGATCGTGAGGATTCGTTCGTCTACTCGTGGTTCGTCTTCAAGGCTTCTTCTTCGTCTTCTTCATGGATACGTTCTTCTTCCTTGCGGGGTCTCAGGCAAGATGACCATACCCTTGGATACCTTTACTACCATTGCCATGTTTAGGTGTCTCGATGCTATCGTTATATGTCGCGCTACCCATCTTTATTGTCAGCCCCTCTCCTTGTTGCCATGAAACCTCTAACCTTTTGACACCTTCCTAGCAAAACCATTGTTTGGTTATGTTACCCGCTTGCTCAGCCCCTCTTATATTGTTGTTAGTTGCAGGTGAAGATGAAGATTGTTCCATGTCGGAACTTGCTGTTGGAATATCACAATATCTATTATTATACATTAACACACCTATATACTGGGCATGGGTGGAAGGCTTGGCCTTTTGCTCGGTATTTTGTTCCACTCATGCCACCTTAGGCGCCGATAATCCGGCATTATGTTCCTTGATTTTGTGTTCCTTACATGGTTGGGTATATGGGGACCCCTTGATACTTCGTCTTTGAATAAAACTCCTCCAGCAAGGCCCAACATTGGTTTTAATTTGCCTCATAATAACAACTTAATTAATTAATTAAAATTGCATAGGGGGTCACGCCCTCGGGATTCTTTCCTACATAGCAGGGGTGGCCAGTGCTGATGGTGTTGGTCCCAAACGGGGGTTCTGCGGGGCCGCCACAGGCAAACTCGAGGTATCTGGTATAACTTGTAGAATCGCCCATTCGGTCGTGGCCTGAGACGAGATACGCGCGGCTACTATCAGGGTGTCGGTACGCCGGGAGGTCTTGATGGACTTGTTTTACCATTGCCGAAATGTCTTGTGCACCGGGATACCGAGCCTGATCGGATAAGGGGTAATAATTATTATTACTTCAGCTGATCGTGAGAGCTTGTGATGGGCTAAGTTGGGACACCCCTGCAGGGTTATGATCTTTCGAAAGCCGTGCCCGCGGTTATGTGGCAGATTAGAATTTGTTAATGTCCGGTTGTAGAAAACTTGACAGAGGATCCAAAGTAAAACACACAACTGTGTGAGTAACCTTGACTGTCTCTTTTCACTTTGAGAAGAGAACACGGTGGGGTTATGTTTGACTCATAGGTAGTTCAGGATCTTTAGCGATCACTACTAGTTTGCGACCGCTTGCGTAGATGCTCATCTTATTCTTGTACTCATAAGTTAGCCACCATATTTTTTGCTTAGCCGCTGCTGCAACCTCACCACTTTATCTCTTCCTACCTATTAAGCTTTGCTAGTCTTGTTACCCATGGTTATGGGATTGCTGAGTCCTCGTGGCTCACAGATACTACAACAACAGTTGCAGGTGCAGGTTTCCGATGTCTTGACGTGAGAGCGATGATCGTTGTGTTGGAGTTCTTTCTTCTTCTTCTTCTTCTTCGGTCTTGGGTTAGGTTCCGGGTCGGCAGCCTGGGATAGTAGATGAATGTCTTTGTGCTTTACATGTTTGTATCCATAGTCGGATACCTTGTATTGATGTTGTTGTATTCATGTGACTTGTATGTATTGTTGTATTCCCCATGTATGTATGTAATGGTACGATGTAATGATATCCATCTTGCTAAGCGCCCGAAATGCAATTCTATCCCGATCACGTGACACTTACGTGATTGGGGCACAACCGCATTTCGGGCGCTTAGCAAGATGGATATCATTACATCGTACCAATACATACATACATAGGGGAATACAACAATACATACAAGTCACATGAATACAACAACATCAATACAAGGCATCCGACTACGGATGCAAACATGAAAAGAACAACACGACATCCATCTGCTATCCCAGGTTGCCGACCCGGAACCTAACCCAAGACTGAAGAAGAAGAAAGAACTCCAACAACAATCATCGGTCTCACGTCAAGTCATCGGAAACCTTCACCTGCAACTGTTGTTGTAGTATCTGTGAGCCACGAGGACTCAGCAATCCCATAACCATGGGTAACAAGACTATCAAAGCTTAATGGGTAGGAAGAGGTAAAGTGGTGATGTTGCAGCAGCGGCTAAGCAATATATGGTGGCTAACTTACGAGTACAAGAATAAGATGAGCATCTACGCAAGCGGCCGCAAACTAGTAGTGATCGCTAAAGATCCTGAACTACCTACGAGTCAAACATAACCCCACCGTGTTCTCTTCTCAGAGTGAAAAGAGACAGTCATGGTTACTCACACAGTTGTGTGTTTTACTTCGGATCCTCTGTCAAGTTTTCTACAACCGGACATTAACAAATTCCAATCTGCCACATAACCGCGGGCACCGCTTTCGAAAGATCATAACCCTGCAGGGGTGTCCCAACTTAGCCCATCAAAAGCTCTCACGATCAGCAGAAGTAATAATAATATTACCCCTTATCTTAGGGAAGGCCCGATCAGACTCGGAATTCCCGGTGCACAAGACATTTCGACAATGGTAAAACAAGTCCAGCAAGACCTCCCGGCGTGCCGACACCCTGATAGTACCCGCGCGTATCTCGTCTCAGGCCACGTCCGGATAGGTGATCCTACGGATCATACCAGATACCTCGAGTTTCCCCGTGGCGGCCCCGCAGTCTCCCCGTTTGGGACCAACACCATCAGCACTGGCCCCCCTGGTATGTAGAAAGAATCCCCGGGGACGCGGCCCCCTATGCAATTTTAATTAATTAATTAAGTTGTTATTATGAGGCAAATTAAAACCAATGTTGGGCCTTGCTGGAGGAGTTTTATTCAAAGACGAACTGTCAAGGGGTCCCCATATACCCAACCGTGTAAGGAACGCAAAAATCAAGGAACATAATGCCGGTTTATCGGCTCCTAAGGTGGCATGAGTGGAACAAAACACCGAGCAAAAGGCCAAGCCTTCCACCCATGCCCAGTATATATGTGTGTTAATATATATAAGATATATTGTGATATACCAAAGCATCAAGTTCCAACATGGAACAATCTTCATCTTCACCTACAACTAACAACGCTATAAGAGGGGCTGAGCAACCGGGTAACATAGCCAAACAATGGTTTGCTAGGAAGGTGTCATGGTTAGAGGTTTCATGGCAACAAGGAGAGGGGCTGACAATAATGATGGCTAGCGCGACATGTAACGATAGCATCGAGACAACTAAGCATGGCAATGATAGTAAAGGTATCCAAGGGTATGGTCATCTTGCCTGAGATGCGTAAGGAAGAAGAATGAATCCGTGAAGAAGACGAAGAAGAAGCCTTGAATATGAACCACGTGTAGACGAACGAATCCTCACGATCGCAACGGAACAAGCACTCACGAGAAGAAGCAAGCAATACGGTAAACACACAACACAAGAACACGACAAGATGCTCAACCAAGTAGGATGCAAGACAAGTCTATATAGGATGCAATACATGGCAAGGTAGGAAGCACACAAGAACAACACAAGCCAACAAGTTTAAATGAGGCCGGAAACTACCTATAACAAATCCGGTAAGCCCTCATATGCATGTTTTGAAATTAGTCCAGATCTGAACAAACCTTAAGTTAAAGTTGTTAAACAGCAAGTTAACATGCACCATGATGATCTACTCGAAATTCTAGTCAAGTTCCATATAAAGTTTGTTTAATTCGGAACTACGGCCAAGAAGATATGAGCAAAACAAGACAAGCAAGGCAACGGTGCAAGATGCACCCAAACATGAAGCAAACACACTCCATACGTGAAAACAACATGAAATTATGATTCTACATGCAAAATCACACAAGTTTCATATAAGGCACACCCAAAACGGAGCAACGGGCTAAAAGATACACATGAAACAAGATATAACAACAAGCTAAAGTTAACAGCCACATAGCAACTTTGGAGCAAGGTAAATATAGGCTACAGCACCCAAACATGATAACAAGAAGCATGGATGTGAAGTAGACATGTTACTTAATAAGTATGAACTTAGAACACACCCAAAAGCTTGCTGGAACACATCTAAACAAGCATGGTACTTGATGGCTTCTCGCCCCTCGTTGGTTACCCCAAGTGGACGGTTTGAGATGCAGTGTAGCGGAAGTTTTCCCTTGGAAAAGATACCAAGGATCGATTTCCCCTGAGACTCCCAGTTTCAACAAGAAGGTGTCAACTGCTAACGGCGCCAGATATTAGCAATCAACGTGGACCTGCACACAGATACAAATAACTTTGCTCCCAACGAGTACAGAGAGGTTGTCAATCCCTCCGGCCTTGTCGTTTACAAAGGATCAAACGCAAGTGATAATAGTGATAGGTTTTGCTGCAAATAGTAAGTAAAAGCGGAAAGTAAATAGCGGATGTGATCAGTGATGGTAATATGGACCAGGGTCCCATGATGTTCACTAGTGTTGAATCTCTCCCAAAAGACGATAAAACAGCTATGTGAGGTAAACGAATTACAGCTGGGCAATTGACAGAATTATGTGCGCAAACCAATGCTAACTATGTTACAAGAAAGGTAGAGGTTCAAAGCATGGGCGGTACGCCAAGGCAAGTACACCGAAATCCATCTGCATCTACTACTAATCATCCACCTTGAGATATCTATCCAGAACATCTCGCTGGTATTAAGTTGCGAGTCCCACCCATAGTGTAAACTCAAAGCAACAGACAACTGCATTAAAAGAACTTTGCGTAAAGTAAACAATCCTTGCACCCGCGGGCACAAGCACCGTTGTTTTCCCCCTTGTGGCAACAGCACATCCCCTAGACTCATGTTTCTGTCACTCAAGCTAGTCATCGAGGCGCATGAACCCATAATCAAGCATAACGTTCCCTCTTGGAGTCACTACCTACTACTTGGCCAAAGCAATAAATAACAACGGAGAA
Organism: Secale cereale; assembly: GCA_902687465.1. Taxonomy (NCBI): domain Eukaryota; kingdom Viridiplantae; phylum Streptophyta; class Magnoliopsida; order Poales; family Poaceae; genus Secale; species Secale cereale. The sequence continues at coordinate 290,117,300 of LR738715.1, read as the reverse complement.
CATGCAAGAATTACTTACGAACATAAATATAAAATAGGTAGATCAAATATATTACTCAAACACAATCTGAACATAATCTCACAATCCATCGGATCCCAGCAAACTCATCATAGCAACAGCATAAGGATTACATATGTGCCTCGATCATGTAGGGCAGCTCACGAGGTCTAATTAGTGAAGCACAAGAACGGGAGGAGAACATCACATAGCTACTGGTCATGGACCCATGGTCCAAGGGAGACTACTCACAACTCATCCGGGAGGCGTCCATGGTGGTGGAGAGGCTCCCGGTGGTGATCCTCCCCTCCGGCAGGGTGCCAGGAAGGGTTCTCCTGGTGCTCCCGATCTTGGAAGCGCGGCGGCGGAACAGAGATGAGATCGCGAAAAAGGGTTCCCGTCTCGAGGGTTTCGGGACACGATATAAATATATGCCAAAGGGGGGCATCAGCGGAGGCCT
>LR738715.1:290064185-290106272 GCA_902687465.1 Secale cereale | reverse complement strand
CCACGGCCGTCGCCGCGCGCACGCGCGCTCGGGGCCCGCCCGCGTTCCCGCCCCGCGCCCCGGCCCGGCCCTCGCTCGCCGCTCGGCCACACTGGCCTCGCCCCGCGCCTGCCATCCGCGGCCACCGCCGCCCGCTCCCTCGCTCGCCTGCTCCACCGGCCCCTACCCCACTGGCCGCACCCCCCCCCAGCCATTGGCCATGGCCCGGCCACGGCCGTTCCGGCCCTGGCCACCGCGCGCGACCCCGCACTGACCCGGACAATGTTCGGCCATGTGTGTGGGCTCGGCCGGACACGTCCGGCCCTAACCAGTGGGCCTGGACAATGTCCAGTGCCCAAGTGCCACTATTAACTGTTAAAAAAGAAAATGAAATTGATAAATAAATAAATAAATAAAAATTATAATTATAATTAATTAATTAATTAATTTGATTAATCTGGACTAATTAATACTGATTAATTAATACTAATTAAGATTAATTAATCTAATTAACTAATTAACCTAATTAACGAGTGTTAATTAACTAAACAGTTTGCTAATGTCATGCTGACGTCATGATGACGTCATGACGTCAGCATACACTGTTGCTAAATTAATTAATTAAACAATTCCAGAATTTGTTTAAATCTTTGAAATTTAATATAAAATAAACCGTAACTCGGATGAAAATACTTTGTACATGAAAGTTGCTCAGAATTTCGAGACGCATCCGAGTACGCAGACCGTTCGTCAACCACACGTCCCTAGCATACCGAACGAGCAACATTCCCCCTCCGTTTCATCTGCTCGAAAATGCCTAACACCGGGAATACTTTCCCGGATGTTATTCCTCTTCGCCTGTATCACCGAGCACCGCGTTAGGTCACACGTAGCACCGCCTTTTGCCATGTTATGCTTTGTGATGCTATTGTTTGCTCTGTTATTTACTTGTTTCCCCCTTCGTTGCTTATTTTCGGTAGACTCCGATACCGTGATAGACTCCGGGACCATTGATGCTTCGGTGTTGGACTACGGCTACGCTTCCGAAGATTCCTTTCGTCTACAGAGCTTCCAGGCAAGCCCCCCCTTTGATCACCAGATATCGCCTATTCTTCTCTCTACTGCTTGCATTAGAGTAGTGTAGCATGTTACTACTATCGAATGATCCTATTCTGTTGCATAGCCTGTCATTGCTGCTACAACTGTTGATACCTGTACCTGCCATCCTAATGCTTAGTATAGGATGCTAGTATTTCATCATTGGCCCTACATTCTTGTCCGTCTGCCATGCTATTCTATCGGGCCATGATCACTCGGGTGGTGATCACGGGTATATACTATATACATACTTTATATACACATGATGATGATTCGGAGATGGGGGCTGAAGGGGCAGGTGGTTCCACCCAGGTAGTGGTGGGCCTGGGTTCCCGACAGCCCCCTGATGGTTACTTTGTGGCGGAGCGACGGGGCAGGTTGCGACCACCTAGGAGACAGGTGGCCGGGCCCTGGTCGTTGTCCGCGGTTATGTCATAATAACACGTTTATCGAGATCTTGGTATTTGATCTGAGTCTGGCCATTTGGTCTATACGCACTAACCAGCTGCGTGGGAACAGTTATGGGCACTCGACGTCGTGGTATCAGCCGAAGCCTTCTTGACGTCAGCGACTTAGCGGCGCGCGCCGGATTGGACTGGAAAGCCTACTCTGGTATTAGGAGAGGCTAGGTCTGCTTACCGGCCGCCCTCGCAACGTGCAGGTGTGCATTGGGCGATGGGCCCAGACCCCCGTGCGCTTAGGGTTTGGACCGGCGTGCTGACCTCTCTGTTGTGCTTAGGTAGGGCTGCGACGTGTTGATCTTCCGAGGCCGGGCATGACCCTGGAAAGTGTGTCCGGCCAAATGGGATCAAGCGTGCTGGGTTATGTGGTGCACCCCTGCAGGGAAGTTAATCTATTCGAATAGCCGTGTCCCTCGGTAAAAGGACGACCCGGAGTTGTACTCTGACCTCATGACAACTAGAACTGGATACTTAATAAAACACACCCAGACAAGTTCCAGATACAACCCGGTGATCGCTTTCTCACAGGGCGACGAGGGGAGGATCACCGGGTAGGATTATGCTATACGTTGCTACTTGGTGAACTTACCATCTATTCTATTCTACTGCTGCAAGACGGAGGCTGCGAGAAGCAAGGATACTTGTTACTTTCCAGCTACTCTCATCTACTGCTGCAAGATGGAGGTGGCCAGAAGCGTAGTCTTCGATTGGGTTAGCTATCCCCCTCTTATTCCGGCATTCTGCAGTTTAGCCCACAGATATTACCCCCTTACACAGATATCATTGCATATGTAGTGTAGATCCTTGCTTGCGAGTACTTTGGATGAGTACTCACGGTTGCTTTGCTCCCCCTTTTCCCCCTTCTTTCTTCTCTCTGGTTGATGCAACCAGATCAGTGGAGTCCAGGAGCCAGAAGATCCCGAGGATGATTCTACATGGAGTTCGGCTTCGAGGAGTTATTAGGAGGTCCCAGGCAGGAGGCCTTGCCTTTTCGATCATTGCTAATTTTGTGCTAGCCTTCTTAAGGCAAACTTGTTTAACTTATGTCTGTACTCAGATATTATTGCTTCCGCTGACTCTTGTGTTTTCGAGCTTTTGTATTCGAGCCCTCGAGGCCCCTGGCTTGTAATATAAAGCTTGTATTATTTTAATTTGTGTCTAGAGTTGTGTTGTGATATCTTCCAGTGAGTCCCTGATCTTGGTCATACACATTTGCGTGCATGATTAGTGTACGGTCAAATTGGGGGCGTCACAACTAAAAGCAAGACGCTCCAAGCATAGCACATAACACATGAAGTGATAAAAATATAGTGGAACGAAAGACGAACTGATAATGTTGATGCAGAAGGGGATGCACGGGGGCATCCCCAAGCTTAGACGCTTGAGTCTCCTTGAATATTTCTTGGGGGTGCATGGGGGCATCCCCAAGCTTGAGCGTTTGACACTCCTGAATCTTTTTATCATCTTCCCTCGCACACTTGAAAACTCCCTTCATACATAACTCATCATAATCTGATTAGCGAGGTTAGTACCCATAATAAAATAATTGTTCCTTGCTAGAAATAAAGATATTCTTGAAGGTCTACTGTTTCTCAAGATTGCCAAAAGGTTTTTGCAAAGAAAAAGCAAGCTCAAGGTTTGCAAAATGAAGGAAAGGCAAAACATGACAGAATCTGTGAAAAACAGAACAGCAGGTAGTAAATGATTTTTTCGGGGCACTTCTGCAACTCTAATCAAAAAACTCAGAACAGACGCACAAAAGACAATTATATAGAGCACGCTGTCGAAAAAATTCAGACTAAAAAGATGATCTGGTGATTTTATACGAATTTTTCTATCCAAGGACAGAATCTGTTTCCTGGACAGCACGTCACAACTTTTGAACTTTCTTGCAATCAGAGGCTACACTTGGCACAAAATTGAAAAGCAAAGATACAATGATGATGCTACTGTAGTAACAACATCAAGACACAACAAAAGCAAAAATAAAAATTTTATTCATGTGGGCTGCCTCCCAAAAGCGCTTTCTTTTATGCCTTTAAGCTAGGCATAATGCAAAGAGGTCAAGTTGTATCAATTGAACCATCATCAAGATCATCAAAAAGCTCTTCAATAATACAACTAGTCTTAAGAGGACTTTCAAATAAAGGCCTCATAGAGATACTTCTAGGGAGAAGACCAAAAGGATAAAAGTCAAGGGAAGATTCATTTATAAATTCATCAAAGAGAGGTGTTTCTTCCAAAGTCTTTACAGTTTCAACCCCTTTGGCAATAGATGGATTACTTTTAGAACAGGGAGCCTTTGGAACGTGAACGAACTTAGGCTCCTTCTTTGCCGGAGTTTCTACCTTTTTGGTTTTGATTGAGGAGAAAGTAGTTCCTAGAGTATCAAAGATTTCCTCAATCTTGTCTATCCTAGAAGAGTCCAAGTCATGGGATTTGATGGTCTCTAAAGTTTTGAAAATTTTATGCATGGAGCTATCAAGCCTATTAGAATTCCCTTGGATCTTACGATCCATCTCATTTATCTTATTAATGTTTGGCATCTCTAGCTCTATCTTTTCAAGTTTTTTCATAATGTGAGCTAGGGTGATGTCCTCCTGAATGCTAACAACAGGGGGATTCCCAACAAGATTTTCAATAATACTAAGACACTCCCAAACTGGGGCCTCTAGGAAATTTCCATTGATAGCAGTATCTAGAATAAACCTATTCCAAGAAGTAATTCAACATAAAAATTTCTAAGCAGGATAGTAGTAGATTGCTTCTTGGTGGCTCTTTTTTGAGAATCATTAATTCTATACCAAGCATCTTTTAGACTTTCCCCACCTCTTTGTTTAAAGGTGAGAACTTCTGCCTCGCCAAAGACAAAAGGACCCGACATAATGACAACTAAAGAATGAGATAACTATTTTTGTGATTCTCGATAAAAGATACTAAAGCAAAAACTGAAAGGTAAACTAACAAGACTAAAAAGCAAAGGTAAAATATAGCGTGCAACTCCCCTATCTTGAAGAGTGGAGTCCCCGACAACGGCGCCAGAAAACTTTGCTTGATGGCTTCTCGCCCCTCGTTGGTTACCCCAAGTGGAAGGTTTGAGATGCAGTGTAGCGGAAGTTTTCCCTTGGCAAAGATACCAAGGATCGATTTCCCCTGAGACTCCCAGTTTCAACAAGAAGGTGTCAACTGCTAACGGCGCCAGATATTAGCAATCAACGTGGACCTGCACACAGATACAAATAACTTTGCTCCCAACGAGTACAGAGAGGTTATCAATCCCTCCGGCCTTGTCGTTTACAAAGGATCAAACGCAAGTGATAATAGTGATAGGTTTTGCTGCAAATAGTAAGTAAAAGCGGAAGGTAAATAGCGGATGTGATCAGTGATGGTAATATGGACCGGGGTCCCATGATGTTCACTAGTGATGTCTCTCTCCCAAAATACGATAAAATAGCTATGTGAGGTAAACGAATTACAGCTGGGCAATTGACAGAATTATGTGCGCAAACCAATGCTAACTATGTTACAAGAAAGGTAGAGGTTCAAAGCATGGGCGGTACGCCAAGGCAAGTAGACCGAAATCCATCTGCATCTACTACTAATCATCCACCTTGAGATATCTATCCAGAACATCTCGCTGGTATTAAGTTGCGAGTCCCACCCATAGTGTAAACTCAAAGCAACAGACAACTGCATTAAAAGAACTTTGCGTAAAGTAAACAATCCTTGCACCCGCGGGCACAAGCACCGTTGTTTTCCCCCTTGTGGCAACAGCACATCCCCTAGACTCATGTTTCTGTCACTCAAGCTAGTCATCGAGGGGCATGAACCCACAATCAAGCATAATGTTCCCTCTTGGAGTCACTACCTACTACTTGGCCAAAGCAATAAATAACAACGGAGAACATGCAAGAATTACTTACGAACATAAATATAAAAGAGGTACATCAAATATATTACTCAAACACAATCTGAACATAATCTCACAATCCATCGGATCCCAGCAAACTCATCATAGCAACAGCATAAGGATTACATATGTGCCTCGATCATGTAGGGCAGCTCACGAGGTCTAATTAGTGAAGCACAAGAACGGGAGGAGAACATCACATAGCTACTGGTCATGGACCCATGGTCCAAGGGAGACTACTCACAACTCATCTGGGAGGCGTCCATGGTGGTGGAGAGGCTCCCGGTGGTGATCCTCCCCTCCGGCAGAGTGTCGGGAAGGGTTCTCCTGGTGCTCCCGATCTTGGAAGTGCGGCGGCGGCGGAACAGAGATGAGATCGCGAAAAAGGGTTCCCGTCTCGAGAGTTTCGGGACACGATATAAATATATGCCAAAGGGGGGCATCAGCGGAGGCCTGGGGGGCCCAGGCGCCTCCCCCCCCCCCCCGGCGCGGCCAGGAGGGGGGCCGCGCCACCAGGGCGCCCGGAGCCCTGGTGGCCCCCCTCCGGCCCTACTTCGGCTGCCGGGAAGCTTCTGGAACGCTGATTTTTTATATTATTTTTCCGGGATTTTTCTGGCAGTTTTCGTAATGGGAAAACCTGAAATACAAAAACAGCATAAAACGGAAACTGGCACTGGGGTGCACTGAGTTAATAGGTTAGTCCAAATATGATCAAAAGTGTATGGAAGTGTATAAATATCATAGCAATATCACCCAAAAGAGGCATGGAGGAAGCATAAATTATAGATACGTTTTGGACGTATCACATGGCAAGTTGCAATAAAATTATCCAGACTTAGCCAAAATCTGGGAAGGCGAAAACATCATCACGATGTTGCCTTCAGAGGCACAAAACAACAAGCATCTCAACTCTAATAAGAACATAAAGAGCATGGACATGTAGTAGACATATCCTACAGCAAACAACTCCATTGTAGCATCTCCATAGGAGGCATGGATCAATAGCAACAAGCTCCACCAAATTGAACATGCTGATAAAATCCTGACAGGTATAATTTATAGCAACTTGAGAGCAAGAAATAAATAAGCTACAGCAGGTCATATGAGCAAGTAAGGGAATGAATGGGTAGACAATAACATGGACAACAAGACATGATCATTGGCCACTCCAAAACAAGCATGGATTTGAGTGGGGAATCAAGCAAACATAGCATTAGGTTATAACAGATTCCAGACTTAGCAGTTTTTCACTATGTATAAAACAGTAACAACAACATGGCATGTTTACAAGCATGTTTAAGTCACCTTGAGGCATATCATGGAAATATGATTACACCACATCAAAGACCATAGTATTGTGCTTCTAAAACATCTAGACATGTGGCATGAGAACAAACACACCAATAGCAACGAGCATGTGAAATCAGCATCTCATAACAAGTTGCAGCACTTAACAGTCAAATGCACTTTTGCAACAGAGATTAACATGGCAATATGAACTCAAACAAGCATGCTACAGCAACCATCATGTAGTACACTTCACAATGAACATTTTGACATATCATACACCCAATTTGGATAAGCACACAAAAAGTTATTAGCATGCAAAGTATGCATCAGAAAAACAAAACAGAAAAGGACTTAGCAGTTTTCTAGAAGAAAAAAAACAACGGAGCGCAAACTACTAAATTACAAATGGGCGAGGAATAGCGGGCGACGCTCACCTCGGGCCCGTGGGCCAGCAGGGGGATGTGGGAGCACTGGGCCGGTGGCTGGAGTCGAGGTGGGCCATGGGCCGGGGCGCAGCTGGGCCATGGGCGGGAAGGAGCAGGCCGGCTAGGAGGAGGCCCAGGCCGGCGTGGGGCAGGTGGCGGCCCAGGCGAGGGGCGCTGGCCTTGTCGTGCTCCTCGAGCGCGAGCGAGGCAGGCAGCGGCGGCGCGCCTCGCCGGCGGCGGCGACGAGATCCTGCGAGGGCAGAGGAGTCCAGAGGGAGGCAGATCGGGACCGGGGCGGCAGGATCCGGTGGAGAACGGGCCGGGGTTTCCATCCCCGACGGCGGCGCGGTGACGGGGTGTCATGAGGCCGAGGGACAGCGGTGGACGGCGATGTGGGACGCCGGCGACGAGGTAGGAGTTGTTGGCGCGAAGGCCGGCGGTGCAGGCGGCGTAGAGCGGAGCCAGGGAGGCTCGGGAGGAGCGGGCGCGGTCGGGCCCGGCGCGGCCCGACGCGGCCCGACGCGGGCCGGCCGTGGGCTCTACGGGGCCCGGCGGCGAAGTGGGCACGGACGATACGTGGCGCCATCGGATTGGCTGAGGGGGCGGCGGACATGTCCGGCGGCGGTGCGGACGCGTCCGGTGGCGCGGAGGGAGGATTTTTAGGGTTTGCCTGCGATTTTGGACGGGGGAGACTATTATATAGGCATAGGGAGCTAGGAAAGTCCAAATGAGGAGCGGTTCGCGGCCACGCGATCGTGATCGAACGGCCAAGAGCATGGAGGGATTAGAATGGGCTAGGTGGGCTGTGTGAAAGGGTGCTGGGCCAAAAGAGAAAAGGCTTCCGGCGGTTAACATGGTTAACCGTAGGGCTATCAAACGAACTCCGAACGCGACGAAACTTGACAGGCGGTCTGCCTATGCTATAATAAGACCACACGCCAAGTTTCAAGCCATTCCGAGAACATTTTCCGGCCACTCATAAAATAAATATTCGGAGGCGCCGCGGGCGCGCGCAAGTGTGTCTGGGCTCAGAACGGACAACGGAAAGGACGAGGGGACTCGGGCGGATGCAAGTTTTGAAAACATGAGGATGCAACACACATGATGACAAGGAAAGATCCAACATGCAAGCAGATGACATGGCAACGACGATGAATAACTGGCTGACACCTGGCGCACCGGTCTCGGGGTGTCACAACACTCCCCTGCTAACAAGAGATCTCGTCCCGAGATCTTAGGAACGAGATGGAAGGGAAAAGGAAGAACAAAGTTCTTCGAGGACAAAAGAGTGAAACCAAGGATATCGAGAGGTTGAGCCACTCGAAAAGAAGAATGCAATTTAGAAGAACAAAGTTGCAAGGACTTCGTTAAACAAGAGGAACAAGAATAGGACGAGAATCAAGGGGTTGAAAGACACGAAGCAAGAGCTGAAGGAATGAGGATGCATTCAAAACCTCTCCGGTTAATAAGAGAAAGAAAGGAATCTCCACGAAGGAATTCGGGCAGCACTCCGGTTAAAATGGAAGGAATAGCACACCGGTTAAACATGGATGGAAAGGAACAAGAACTAGAAGTTGACAAGATAAAGAACACAATGCCTTTGGACGAAATGAATAAGTGAAATGAAAGAACAGATATGAGAACAACAAGTACCACCACGGATGAATGCAAGCATCCTTGCGAAGAAAGGATGAACGGAGTTGTTGAAAAATTAACAACGAAAAGAATAAGCTTGTTGTGGACTTATTTAAACATCTCAAAACTTGAGGTGAAATGCCGCAACCAAATACTGAATAGATGAGATGAAGGAAGAGATGCAAGACCCCACTTCAAAAGAATAGGAAGAATTAATTGCACTCAAGAGGCAAGAATAAGAATGCTTGAGCTGCTCCAGAAGATTCGGTGTTATTCATATTCTTTTCCCTCGGCTTGGTTATTCCCCTTGCTCGTTTACCTCTCGCCATTTAATTATTCCGGAGTTCCGTAGACATCTCAGGAGATTCGTCTGTGTTCCAATTTATTCGAGGTTGTCACCTCATTTGAGTTTTTCAATCATTCTGGGGCATTATCTCCTTTTCAATCCTTTCAATGGAGTTTTCTCTTCGGTGGGCTCATAACACACAGGTCTTTTCCCAGGATCTTACCTGACTCTTCTATTTCCCGGAGTGTTCCGAAATTCTTTGCAAATGTGATGTAAGTATGGATTCCATCAGTCATGTGCCTTCTCCAAGATCGTTTCAAATTCTTTTCATCGTTGGTTCAACCTTTCCTCTTTTCATTCTTCTGGAGTATCTCAACAATTTTGGTGGTATTTTCTCATCATCATTTCAAGACCGACGAAGAGTTCCTCTAAATCTTGTCCGTTCTCTCGACTGTTCGTCGTTCTAGCTTCATGCTACCCTCTTACTTGTTCCAATTTGTGTCAAACTCTTTCTTCAACCATCCGGAGTAATTCCATGAATTGTTTTCCTTGTGTTCCTCCGAAGGCCATCATTTCAGAAGATTTCTTCGTTCTCAGTTTTCAACTTCGTCCTCCAAATATTCTTCATTGATGCCTCTTCGTTCATCTCACATTCGTCCGGTGTTTCGTTCAAGTATTCTTTAATCAGTTCACGATCACTTCGTTCTCGTCATTTTTTTTCAAATTTTCCTCAAGTGCTTTTTTCTTCCCGGTGATTCATTCTCTTGTGTTCACTCAATTTCATTCCTTACGGTGGTTTGTTCTCTTTCATCAGTTGATTTTAATTCTTCCCGGTGGTTTGTTCTTTTCTTCATTCGGCTTCAATCCTTACGGTGGTTCAATCAAGAGTTCTTCTCCGGTGTTAGCATATCAATCCATTCTTTTTATTCAAATCATTCCGGTGTTCATGAAGATTGCGTCCCTCTTTAATCTTTTCAACAGGAATAAGTAGTATGTGAATCCGTTGTTCATCAATTTAATTGGTGAACGATAAGCATAACATAAATCTTATTCTTTTCATCGAGTTGATTTATTCTTTTCCTTCGAAGTTTATTCTTGATGAATAAATTCTAGTTCCAAGTTCTTTAATCTTTTCTTTCCGGAGTTCATAGTTTCTCGGCTATCTTGTCGGAACCCCGTCAAATCATCGCAAGGCTTTAACCCTATTCTTTTGATCATTCAATTATATATCATCATCCTTTTCGTTACCGGAGTTCTTCATGGTGGTTCTTCAACATTTAATTCATTCTTCAAATATTGAGCAATTCTTGTGGAGCAGCTCAAGCATTCCATATTCTTTTGCCTCTTGAGTGCAAATAATTCTCCGTATTCTTTTGAAGTGGAGTTTTGCATTTCTTCCTTCATCTCAGCTGTTCAATCTTTCGGGTGCGGCATAATTCACCTCAAGTTTTGAGATGTTTTCATAAGTCCATAACAAGCTTATTCTTTTGTTGTTGATTTTCTCAACAACTCCGTTCAAGCCTTTGTCTTGAAGATGCTATTTCAATTCTTTCGTGGTGAAAATTTCATCTTCTTCTCGATTCTTTCATTCCATTTCTCAATTCTTCCGGAGTCAATGGTGTTGTTCTTCTCGTCGTTTATCGCCATATTCTTAAGTTCAAGCTCTATTCCTTTCATGTTCAATCGGTGTGCTATTTCTTTCAGTTTCAGACGAAGTGCTGCCCGAGTTCCTTCGTTCGAATTCCTTTCTATCTCTTTTAACCGGAGTGGTTTCGAATTCATTCTTATTCCTCCAGCTCTTGTTTCGTGCCTTTCAACCCCCTTGGTTCTCTTGTGTTCCTTGTTCCTCTTTTGTAACGGAGCTTCTCAACTTCGTTCATCTCCGTTGTATCATTTCTTTCAAGTGGCTCAACCTCTTAATATTCTTTGGTTTCACTCTTTTATCCTCGAAGAACTTTGTTCTTCCTTTCCCTTCCGTCTCGTTCCTAAGATCTCGGGACAAGATCTCTTATTAGTAGGGTAGTGTTGTGACACCCCGAGACCGGTGCGCCAGGTGTCAGCCAGTTATTCATCGTCGTTGCCATGTCATCTGCTTGCGTGTTGCATCTTGCCATGTCATCGTGTGTGTTGCATCATCATGTTTTCAAAACTTGCATCCGCCCGAGTCCGTCCGTCCTTTCCGTTGTCCGTTCTGAGCCCAGAAACACTCGCACGCGCCCGCGGCGCCTCCGAATATTTATTTTGTGAGTGACCGCAAAACGTTCTCGTAATGGGTTGAAACTTGGCGTGTGGTCTTACTATAGTGTAGACAGGTCGCCTGCCAAATTTCATCGCATTCGGAGCTCGTTTGATAGCCCAACGGATATATATAGCGGCACTAGTCGCCGGTTAAAACGTCGGATGTTTTCGGTCTCCGAAAACCCCCGCGGGTCTCTCTTCCTCTCCTCTCATCTCAGTCCAACTAATCTACACAGCCCACCTAGGCCTCACCTAAACTCCCCTCGCGATCGGATCCGTCGGATCGTGATCGGAGGGTCCGATCTGCTCCAAAACCCCCCTAACCTAGCCACTTTCCCTATTTAAAGACCCCCTCATGCCAAATTTGGCCTAACCTAGCCTCCCCTAACCCCTTCCCCTAGCTCCAGCCGCCTCCCCGCATCGTTTTCTGTGCCAGGCCACCCCTGCACCGCCACTTGGCCATCCCAGCGCGCCGCCACCTCACGTCTGCCACTTGGCAAGCCCCCATTGGCCGCTGCCAGCTGAGTCACCGCCCGGAGCCAATCCCAGCGTGCCACCTGGCTCGCCTCGCGTTCCTCCACCGCGCGGCCCTGCAGGACCGCGCCTGGCCCGCCCGGGCCCCGATCTGGGCCGCAGGGGCCCGCTCCGATCCGCCTCCCGCAAGCTATCGCCGCCGGCGCCTTCGCTCGTCGGAGGGGCACCGGACCGCGCCATCGGGGCCCCTCTCCACCTCCTCGCGCCTCGCCACCGTGCCTTCCCGCCGCCAGGCGCCAGACGCAGCTCGCCGGCGACCCCAGACCGCCGGACCGACTCCGCTTCGGCCGCACAGCCTCTCCGCGCTCCGGGGGAAAACCCGCTCGCCGCCGGCCTCCCTTCTCCGCCTCCGGCCAGATCCGGCCACCCGCCGACCGGATCCGGCCACCACCGCCCCTCTCCGGCCCTCTCCGGCGCTCCCTCGAGCCCTCGTCGCCGGCCACCGCAGCCATGGCCGGATCCCCTCTGTCAGGCCGGACATGTCCGGTTGGGACCCGGACATGTCCACCCTCCTATCAGCTTGTGAGTATGACATGTGGGCCTGGATGCCCAGGACGGACGTATCCGCTCCAGCTGGACATTGTCCACCCGAGGTTGTTCTTTTAAACACTAAGTCCCTGGTTTTCAGTAAAATGTTGCATACTTTGCGGTGCTATAACTTTTTGTGTGGTGATCCAAATTGAGTGTTTAATATGTCAAAATGATCGTGGTGATATGCTCTACACTTTGTTCCATTGTGCCATGCTTATTTGAGTTCATCTAGATGCTCTAACCTCTGTTGCAAGAGTGCTACTTGCTATAAACTGTTGTTACTTGTTATTTTGTTCCCATGTTTGAGATATGATAACTTGGTGCATGTTTATCCAAATGATGCATATGATATGTCAAAATGTTCATTATGAGATGCTCTACATGATGGTTGTTGTAGCATGCTTTTTTGAGTTCATATTGCCATGTTAATCTCTGTTGCAAAACTGCATTTGACTATTAAGTGCTGAAACTTGTTATGAGATGCTGATTTCACATGCTCGTTGCTATTAGTGTGTTTGTCCTCATGCCACATGTCTGGATGTTTTAGAAGCACAATAATATGGTCTTTGATTTGGTGTAATCATCTTTCCATGATATGCCTTGAGGTGACTTAAACATGCTTGTAAACATGCCATGTTGTTGTTACCGTTTTATACTTAGTGAAAAACTGCTAAGTCTGGAATCTGTTATATCCTGATGCTATGTTTGCTTGATGCCCTAGTCAAATCCATGCTTGTTTTGGAGTGGCCAATGATCATGTCTTGTTGTCCATGTTATTGTCTATCCATTCATGCCCTTACTTGCTCATATGACCTGCTATAGCTTATTTATTTCTTGCTCTCAAGTTGCTATAAATTATACATGTCGGGATTTTATCAGCTTGTTCAATTTGGTGTAGCTTGTTGCTACTGATCCATGCCTCCTATGGAGATGCTCCAATGGAGTTGTTTGCTGTAGGATATGTCTACTACATGTCCATGCTCTTTATAAACTTAGTTGAGTTGATATGCTTGTTGTTTTGTGCCTCCGAAGGCAACATCGTGATGATGTTTTTGCCTTCCCAGATTTTTGGCTAAGTCTGGAATATTTTATTTCAACTTGCCATGCTTGTTTAAATGTGTTCCAGCAAGCTTTTGGGTGTGTTCTAAGTTCATGCTTGTTAAGTATCATGTCTACTTCACATCCATGCTTCTTGTTATCATGTTTGGGTGTTGTAGCTTATATTTACCTTGCTCCAAAGTTGTTATGTGGCTGTTAACTTCAGCTTGTTGTTATATCTTGTTTCATGTGTATCTTTTAGCATGTTGCTTTGTTTTGAGTGTGCCCTCTATGAAACTTGTGTGATATTGCATATATAATCATAATATCATGTTGTTTCCATAATTGGAGTGTGTTTGCTTGATTTTTGGGTGCATCTTGCACCGTTGCCATGCTTGTCTTATTTTGCTCATATCTTCTAGACCGTAGCTCCGAATTAAATGAACTTTATATGAAACTTGACTAGAATTTCGTGTAGATCATCATGGTGCATGTTAACCTGATGTTTAAAAACTTTAACTTAAGGTTTGTTCAGATCTGGACTAATTTCAAATTATGCATATGAGGGCTTACCTGATTTGTTATGTGTACTTTTCGGCCTCATTTAAACTTGTTGGCATGTGTTGTTCTTGTGTGCGTCATCCCTTGCCATGTATTGCATCATACTTGGTTGAGCATATTGTCATGTTCTTGTGTTGTGTGTTTACCGTATTGCTTGCTTCTTCTCGTTAGTGCTTGTTCCGTTGCGATCGTGAGGATTCGTTCGTCTACTCGTGGTTCGTCTTCAAGGCTTCTTCTTCGTCTTCTTCATGGATCCGTTCTTCTTCCTTGCGGGATCTCAGGCAAGATGACCATACCCTTGGATACCTTTACTACCATTTCCATGCTTAGTTGTCTCGATGCTATCGTTATATGTCGCGCTACCCATCTTTATTGTCAGCCCCTCTCCTTGTTGCCATGAAACCTCTAACCTTTTGACACCTTCCTAGCAAAACCATTGTTTGGCTATGTAACCCGCTTGCTCAGCCCCTCTTATAGCGTTGTTAGTTGCAGGTGAAGATGAAGATCGTTCCATGTCGGAACTTGTTGTTGGAATATCACAATATCTATTATTATACATTAACACACCTATATACTGGGCATGGGTGGAAGGCTTGGCCTTTTGCTCGGTGTTTTGTTCCACTCATGCCACCTTAGGCGCCGATAAACCGGCATTATGTTCCTTGATTTTGCGTTCCTTACACGGTTGGGTATATGGGGACCCCTTGACACTTCGTCTTTGAATAAAACTCCTCTAGCAAGGCCCAACATTGGTTTTAATTTGCCTCATAATAACAACTTAATTAATTAATTAAAATTGCATAGGGGGTCGCGCCCTCGGGATTCTTTTCTACATAGCAAGGGGGCAGTGCTGATGGTGTTGGCCCCAAACGGGGGTTCTACGGGGCCGCCACGGGGAAACTCGAGGTATCTGGTATAACCTGTAGAATCGCCCATCCGGTCGTGGCCTGAGACGAGATACGCGCGGCTACTATCAGGGTGTCGGCACGCCGGGAGGTCTTGCTGGACTTGTTTTACCATTGCCGAAATGTCTTGTGCACCGGGATACCGAGCCTGATCGGATAAGGGGTAATAGCAGATGGATAGCAGATGGATAGCAGATGGATGTCTTTGTGCTTTACATATTTATATCCGTAGTCGGATACCTTGTATTTATGTTGTTGTATTCATGTGACTTGTATGTATTGTTGTATCCCCCATGTATGTATGTAATGGCATGATGTAATGATATCCATCTTGCTAAGCGCCCGAAATGCGGTTGTGCCCCAATCACGTAAGTGTCACATGATCGGGATAGAATCGCATCTTGGGCCTGACATGAACATTCATGCCACAATTAAGAGAATTACATTGAGAAACTATATTGGTTAGCATTCCACATCAAAAATTATTTCTTTATCATTTACCTACTCGAGGACGAGCAGGAATTAAGCTTGGGGATGCTTGATACGTCTCCAACGTATCTATATTAACCTTTGGGAATTAAGCAGGAATTTTTCTATTAATCATCTGCAAAAAGAATCAACTAAATATCACGCTCCAGTAAAAATTCACAGCCAAACTCGTGAGCGCTAAAGTTTCTGTTTTTTACAGCAAGATCATATAAACTTCACACAAGTCTTCCCAAAGGTTCTACTTGGCAAACACACTAAACAAAACATGAAACCACATCTAATCAGAGGCTAGATACAATATTTATTCACTAACAGCAGCAAAAACAAAGAAACTAAAATAAAGTTGGGTTGCCTCCCAACAAGCGCTATCGTTTAACGCCCCTAGCTAGGCATGATGATTTCAATGATGCTCGCGTAAATGATAAGAATTGAAACATAAAGAGAGCATCATGAAGAATATGACTAGCACATTTAAGTCTAACCCACTTCCTATGCATAGGGATTTTGTATTCAAACAACTTATGGGAACGATAATCAACTAGCATAGGAAGGGAAAACAAGCATAGCTTCAAAACTTCAAGCACATAGAGAGGAAACTTGATATTATTGCAATATGTAGAAGCATATGATCCTCTCTCATAATAATTTTCAGTAGCATCATGAATGAATTCAACCATATAACCAGCACATAAAGCATTCTTTTCATGATCTACTAGCATAGAAATTTTACTACTCCCATCATAAGCAAAATTCTTCTCATTCATAGTAGTGGGAGGAGCAAACTCAATAAAATAACTATCATGTGAAGCATAATCCAATTGACAACTAAAATCATGATCACAAGTTTCATGGTTATCATTATTCTTAATATCATACAAGTCATCACAATAATCATCATAGATAGCAACTTTGTTCTCATAATCAATTGGAACCTCTTCCAGAATTGTGGATTCATCACTAAATAAAGTCATGACCTCTTCAAATCCACTTTCATCAATATAATCATCATAAACAGGAGGCATGCTTTCATCATAATAAATTTGCTCATCAAAACTTGGGGGACTAAAAATATCATCTTCATCAAACATAGCTTCCCCAAGCTTGTGGCTTTGCATATCATTAGCATCATGGGTATTCAAATAATTCATACTAACAACATTGCAATCATGCTCATCATGCACATATTCTATGCCAAGAATTCTATGTAATTCTTCTTCTAGTACTTGAGCACAATTTTCCTTCCCGTTATTTTCACGAAAGATATTAAAAAGATGAAGCATATGAGGTAACCGTAATTCCATTTTTTTGTAGTTTTCTTTTATAAACTAAACTAGTGATAAAACAGGAAACTAAAAGATTCAATTGCAAGATCTAAAGATATACCTTCAAGCACTCACCTCCCCGGCAACGGCGCGAGAAAAGAGCTTGATGTCTACTACGCACCCTTCTTCTTGTAGACGTTATTGGGCCTCCAAGTGCAGAGGTTTGTAGGACAGTAGCAATTTTCCCTCAAGTGGATGACCTAAGGTTTATCAATCCGTGGGAGGCGTAGGATGAAGATGGTCTCTCTCAAGCAACCCTGCAACCAAATAACAAAGAGTCTCTTGTGTCCCCAACACACCCAATACAATGGTAAATTGTATAGGTGCACTAGTTCAGCGAAAAGATGGTGATACAAGTGCAATATGGATGGTAGATATAGGTTTTTGTAAACTGAAAATATAAAAACAGCAAGGTAGCAAGTGGTAAACGTGAGCATAAACAGTGTTGCAATTATAGTAGACAAGGCCTAGGGTTCATACTTTCACTAATGCAAGTTCTCTCAACGAGGATAACATAATTGGATCATATTACTAGCCCTCAACATGCAACAAAGAGTCACTCCAAAGTAACTAATAGCAGAGAACAAACGAAGAGATTATGGTAGGGTACGAAACCTCAAAGCTATTCTTTCTTATCGATCTATTCAAGAGTCCGTAGTAACGTTCAATCAATCATAGAGTTTGTACTAGAATAACACCTTAAGACACAAATCAATCAAAACCCTAATGTCACCTAGATACTCCATTGTCACCTCAAGTATCCGTGGGCATGATTATACGATATGCATCACACAATCTCAGAAACATCTATTCAACCAACACATAGAACTTCAAAGAGTGCCCCAAAGTTTCTACCAGAAAGTCAAGACGAAAACGTGTGCCAACCCCTATGCATAGGTTCCCAAGGTCACGGAACCCGCAAGTTGATCACCAAAACATACATCAACTGGATCACATGATATCCCATTGTCACCATAGATAAACACGCGCAAGACATACATCAAGTGTTCTCAAATCCTTAAAGACTCAATCTGATAAGATAACTTCAAAGGGAAAACTCAATCCATTACAAGAGAGTAGAGGGGGAGAAGCATCATAAGATCCAACTAAAATAGCAAAGCTCGCGATACATCAAGATCGTTCCATCTCAAGAACACGAGAGAGAGAGAGAGAGAGAGAGAGAGAGATCAAACACATAGCTACTGGTACATACCCTCAGCCCTGAGGGTGGACTACTCCCTCCTCGTCATGGAGAGCGCCGGGATGATGAAGATAGCCATCGGAGAGGGATTCCCCCCTCCGGCAGGGTGCCAGAACGGGTGTAGATTGGTTTTTGGTGGCTACAGAGGCTTTCGGCGGCGGAACTCCCGATCTAGGTTAATTTCCGAAGGTTTCAGTATTTATTGGAATTTTTGGAGTCGGGGCCAAGTAAAGGGGAGCTACGGGCCGTCCTCGAGATAGGGGGGCGCGCCCCCCTTCCCAAGGCGCGCCCTCCACCCTCGAGGGCAGCCCGTGGCTCTCCTGGCCCAACTCTTTTGCTTCGGGGGCTTCTTTTGGTCCAGAAAAAATCATAAAAAATTGGCTCATCAATTGGACTCCGTTTGATATTCCTTTTCTGTAAAACCCTAAAACAGGAGAAAAACAGAAACTGGCACTGGGCTCTGGGTTAATAGGTTAGTCCCAAATATCATATAAAAGTGTATAATAAAGCCCATAAGACATCCTAGAAGGACAATATAATAGCATGGAACAATCAAAAATTATAGATACGTTGGAGACGTATCAGTGGCCGCGATGTACAGTAAAAGAGGCTCTTTGCTGACTGGGGCAGCAAGCACCGGCTGGGTGGAAAGCAGGGCTTTGAGATCTTCAAACGCTGCTTCGGCTTCAGAATTCCACTCAAACTTTTCAGATTTCTTCATCAGTCGGTAGAGAGGTAATGCCTTCTCACCGAAACGAGAAATGAATCGACTCAATGCGGCCAAGCAACCAGTTTGCTTCTGGACGTCGTGTACATGCACGGGGCGCTTCATTCAGAGGATGGCACTGACTTTCTCTGGGTTGGCGTCGATTCCTCGTTCTGAAACAAGGAAACCGAGCAACTTTCCGCATGGAACTCCGAATGTACACTTCGACGGGTTAAGCTTGATATCATAGCTTCTTAAATTCGTGAATGTCTCAGGGAGGTCAGTCAGTAGGTCGGAACCTTTGCGTGACTTGACCACGATGTCATCCATGTACACTTCCACGTTCCGGCTGATTTGCTTCAGTAGACACTTTTGATTCATACACATGAAGGTAGTGCCGGCATTCTTGAGACCGAAAGGCATGGTGACATAACAAAAACACCCGAATGGGGTGATGAAGGCTGTCTTGATTTCATCGGGTCCAAACAGTCGGATCTGATGGTACCCGGAATATGCGTCCAGAAAAGACGAACGCTCGCATCCCGCAGTCGAGTCGACTATCTGATCGATGCGGGGGAGAGGAAAATGATCTTTCGGGCAGGCCCGATTGATATGCTTGAAATCGATGCACATGCGGAGGGATTTGTCCTTCTTGGGGACCATGACCACATTGGTGAGCCACTCGGAGTGGTAGATCTCGCGGATGAACTCAGCCGCCAAAAGCAGAGCCACCTCTTCACCAATCGCTTTTCTATTCTCCGCGGCGGACCGACGGAGATGTTCCTTCACGGGTTTCACTTTTGGGTCGACTCGCTGATACGTCCAAAACGTATCTATAATTTCTGCTTGCTCCATGCCACTTTTGGGTGATATTGCTATGATATTCATACACTTCCATACACTTTTGATCATATTTGGACTAACCTACTAATCCAGTGCACCCCGGTGCCAGTTTCTGTTTTCGGCTGTTTTTGTATTTCAGGTTTTCACGTTACGAGAACTGCCAGGAAAAATCCAGAAAAATTATATAAAAAATCAGCGTTCCAGAACCTACCTTGCGCCCGAAGGACAGCCGGGGGGGGCCACCAGGGCTCCAGGCGCCCTGGAGGCGCGCCCCCTGGGCCGCGCCGGGGGGGGGGGGGGGCGCCTGGGCCCCCCGAGCCCCGTCTGGTGCCCCCCTTCGGCATATATTTAGAGCGTCCTTCGAAACCCTCGGGACGGGAACTCTTTTTCGCGATCTCATCTCTGTTCCGCCGCCGCCGCCGCTTCCAAGATCGGGAGCACCAGGAGAACTCTTCCCGGCACCCTGCCGGAGGGGAGGATCACCATCGGGAGCCTCTCCACCACCATGGACGCCTCCCGGATGAGTTGTGAGTAGTCTCCCTTGGACCATGAGTCCATGACCAGTAGCTATGTGATGTTCTCCTCCCGTTCTTGTGCTTCACTAATTAGTCCTCATGAGCTGCCCTACATGATCGAGGCACATATGTAATCCTTATGATGTTGCTATGATGAGTTTGCTGGGATCCGATGGATTATGAGATTATGTTCAGATTGTTCTTGAGTAATATATTTGATCTACCTCTTTTATATTTATGTTCATAAGTAATTCTTGCATGTTCTCCGTTGTTATTTATTGCTTTGGCCAAGTAATACGTAGTGACTCCAAGAGGGAACGTTATGCTCGATTGTGGGTTCATGCCCCTCGATGACTAGCTTGAGTGACAGAAACATGAGTCTAGGGGATGTGCTGTTGCCGCAAGGGGGAAAACAATGGTGCTTGTGCCCGCCGGTGCAAAGATTGTTTACTTTACGCAAAGTTCTTTTAATGCAGTTGTCTGTTGCTTTGAGTTTACACTATGGGTGGGGCTCGCAACTTAATACCAGCGAGATGTTCTGGATAGATATCTCAAGGTGGATGATTAGTAGTAGATATTGATGGATTTCGGTCTACTTACTTTGGCGTACCGCCCATGCTTTGAGCCTCAACCTTTCTTGCAATGTAGTCAGCATTGGTTTGCGTTCGTGGTCCTGTCAATTGCCCAACTATAATTCGTTTACCTCACATAGCTGTTTTATCGTATTTTGGGAGAGAGACATCACTAGTGAACATCATGAGACTCCGGTCCATATTACCATCATTGATCACATCCGCTATTTACTTTTCGCTTTTACTTACTATTGCAAACATTATCTATCACTACTATCATTTGCGTTTAATCCTTTGTGAACTACAAGGCCGGAGGGATTGACAACCTCTCTGTACTCGTTGGGAGCAAAGTTATTTGTATCTATGTGCAGGTCCACGTTGATTGCTAATCCGGCGCCGTTAGCAGTTGACACCTACTTGTTGAACCTAGGAGTCTCTGGGGATTCGATCCTTGGCATCTTTGCTAAGGGAAAAAACTTCCACAAAACTGCATCTTACACCTTCCACTTGGGGTAACCAACGAGGGGTTAGAGGCCCATCACTCGCAAACGGTGCTCAGCCAGTCCCCTGGGTACACCTAGCATGTCGAATGGTTTCCATGCGAAGATATCCCAGTTCTCACGGAGGAACTGGATGAGCGCTTCTTCCTATTTGCTGTCGAGTGTAGTTGAGATGTGGGTCGGAGCCGCATTGGTGTCAGTCGGGTGAATGTGCACAGGCTTCGTCTCCCCCACCGACTGGAATACCGATACGTCTCCAACGTATCTATAATTTCTTATTGTTCCATGCTATTATATATGATGTTTTGGATGTTTAATGGGCTTTATTATACACTTTTATATTATTTTTGGGACTAACCTATTAACCCAAAGGCCCAGTCCAGATTGCTGTTTTTTGCCTATTTCAGGGTTTTGCAGAAAAGGAATATCAAACGGAGTCCAAACGGAATGAAACCTTTGGGAGAGTTATTTTTGGAATGATATCTTCACGAGAGACTTGAGCACCAAGGCAGAGGAGACACGTGGTACCCACGAGGGTCCAGGGTGCGCCCCCTCCCCCTGGGCGTGCACCCCACCCTCGTGGGGCCCATGTTGCTCCACCGACGTACTCCTTCCTCCTATATATACCCAGGTACCCTGAAAACATCGAAGCAACAGAGAAAACCCTAATTCCACCGCCGCAACCTTCTGTTCCCGTGAGATCCCATCTTGGGGCCTGTTCCGGAGCTCCGCCAGAGGGGGGATCTTCCATGGAGTGCTTCTACATCAACACCATCGCCTCACCATGAGTTGTGAGTAGTTTACCACAGACCTTCGGGTCCATAGTTAGTACCTAGATGGCTTCTTCTCTCTTTCTGGATCTCAATACCAAGTTCTCCTTGGTCTTCGAGGAGATCTATTCGATGTAATCTTTTTGCGGTGTGTTTGTTGAGATCCAATGAATTGTGGGTTTATGATCAAGATTATCTATGAGAAATATTTGGTTCTTTTCTGAATTCTTTTATGTATGATTATAATATCCTTGCAAGTCTCTTCGAATTATCGGTTTGGTTTGTCCTACTAGATCTATAGTTCTTGCAATGGGAGAAGTGCTTGGCTTTGGGTTCAATCTTGTGGTGTCCTTTCCCAGTGACAGCAGGGGCAGCAAGGCATGTATTGTGTTGTTGCCATCGAGGATAAAAATATGGGGTTTATATCATATTGCTTGAGTTTATCCCTCTACATCATGTCATCTTGCTTAAAGCATTACTCTGTTCTTATGAACTTCATACTCTAGATGCATGCTGGATAGCGGTCGATGTGTGGAGTAATAGTAGTAGATGCAAAATCGTTTCGGTCTACTTGTCACGGACGTGATGCCTATATATAATGATCATGCCTAAATATTCTCATAATTATTCGCTTTTCTATCAATTGCTCGACAGTAATCCGTTCACCCACCGTAGAATTCTGCTATCATGAGAGAAGCCACTAGTGAAACCTATGGCCCCCGGGTCTATTCTCAACATATCAATCTACAATCTACTTTACTTTGTTGTTTTTACTTTCTGTTCTTATATCCAAAAATACCAAAAATATCAAACTATCCTATCTATCAGATCTCACTTTTGTTAGTGCCGTAAAGGGATTGACAACCCCTTATCGCGTTGGCTGTGAAGTTCTTATTTTTTTGTGCAGGTGCGAGGGACTCGCGCATGGTCTCCTACTGGATTGATACCTTGGTTCTCAAAACTAAGGGAAAAACTTACGCTACTGTGCTGCATCACCCTTTCCTCTTCGAGGGAATACAACGCAAGCTCGAGAAGTAGCAAGAAGAATTTCTGGCTTCGTTGCCGGGGAGGCTTACGCAAAAGTCATATACCAAGTACCTATCACAAACCCTTATCCTTCGCATTACATATTTTGCCTCTCGTTTTCCTCTCCCCCACTTCACCCTTCCCATTTTATTTTCCCTTCTTTTTGCCGTGTGTTTATCGTTCACTTCTTCTTGTTTGCTTGTGTGTTGGATTGCTTGCTTGTCACTATGGCTCAGAATAATACCAAATTTTGTGACTTCTCCAATACCAACAATAATGATTTTATTAGCACTCCGATTGCTCCTATTACTGATGCTGAATCTTGTGAGATCTATGCTGCTCTGTTGAATCTTGTCATGAAAGATCAATTTTTTCGGCCTTCCTAGTGAAGATGCCGCTACCCATCTAAACAACTTTGTTGATTTGTGTGATATGCAAAAGAAGAGGGATACTGATAAATGATATTGTTAAATTGAAGTTATTTCCGTTTTCACTTAGAGATCGTGCAAAAACTTGGTTTTCCTCTTTACCTAGAAATAGTATTGATTGGTGGAATAAGTGCAAAGATGCTTTTATCTCTAAGTATTTTCCTCCTACTAAGATTATCTCCCTTAGGAACGATATTATGAATTTTAAGCAACTAGATCATGAGCATGTTGCACAAGCTTGGGAGAGAATGAAATTAATGATACGTAATTGTCCTACACATGGTTTGAACTTATGGATGATTATACAAAACTTATATGCTGGCTTGAATTTTGCTTCTAGAAATCTTTTAGATTCGGCCGCAGGAGGCACTTTCATGGAAACTACCTTAGGAGAAGCTACCAAACTCCTAGATAATATTATGGTTAATTATTATCAATGGCACACCGAAAGATCTACTAGTAAAAAAGTGCATGCTATCAAAGAGATTATTGTTTTGAGTGGAAAGATGGATGAACTTATGAAATTATTTTCTACTAAGAATGCTTCTTCTGATCCTAATGATATGCCTTTATCCACGTTTATTGAAAACAATAATGAATCTTTAGATGTGAATTTTGTTCATAGGAATAATTTTGGTAACAATGCTTATAAAGGAAACTTTAATCCTAGGCCTTTTCCTAGTAATTCCTCTAATAACTATGGTAATTCCTACAATAACTCTTATGGAAAGATGCCTTCTGAATTTGAAACTAGTGTTAAAGATTTTATGAATTCGCAAAAGAATTTCAATGCTTTGCTTGAAGAAAAAATGCTTAAAATTGATGAATTGGCTAGCAGCGTGGATAGAATTACTCTTGATGTTGATTCTTTGAAACTTAGATCTATTCCACCTAAGCATGATATCAATGAGTCTCTCAAAGCCATGAGAATTTCCATTGATGAATGCAAAGAAAGAACCGCTAGGATGCGTGCTAAAAAATAGTGCTTTATAAAAGCGTGTTCTTCTAGTTATCATAAAAATAAGGATGAAGGTCTGAAAGTTATTGATGTATCTCCTATTAGATCCTTGTTTTCTAGTATGAATCTTGATAAAGATGGGACTGGAGATGAGTCTACTTTAATTAAAAGGCGTCCTAATGATTCGGAGTTTTTAGATCTTGATGCTAAAATTGTTAAAAGTGGGATTGAAGAGATTAAAAGTTTGCATAGAGATGAACCAACTACTTTGGATTTCAAGGGATTCAATTATGATAATTGCTCTTTGATTGATTGTATTTCCTTGTTGCAATCCGTACTAAATTCTCCGCATGCTTATAGTCAAAATAAAGCTTTTACCAAACACATAGTTGATGCTTTGATGCAATCTTATGAAGAAAAACTTGAACTAGAAGTTTCTATCCCTAGAAAGCTTTATGATGAATGGGAACCTACTACTAAAATTAAAATTAAGGATCATGAATGCTTTGCTTTGTGTGATTTGGGTGCAAGTGTTTCCACTATCCCAAAAACTTTGTGTGATTTGTTAGGTTTCCGTGAGCTCGATGATTGTTCCTTAAATTTGCATCTTGCGGATTCTACTATTAAGAAACCTATGGGATGGATTAATGATGTTCTTATTGTTGCCAATAGGAATTATGTGCCCGTAGATTTCATTGTTCTTGATATAGATTGGAATCCTTCATGTCCTATTATTCTTGGTAGACCTTTCCTTAGAACGATTGGTGCAATTATTGATATTAAGGAAGGAAATATTATATTCCAATTTCCGTTAAGGAAAGGCATGGAACACTTTCCTAGAAATAAAATTAATTATCATATGAATCTATTATGAGAGCCACTTATGGGTTGCCTTCCAAAGATGGCAATACCTAGATCTATCCTTGTATCGTGCCTAGCTAGGGGCGTTAAACGATAGGGCTTGTTGGGAGGCAACCCAATTTTATTTTATTTGTTTTTGCTTCTGTTTAGGAATAAATATTGCATCTAGCTTCTGTTTAGATGTGGTTTTGTGTTTTAATTAGTGTTTGTGCCAAGTTGAACCTTTGGGAAGACTTGTGTGAAGTTTATATGATCTTGCTGTAAAAAACAGAAACGTTAGCGCTCACTAGAATAGTCACCAGATTTTACTGGAGAGTGCTATTTAGTTTTTTATTTCTTTCATATCATTAATAGACAAATTCCTCACCTTTACCAATTTATTTCAATTTTTTGGAGTTACAGAAGAATGCAAAAGTTATAGATTACTACAGACTCTTCTATTTTTGACATATTCTGTTTTCTCTGTGTTGTTTGCTTATTTTGATGAATCTATGAGTACTATTGGAGGATGTGAATCATAGAGAAGTTGGAATACAGTAGGTTAAAACCAATATAAACGAAGAATGAGTTCATTACAGTACCTCTCAGTGGTGGTTTGTTTTCTTATACTAACGGAGCTCACGAGATTTTTGGCTAAGTTTTGCGTTGTGAAGTTTTCAAGTTTTGAGTACGGCTTTGATGGACTATGGAACAAAGAGTGGAAAGAGCCTAAGCTTGGGGATTCCCAAGGCACCCCAAGATAAAATTCAAGGACAACCAAAAGCCTAAGCTTGGGGATGCCCCGGGAAGGGATACCCTCTTTCATCTTCATCTATCGGTAACTATACTCGGGACTATATTTTTATTCACCACATGATATGTGTTTTACTTGGAGCATCATGTATGATTTGAGTCTTTGCTTGTTAGTTTGACACAATCATACTTGTTGGACACACCTTTTTGAGAGAGATAAATATGGCCTAGAATTTGTTAGAACACTCTATGTGCTTCACTTATATCTTTTGAGCTAAATAGTTTTGCTCTAGTGCTTCACTTATATCCTTTAGAGCATGGTGGTGATTTTATTTTGTAGACATTGTTGATCTCTCCTGCTTCACTTATATCCTTTTGAGAGTATTTTAGAACAGCCTGGTAATGTGCTTTGGTTATAAAACTAGTCCTAATATGATAGGCATCCAAAATGAATGTAGTAAAA
Organism: Secale cereale; assembly: GCA_902687465.1. NCBI lineage: Eukaryota > Viridiplantae > Streptophyta > Magnoliopsida > Poales > Poaceae > Secale > Secale cereale. The sequence goes on along the minus strand of LR738715.1, from coordinate 290,079,995 downwards.
ACTTTCATATAAAGTGCATTGAATATGATGAGAAGTTTGATACTTGATGATTGTTTTGAGATATGAGGATAGTGATATTAGAGTCATGCTAGTGGAGTTATTATGAAACTGAGAAATACTTGTTTTAAAGTTTGTGATTCCCGTAGCATGCACGTATGGTGAACCGCTATGTGACGAAGTTAGAGCATAAGGTATTTGTAGAGTGTCATCCTTTGTGTGGAGGTCGGGGGCACGCGATGGTTAACTCCTACCAACCTCCCCCCTAGGAGCATGCGTTGATTGCTTTGTTTTGATGACTCGTACATTTTTGTAATAATTATATGAGTTCTTTATGACTACTGTTGAGTCCATGGATTATACGCACTCTCACCCTTCCACCATTGCTAGCCTCTCTTGTGCCACGCAACTTTCGCCGATACCATACACCCACCATATATCTTCGTCAAAACAGCCACCATACCTACCTATCATGGCATTTCCATAGCCATGCCGAGATATATTTCCATGCAACTTTCCACCGTTCCGTTCATATGACACGCTTCATATTGTCATATTGCCATGCATGATCATGTAGTTGACATCGTATTTGTGGCAAAGCCACCATGCATAATTTTTCATACATGTCACTCTTGATTCATTGCACATCCCGGTACACCGCCGGAGGCATTCATATAGAGTCATACTTTGTTCGAGTATCGAGTTGTAAATCAATAAAAGTGTGGTGATCATCATTATTAGAGCATTGTCCCATGTGAGGAAAGGCCAAATGAAAAAAAGAGATGGCCCAAAAAAATATAGAGAGGGGCCAAATAAATAAATAAATGGAAAAATCCCCTCCTAAAAAAATGAGAGAAAAGAGAGAAGGGACAATGCTACTATCCTTTTTCCACACTTGTGCTTCAAAGTAGCATCATGTTCTTCATGATAGAGAGTCTCTTGTTTAGTCACTTTCATATACTAGTGGGAATTTTCATTATAGAACTTGGCTTGTATATTCCAATGATGGGCCTCCTCAAATGCCCTAGGTCTTCATGAGCAAGCAAGTTGGATGCACACCCACTTAGTTTCTTTTGATGAGCTTTCTGAAGGAAATATGCCCTAGAGGCAATAATAAAGATGTTATTTGTATTTCCTTATATCATGATAAATGTCTTTTATTCATGCTAGAATTGTATTAACCGGAAACTTAGTACATGTGTGAATACATAGACAAAACAGTATGTCCCTAGTATGCCTCTACTAGACTAGCTCATTGATCAAAGATGGTTATCTTTCCTAGCCATAGACATGTGTTGTCATTTGATCAACGAGATCACATCATTAGGAGAATGATGTGATGGACAAGACCCATCCGTTAACATAGCACTATGATCGTTTAGTTTAACTGCTATTGCTTTCTTCATGACTTATACATGTTCCTATGACTATGAGATTATGCAACTCCCGAATACCGTAGGAACACCTTGTGTGCTATCAAACGTCACAACGTAACTGGGTGATCATAAAGATGCTCTACAGGTGTCTCCGAAAGTATTCGTGGTATTGGCATAGATCAAGATTAGGATTTGTCACTCCGAGTGTCGGAGAGGTATCTCTGGGCCCTCTCGGTAACACACATCACAATAAGCCTTGCAAGCAAAAGACTAATGAGTTAGTCACGAGATGATGTGTTACGGAACGAGTAAAGAGACTTGCCGGTAACGAGATAGAACTAGGTATAGAGATACCGACGATCGAATCTCGGGCAAGTAACATACCGTTTGACAAAAGGAACAACGTATGTTGTTATGCGGTTCTGACCGATAATAGATCTTCGTAGAATATGTAGGAGCCAATATGAACATCCAGGTTCCGCTATTGGTTATTGACCGGAGATGAGTCTCGGTCATGTCTACATGGTTCTCGAACCCGTAGGGTCCGCACGCTTAACGTTTGATGACGATCAGTATTATGAGTTTATGAGTATTGATGTACCGAAGGTAGTTCGGAGTCCCGGATGAGATCACGGACATGACGAGGAGTCTCGGAATGTCCGAGACATAAAGATTGATATATTGGACGACTATATTCGGACACCGGAAGTGTTCCGGAAAAGTTTCAGATTTATCGGGAATGCCGGAGGGGGTTACCGGAACCCCCTACGAGAGGGGATGGTCCATAGTGGGCCTAAAGGGAAAGAGAGAGGCAGCCCATAGGGCTGGCCGGCGCCCCCACCTAGGGTTCCTAGTTGGACTAGGATTGGGGGGGGTGCCACCTCTCCTATTCCTTTCCCCCTTCTTCCTTTTGGTGAATCCTACTAGGAATAGGATTGCAATCCTATTCCTAGTAGGACTCCTTCCCTAGCCGCACCAGGAAGGGCCGGCCGGCCTCCCTCCCTTACTCCTTTATATACGGGGGCAGGGGGCACCCAAAGACACACAAGTTGAATTGTTTTAGCCGTGTACGGTGCCCCCCTCCACAGAATCACACCTCGGTCATACCGTCGCGGAGCTTAGGCGAAGCCCTGCGCCGGTGAACACATCATATCCGTCACCACGCCGTCGTGCTGACGAAACTCTCCCGTGAAGCTCAACTGGATCAAGAGCTCGTGGTACGTCATCAAGCTGAACGTGTGCTGAACCCGGAGGTGCCGTACGTTCGGTGCTTGATCGGTTGGATCGCGAAGAAGTTCGACAACATCAACCGCATCACTTGACGCTTCCGCTCCCGGTCTACGAGGGTACGTAGACACACTCTCCCCTCTCGTTGCTATGCATCTGGTAGATAGATCTTGCGTGATCGTAGGAAAATTTTAAAATACTACGTTCCCCAACAGTGGCATCATGAGCCAGGTCTATGCGTAGATGATATGCATGAGTAGAACACAATGGGTTGTGGGCGATACTAGTCATACTGCTTACCAGCATGTCATACTTTGCTTCGGCGGTATTGTGAGATGAAGCGGCCCGGACCGACATTACGCGTATGCTTACACGAGACTGGTTTCACCGTTACGAGCACTCGTTGCTTAAAGGTGACTGGCGGGTGTCTGTCTCTCTCACTTTAGCTGAAACAAGTGTGGCTACGCCCGGTCCTTGTGAAGGTTAAAACAGCACATACTTGACGAAACATCGTTGTGGTTTTGTATGCGTAGGTAAGAACGGTTCTTGCTAAGCCCGTAGCAGCCACGTAAAACTTGCAACAACAAAGTAGAGGACGTCTAACTTGTTTTTGCAGGGCATGTTGTGATGTGATATGGTCAAGACATGATGAGTTATACGATTTTGTATGAGATGATCATGTTTTGTAAAGTTATCGGCAACTGGCAGGAGCCATATGGTTGTCGCTTTATTGTATGAAATGCAATCGCCATGTAATTGCTTTACTTTATCACTAAGCGGTAGCGATAGTCGTAGAAGCAATAGTTGGCGAGACGACAACGATGCTACGATGAAGATCAAGGTGTCAAGCCGGTGACGAAAGGTGATCATGACGGTGCTTTGGAGATGGAGATCAAAAGCACAAGATGATGATGGCCATATCATGTCACATATTTTGATTGCATGTGATGTTTATCTTATTATGCTTCTTATTTTGCTTAGAACGACGGTAGCATTATAAGATGATCCCTTACTAAATTTCAAGGTATAAGTGTTCTCCCTGAGTATGCACCGTTGCGAAAGTTCGTCGTGCCGAGACACCACGTGATGATCGGGTGTGATAAGCTCTACGTTCAAATACAACGGGTGTAAGCCAGTTTTGCACACGCAGAATACTCGGGTTAAACTTGACGAGCCTAGCATATACAGATATGGCCTCGGAACACTGGAGACCGAAAGGTCGAGCGTGAATCATATAGTAGATATGATCAACATAAGATGTTCACCATTGAAACTACTCCATCTCACGTGATGATCGGACGTGGTTTAGTTAATTTGGATCACGTGATCATTTAGATGACCAGAGGGATGTCTATCTAAGTGGGAGTTCTTTAAATTAATATGATTAAATTGAACTTTAATTTATCATGAACTTAGTCCTGATAGTTTTGCATATCTATGTCGTTGTAGATCAATGGCCCGTGCTACCGTTCCTTTGAATTTTAATGCATTCCTAGAGAAAGCTAAGTTGAAAGATGATGGTAGCAATTACATGGACTGGGTCCGTAACCTGAGGATTATCCTCATTGCTGCACAGAAGAATTATGTCCTTGAAGCACCGCTAGGTGACAAGCCCCCTTCCGCTAATGTAGACGCTTTGAACGTCTGGCAATCGCGGTCTGATGACTACACGATAGTTCAGTGTGCCATGCTTTACGGCTTGGAACCGGGACTTCAACGACGTTTTGAACGTCATGGACCATATGAGATGTTCCAAGAGTTGAAGTTAATATTTCAAGCAAATGCCCGAATTGAGAAATATGAGATTTCCAATAAGTTCTATAGCTGCAAGATGGAGGAGAATAGTTCTATCAGTGAACACTTGCTCAGAATGTCTGGGTACTACAATCATATGACTCAACTTGGTTGCAAAGTTGACGAGGATAGTGTTATTGATAGAGTTCTTCAATCACTGCCACCAAGCTATAAAGGCTTCGTGATGAACTATAACATGCAAGGGATGCAAAAGACAATTCCCGAGCTCTTAGCTATGCTCAAAGCTGCGGAGGTAGAAATCAAAAAGGAGCATCAAGTGTTGATGGTTAGCAAGACCATTAGTTTCAAGAAAAAGGGCAAGGGAAAGAAAAGGGACTTCAAAAGGAATAGCAAGTCAGTTGCTACTTCCACGAAGAAACCCAAATCTGGAGCCAAGCCTGAAACTGAGTGCTTCTACTGCAAGGGGACTGGACACTGGAAGTGGAACTGCCCCAAGTATTTGGCGGATAAGAAGGATGGCAAGATGAACAAAGGTATATGTGATATACATGTTATTGATGTGTACCTTACTAATGCTCGTAGTAGTACCTGGGTATTTGATACCGGCTCGGTTGCTAATATTTGTAACTCGAAACAGGGACTACGGATTAAACGAAGATTAGCTAAGGACGAGGTGACGATGCGTGTGGGAAACGGTTCCAAAGTCGATGTGATCGCCGTCGGCACGCTACCTCTACATCTACCTTCGGGATTAGTTTTAGACCTAAATAATTGTTATTTGGTGCCAGCGTTGAGCATGAACATTATATCTGGATCTTGTTTATTGCGAGACGATTATTCATTTAAATCAGAGAATAATGGTTGTTCTATTTTAATGAATAATATCTTTTATGGTCATGCACCCTTAAAGAGTGGTCTATTCTTATTGGATCTCGATTGTAGTGATACACATATTCATAATATTGAAACCAAAAGATGCAAGGTTAATAATGATAGTGCAACTTATTTGTGGCACTGTCGTTTAGGTCATATTGGTGTAAAACGCATGAAGAAACTCCATAATGATGGACTTTTGGAATCACTTGATTATGAATCACTTGGTGCTTGCGAACCATGCCTCATGGGCAAGATGACTAAAACTCCGTTCTCCGGAACTATGGAACGAGCAACAGATTTGTTGGAAATCATACATACTGATGTATGTGGACCAATGAGTGTTGATGCTCGCGGCGGGTATCGTTATTTTCTGACCTTCACTGATGATTTGAGCAGATATGGGTATATCTACTTAATGAAACACAAGTCTGAAACATTTGAAAAGTTCAAAGAATTTCAGAGTGAAGTAGAGAATCATCGTAACAAGAAAATAAAGTTCCTACGATCTGATCGTGGAGGAGAATATTTGAGTTACGAGTTTGGTCTTCATTTGAAACAATGTGGAATAGTTTCACAACTCACGCCACCTAGAACACCACAGCGTAATGGTGTGTCCGAACATCGTAACCGCACTTTATTAGATATGGTGCGATCTATGATGTCTCTTACCGATTTACCACTATCGTTTTGGGGTTATGCTTTAGAGACAGCTGCATTCACGTTAAATAGGGCACCATCTAAATCCGTTGATACGACACCTTATGAACTATGGTTTGGCAAGAAACCAAAGTTGTCGTTTCTTAAAATTTGGGGCTACGATGCTTATGTGAAAACACTTCAACCTGATAAGCTCGAACCCAAGTCGGAAAAATGTGTCTTCATAGGATACCCAAAAGAGACTGTTGGGTACACCTTCTATCACAGATCCGAAGGCAAAATATTCGTTGCTAAAAACGGATCCTTTCTAGAAAAAGAGTTTCTCTCGAAAGAAGTGAGTGGGAGGAAAGTAGAACTTGATGAGGTAATTGTACCTTCTCCCGGATTGGAAAGTAGTACATCACAGGAAATTGTTCCAGTGATTCCTACACCAATTAGTGAGGAAGTTAGTGATAATGATCATGAAACTTCGGATCAAGTTTCTGCTGAACGTCGTAGATCAACCAGAGTACGTTCCGCACCAGAGTGGTACGGCAACCCAGTTCTGGAAATCATGTTACTAGACCATGATGAACCTATGAACTATGAGGAAGCGATGATGAGCCCAGATTCCGCAAAATGGCTTGAAGCCATGAAATCTGAGATGGGATCCATGTATGAGAACAAAGTGTGGACTTTGGTTGACTTACCCGATGATCGGCAAGCCATCGAAAATAAATGGATCTTCAAGAGGAAGACCGACGCAGACGGTAATATTACTGTTTACAAAGCTCGACTTGTTGCGAAAGGTTTTCGACAAGTTCAAGGAGTTGACTACGATGAGACTTTCTCACCTGTAGCGATGCTTAAGTCTGTCCGAATCATGTTAGCAATTGCCGCATTTTATGATTATGAAATCTGGCAAATGGATGTCAAAACTGCATTCCTAAATGGATATCTCAAAGAAGAGTTGTATATGATGCAACCAGAAGGTTTTGTCGATCCAAAAGGTGCTAACAAAGTATGCAAGCTCCAGCGATCCATCTATGGACTGGTGCAAGCATCTTGGAGTTGGAATATACGCTTTGATGAGGTGATCAAAGCATATGGTTTTATACAGACTTTTGGAGAAGCCTGTATTTACAAGAAAGTGAGTGGGAGCTCTGTAGCATTTCTAATATTATATGTAGATGACATATTGTTGATTGGAAATGATATAGAATTTCTGGATAGCATAAAAGGATACTTGAATAAAAGTTTTTCAATGAAAGACCTCGGAGAAGCTGCTTACATATTAGGCATCAAAATCTATAGAGATAGATCAAGACGCTTAATTGGACTTTCACAAAGCACATACCTTGATAAGATTTTGAAGAAGTTCAAAATGGATCAGTCAAAGAAAGGGTTCTTGCCTGTTTTACAAGGTATGAAGTTGAGTAAGACTCAATGCCCGACCACTGCAGAAGATAGAGAGAAAATGAAAGTCATTCCCTATGCCTCAGCCATAGGATCTATCATGTATGCGATGCTGTGTACCAGACCTGATGTGTGCCTTGCTATAAGTCTAGCAGGGAGGTACCAAAGTAATCCAGGAGTGGATCACTGGACAGCGGTCAAAAACATCCTAAAGTATCTGGAAAGAACAAAGGATATGTTTCTCGTGTATGGAGGTGACAAAGAGCTCGTCGTAAACGGTTACGTCGATTCTAGCTTTGACACTGATCCGGATGACTCAAAGTCACAAACCGGATATGTATTTTTATTGAACAGTGGAGCTGTCAGTTGGTGCAGTTCCAAGCAGAGCGTCGTGGCGGGATCTACGTGTGAAGCGGAATACATAGCTTCTTCGGAAGCAGCAAATGAAGGAGTCTGGATGAAGGAGTTCATATCCGATCTAGGTGTAATACCTAGTGCATCGGGTCCAATGAAAATCTTTTGTGACAACACTGGAGCCATAGCCTTGGCGAAGGAATCCAGGTTTCACAAGAGAACAAAGCACATCAAAAGACGCTTCAATTCCATCCGCGATCTAGTCAAGGAGGGAGATATAGAGATATGCAAAATACATACGGATCTGAATGTTGCAGACCCGTTGACTAAACCTCTTCCACGGGCAAAACATGATCAGCACCAGGACTCCATGGGTGTGAGGATCATCACTTTGTAATCTAGATTATTGACTCTAGTTCAAGTGGGAGACTGAAGGAAATATGCCCTAGAGGCAATAATAAAGATGTTATTTGTATTTCCTTATATCATGATAAATGGCTTTTATTCATGCTAGAATTGTATTAACCGGAAACTTAGTACATGTGTGAATACATAGACAAAACAGTATGTCCCTAGTATGCCTCTACTAGACTAGCTCATTGATCAAAGATGGTTATGTTTCCTAGCCATAGACATGTGTTGTCATTTGATCAACGAGATCACATCATTAGGAGAATGATGTGATGGACAAGACCCATCCGTTAGCATAGCACTATGATCGTTTAGTTTAACTGCTATTGCTTTCTTCATGACTTATACATGTTCCTATGACTATGAGATTATGCAACTCCCGAATACCGTAGGAACACCTTGTGTGCTATCAAACGTCACAACGTAACTGGGTGATCATAAAGATGCTCTACAGGTGTCTCCGAAAGTATTCGTGGTGTTGGCATAGATCAAGATTAGGATTTGTCACTCCGAGTGTCGGAGAGGTATCTCTGGGCCCTCTCGGTAACACACATCACAATAAGCCTTGCAAGCAAAAGACTAATGAGTTAGTCATGAGATGATGTGTTACGGAACGAGTAAAGAGACTTGCCGGTAACGAGATAGAACTAGGTATAGAGATACCGACGATCGAATCTCGGGCAAGTAACATACCGTTTGACAAAAGGAACAACGTATGTTGTTATGCGGTTCTGACCGATAATAGATCTTCGTAGAATATGTAGGAGCCAATATGAACATCCAGGTTCCGCTATTGGTTATTGACCGGAGATGAGTCTCGGTCATGTCTACATGGTTCTCAAACCCGTAGGGTCCGCACGCTTAACGTTTGATGACGATCAGTATTATGAGTTTATGAGTATTGATGTACCGAAGGTAGTTCGGAGTCCCGGATGAGATCACGGACATGACGAGGAGTCTCGGAATGTCCGAGACATAAAGATTGATATATTGGACGACTATATTCGGACACCGGAAGTGTTCCGGAAAAGTTTCGGATTTATCGGGAATGCCGGAGGGGGTTACCGGAACCCCCTACGAGAGGGGATGGTCCATAGTGGGCCTAAAGGGAAAGAGAGAGGCAGACCATAGGGCTGGCCGGCGCCCCCACCTAGGGTTCCTAGTTGGACTAGGATTGGGGGGGGGGGCGCCACCTCTCCTATTCCTTTCCCCCTTCTTCCTTTTGGTGAATCCTACTAGGAATAGGATTGCAATCCTATTCCTAGTAGGACGCCTTCCCTAGCCGCACCAGGAAGGGCCGGCCGGCCTCCCTCCCTTACTCCTTAATATACGGGGGCAGGGGGCACCCAAAGACACACAAGTTGAATTGTTTTAGCCGTGTACGGTGCCCCCCTCCACAGAATCACACCTCGGTCATACCGTCGCGGAGCTTAGGCGAAGCCCTGAGCCGGTGAACACATCATATCCGTCACCACGCCGTCGTGCTGACGAAACTCTCCCGTGAAGCTCAACTGGATCAAGAGCTCGTGGGACGTCATCAAGCTGAACGTGTGCTGAACGCGGAGGTGCCGTACGTTCGGTGCTTGATCGGTTGGATCGCGAAGAAGTTCGACAACATCAACCGTGTCACTTGACGCTTCCGCTCCCGGTCTACGAGGGTACGTAGACACACTCTCCCCTCTCGTTGCTATGCATCTGGTAGATAGATCTTGCGTGATCGTAGGAAAATTTTAAAATACTACGTTCCCCAACACTTTCATACATTTATATCTCTGGTGCATCTGTTGCATGGCAATCCCTACTCACTCACATTGATATCTGTTGATGGGCATCTCCGTAGCCCGTTGATACGCCTAGTCGATGTTAGACTATCTTCATCCTTTTTGTCTTCTCCAGAACCACCACTCTATTCCACCCATAGTGCTATATCCATGGCTCACGCTCATGTATTGCGTGAAAGTTGAAAGGTTTGAGAAAATTGAGTATGAAAACAATTGCCTGGCTGAAACCGGGGTTGTGCATGATATGAATATTTTATGTGATGAAGAGGGAGCATAGCCGGACTATATGATTTTGTAGGGATAACTTTTTTTAGCCATGTTATTTTGAGAAGACATGATTGCTTTGTTAGTATGCTTGAAGTATTATTATTTCTTATGTCAATATAGACTTGTGTCTTGAATCTTTCAGATCTGAACATTCATGCCACAATAAAGAGAATTGCATTGAAAATTATGTTGGTTAGCATTCCACATCAAAAATTCTGTTTTTATCATTTACCTACTCGAGGACGAGCAGGAATTAAGCTTGGGGATGCTTGATACGTCTCCAACGTATCTATAATTTTTTATTGTTCCATACTATTATATATGATGTTTTGGATGTTTAATGGGCTTTATTATACACTTTTATATTATTTTTGGGACTAACCTATTAACCCAAAGGCCCAGTCCAGATTGCTGTTTTTTGCCTATTTCAGGGTTTTGCAGAAAAGGAATATCAAACGGAGTCCAAACGGATTGAAACCTTCGGGAGAGTTATTTTTGGAACGATATCTTCACGAGAGACTTGAGCACCAAGGCAGAGGAGACCCGTGGTGCCCACGAGGGTCCAGGGCGCGCCCCCTTCCCCTGGGCGCGCCCCCCACCCTCGTGGGCCCCATGTTGCTCCACCGACGTACTCCTTCCTCTTATATATATATACCCATGTACCCTGAAAACATCGAAGCAACAGAGAAAACCCTAATTCCACCGCCGCAACCTTCTGTTCCCGTGAGATCCCATCTTGGGGCCTGTTCCGGAGCTCCGCCGGAGGAGGGATCTTCCACGGAGTTCTTCTACATCAACACCATCGCCTCACCATGAGTTGTGAGTAGTTTACCACAGACCTTCGGGTCCATAGTTAGTACCTAGATGGCTTCTTCTCTCTCTCTGGATCTCAATACAAAGTTATCCTCGGTCTTCAAGGAGATCTATTCGATGTAATATCTTTTTGCAGTGTGTTTGTCGAGATCTGATGAATTGTGAGTTTATGATCAAGGTTATCTATGAAAGATATTTGGTTCTTCTCTGAACTTTTTATGTGTGCTCATAATATCCTTGCAAGTCTCTTCGAATTATTGGTTTGGTTTGGCCTACTAGATCTATAGTTCTTGCAATGGGAGAAGTGCTTGGCTTTGGGTTCAATCTTGCGGTGTCCTTTGCCAGTGACAGTAGGGGCAGCAAGGCACGTATTGTATTGTTGCCATCGAGTATAAAAAGATGGGGTTTTCATCATATTGCTTGAGTTTATCCCTCTACATCATGTCATCTTGCTTAAAGCATTACTATGTTCTTATGAACTTAATACTCTAGATGCATGTTGGATAGTGGTCGATGTGTGGAGTAATAGTAGTAGATGCAGAATCGTTTCAGTCTACTTGTCACGGATGTGATGCCTATATATAATGATCATGCCTAGATATTCTCATAGTTATTCACTTTTCTATCAATTGCTCGAGAGTAATTCATTCACCCACCGTTGAATTCTGCTATCATGAGAGAAGCCACTAGTGAAACCTATGGCCCCCGGGTCTATTCTCAACATATCAATCTACATTCTACTTTACTTTGTTGTTTTTTCTTTCTATTCTTATATCCAAAAATACCAAAAATATCAAACTATCCTATCTATCAGATCTCACTTTCGTAAGTGACCGTAAAGGGATTGACAACCCCTTATCGCGTTGGCTGCGAAGTTCTTATTTGTTTGTGCAGGTGCGAGGGACTCGCGCGTGGTCTCCTACTGGATTGATACCTTGGTTCTCGAAACTGAGGGAACTACTTACGCTACTGTGCTGCATCACCCTTTCCTCTTCGAGGGAATACAACGCAAGCTCGAGAAGTAGCAAATGCTGACTCGGAAGCTGGCTTCTTAGCCCTCAGCAAATCACTCGGATCCACATTCTTTTGGTACTCCTCCATCTCCACTGCTGCCATCTGCTCGTCAGCAATTTTCGAGCCTTTCTGGAAGCACTCTTCTGCCTTCTACCGGTTCCCTGTGACGGTTATCACGCCGTTGGGTCCCGGCATCTTCAGTTTGAGGTACACATAACACGGTCGAGCCATGAAACGTGCGTAGGCAGGCCTACCCAGTATGGCATGATAGGCGCTGTGGAAGTCCACCACCTCAAACGTCAGCTTCTCTTTGCGGAAATTCTTCGAATCGCCAAAAACTACGTCGAGTGTAACCTAACCAAGTGAGTCGGCTTTATTTCCGGGGATGACCCTGTGAAATCTCATGTTACCCTCACTTAGCTTGGACATCGGAATGACCATGCCACGGAGGGTTTCAGCGTACAAAATGTTCAAGCCACTGCCGCCATCCATCAAAACCTTGGTCGAACGAGTACCATCAACAACTGGGTTGACCACCAACACCTGCCGCCCAGGTGTTGCAGTGTGTGCGGGGTGGTCAGACTGGTCGAATGTAATGGGAATCTTGGACCATTTTAGGTACGTCGTTGTTGTCGGAGCAACCATGTTGACTTCTCTGTTGATAAATTTCAGTCGACTTTAACGTCAGCAAAAATCATCAAGGTGGAGTTGATCTGGGGGTAACCTCCATCCCCTTCTTTGTCCTCGGTCTCCTCTGATTTCTTCTCTTTCTCAGTCGGTTGATCTTTCTGGAAATTCTGGATCAGGAGCCGGCACTGTCGAGTGGTATGCTTGGGATAAACCAAGTTCCCCTCTTCATCTTTCTTTGTGTGGATAGGACATGGCAGGTCGAGCACGTCATTCCCTGCTTGATCTTTCACTTTCTTGGGGACCCAAGGGCCTTTAGGCTTTCCTTTGCCTTTCCCTTGGTTATCGGTTGCAGCTTCACCTTGAACTGCTGGTTCTGCTTTGCGCTTCGGCTTCCGATTGGAATTCTGGTCATCTTGGCTGTCTGGTTTCTTGCCGCTAAGGAGTCGATCGGCCTCTTCTCCGTTAGCATAACAACTGGCTATTTCCATCATCCGAGTCAGGGACATATCTCCTGTCCGACCGAACTTCAGGTTCAGCTCTCTGTACCGCACGCCCTCCTTGAAGGCGCAGACTGCTTGATGCTCGGACACGTTTTCCACCGTGTGGTGCAGGGTGGTCCACCTTTGAATGTAGTCTCTCAGAGTTTCATTCGGCTTCTGGACGCAATGTTGTAACTCCGCCACCCATGCGGGTCATTTGCAGGTGCCCTCGAAGGTCCTGACAAACACTCGGGCCAGCTCTTCCCAACTGTAAATGCTCCCAGGGGCCAACTGATTTAGCCATGCCCGGGCCGAGCCACCTAACATCAGGGGGAGATGCTTCATAGCTACATCATCATTGTCGCCGCCGATCTGCACGGCCACACGGTAATCCTCGAGCCAAGTGTCCGGCTTTGATTCGCCGGTGAACTTACTCACTCCCGCCCTCAATCTGAAGTTGGGGGATCTCAGCAGCCCTGATAGCACTGCTAAAACATTCGGGCCCAGAGATAGACGCTCAGCTTCCACTTGGACGATGTCTACCTTGCTCTTCTCTATACGCTCGGTTCTTGTCGACCAGGCCTTGCACAAGAATCGATCTTGCGTCAAAGCCGGGCCTTCTGGGATCTGGGGGAATCCTCCGCTCGTCGTCATGCAGACGCCTGCCGTTGTGTCGCCTGGGCGAGTATGATCCGCTTCCCGAAGGAGGCGTAGGCACTCGGCGGTGATCGTTGTGACCGGGTCGACGATCGTATTGTTTCTCATTTCGACCCGGATGCCGGTCTTAACGGGGTCCACGGCCTTCGCGCCTCGGAGGCAGTCTTGGGCTGTGAGCCGACCAGACAGTGTCTGTCGCCACTGATCTGCTATGAATCTTGTTACACGATTGAGAGACGGCCGCGTTCTGCTCTCCTGCTGTCCGGAGCAGCGCCTGGATCTGCTGCAAGCCTCTCCTAGCCTCCGACTGAGACGGCTGGATAGAATCTGCGATGCGGGCTGCAGCTTCGAGGTTATGGATCGGCGTTCAGAATACCTGAGGTTCGCGCGGGAACGATTGCCGCGGCCGTCGACTGGATTCGGGGATCAGTCGGCGGGCCCGTTTGTCGAGTGAATGCTGGATATTTTCCAGTCACGCGCGCTCAGCCACAGTGGCTAGGCGCGTGGCTTCCAGGGCCCGAGCCTCTGGAGAGTCCCCCACGATAGGGGTGTATTCATTGCGGCGGCAGAGCTCGTCCCTTTGCTCCGCAGTGAGGGGCTGGGGAATGTACCCATCGTGGTCGTACGACTGATCGTCGCCGCTGCCGCCATTTCCGCTGCGAGGGTACCCCAACGGACTATGACGTGAGTCGAGCATGAGGACTTCAGCCACGGGGTCGCTGCTCCCGCACTCGGAAAGCAAGTCTACGTACTCAGTCGACGGATCGACCGGCCCGTAGTGGTATTCGTCGGGCTCGATGGCCGCAACTTGAGGGGTGGCCATTTGGCGAGCCACCGCATGCTTCACCCACCGCTGGAGCCGCGACCGACCGGATCGCTTGCGGCGGCGTCCAGCGGGGATGACAGACGATGAAGAAGCTGGCCGATACTGAGTCGACGGCTGCCGTAGAAGGATGCCGCAGGCGCTGGCACGAAAGTGCGCGGCCCCGCGGACGGGTAGCGCCTTGACGTCGAGGGGGGCCTCCTGGAGCCAAGCGGATTCGTCGGCGACGAAGACGAGCGCGCCAAGTCAGATCTCGTGGCCCAACGCCAAACCACCGCCGGAAACCATGATGATGGAGGTCGGAGAAAAAGAACTTGCAACCTCATCGGAAGTCGCTAAGACACCTACCCCACGGTGGGCACCAAATGTCGTGGTTCTAAGTCTGTCAGTACGAGTAGGGGGTACGTAGGAGGAGGCAAGGTCCTAGCTACGGTGAGATTGTACACACGATGTTGACGAGATCAGGCCCTTCTCGAAGGAAGTAAAAGCCCTACGTCTCGGTGCCCGGAGGCGGTTGACTGGAATGTATATGTGCGTGTGAGTTACAGGAGGTGCGAACCCTTGTACTGGAGGAGGGGATGGCTTATATAGAGTGCGCCAGGACCCCAGCCATTCCCACGTTACAAAGGGTTCAATGTACATAAAGGCAGGGTGTTACTGATAACGCCTGCAACAAAGGGTGATAAAGGCATTCATTACTGCAAAATGAATGCATGACCGTTGCTATCCTAACGGTACCTTTGACCTTCGGGGGTCGAGTGTCTTTGTATGGTCGAGTGTCCTCATCCTTCCGAGTGGAGTTGAGTCGTCTGAGCGAGGGTATGCAGTCGAGTGAAATGTCCTCTTGGGCCGTATCAGTCGACTGTTTCTGTTGTCTTCGAGTTGTCTCTTGAGCTTCTGGGGTAATGACCTTGGGTGGGGCACCTGGGTCAGGCCCGTGATCCTACCCTAGGTCTGTAGCATCATCAATAGCCTCAAGTAAAGTTACCGATGGTTGAAGACGAAAGAGGGGAATCCTTCCCGGGGCATCCCCAAGCTTAGGCTCTTGGTCGTCCTTGAATTTTACCTTGGGGTGCCTTGGGAATCCCCAAGCTTAGGCTTTTGCCACTCTTTATTCCATAGTCCATCAAATCCTCACCCAGAACTTGAAAACTTCACAACACAAAACTCAACAGAAACCTCGTGAGTTCCGTTAGTAAAACAAAGCAAATAACCACTCAAGGTATTGTGATCTTATTCTAATTTTATATTGGTGTTATATCTACTGTATTCCAACTTTTCCATGGTTCGTACCCCCC
>LR738715.1:290037009-290064139 GCA_902687465.1 Secale cereale | reverse complement strand
CCCCCCGATACTAGCCGTAGATGCATCAAAATAAGCAAACAACACATAGAAAATAGAATCTGTCAAAAACAGAACAGTCTGTAGCAATCTGAAAACTTCGCATACTTCTGTAACTCTAAAAATTCTGAAAACTTAGGACGACGTGGGGGAATTGTATATCAATTTTTTGTAAACATTTCAAAAGGTTTCAATGTTCCATTGAATTATTGAATTTTCTACACTGGGCACAAAAGTTTCTGTTTTTCAGCAAAATCAAGTCAGCAAACACCGTAAGCCATCCCAAAGGTCTTACTGGGCTCAAACACTAATTAAAACACAAAAACACAAAAACACAATTACTACAGAAGTAATAATGTGTATTTATTGAAAAACAGAAGCAAAAAGTGAAAAGCAAAAATAAAATTGGGTTGCATCCCAACAAGCGCTATTGTTTAACGCCCTTAGCTAGGCATAAAACGCAAATATATCTAGGTATTATCATCTTTGGTATGCAATTCTTCAATCATACCTCTATTTTCCTTAGGATATTCTATGGTTTTATCAAAAATCATACTCCTAGGCAAGAAATCAAGAAATTCATCCATTGTAATGGGTCCCTTAATCATATTAAAAAGATTGGAGTGAATACTTAATGATTTGAGATCTTCTTGACAAGAAGATTCACCTTTATTCTTAGGAACATAAATAAATTTGGCGATCTTAGCAGGAGGAGTTGGAGTATTTTCAACGGAGGAAAAAGTGGAACCCAAATTGGTAATAATATTTTCTAGTTTGCCAATCCTAATAGAACCTTGATCTATTTTTCCGTTGACTATGGGTTCTTTTTCCTTAAGATTCTTTATAGTAACCCCTACCTTAGATCCATATTGAGTAATTTGATTATGAATATTTTTATCTAAATTTTCAATTACCTCAATAGTAGCCATTTTGCTTTCAATAATATCAAGTCTTTGCATCACATGTTCCGAAGTTAAAGTAGTTCATTAACCAAAAGAGGTGGTGGCCCTAACAAATCTATCATGGCATTATAAGAATCAAAAGTGTGACTCCCCAAAAAATTCCCTCTGATAATGGTATCTAGAACATATCTATTCCAAAGAGTAACTCCCACATAAAAATTACGGAGAAGAACAGCAGTAGATTGCTTTCGAGTAGATCTATTTTGAGCATTGCAAATTTTATACCAAGCATCTTTTATATCTTCCCTCTACCTTAGTTTAAAATTGAGAACTTCATTGTCGGGAGTGCTAATAATGATGGGAGGACTAGCCATGAAAATGAGGTAGGTGGAGTAGCACCACAAAAGCGAGCGGACCAGACGAACGGAAGAAGGGCAAAGAAAAGGCAAAACTTTTCAAAAATCATTTTAGAAGTGGGGGAGAGGAAAACGAGAGGTGAATGGAAAATAATGTAAATGCGAGAGATGAGAGTTTAATGGAGGGTACTTGGTAGGTCTTGACTTGCGTAGATCTCCCCGGCAATGGCGCCAGAAATTCTTCCTGCTACCTCTTGAGCATGCGTTGGTTTTTCCCTTGAAGAGGAAAGGTTGATGCCGCAAAGTAGAGTAAGTATTTCCCTCAT
Organism: Secale cereale; assembly: GCA_902687465.1. Classification (NCBI taxonomy): domain Eukaryota; kingdom Viridiplantae; phylum Streptophyta; class Magnoliopsida; order Poales; family Poaceae; genus Secale; species Secale cereale. The sequence goes on along the minus strand of LR738715.1, from coordinate 290,062,558 downwards.
TTTGAGAACCAAGGTATCAATCCAGTAGGAGATTACGCCCAAATCGCCAAATACCTGCACAAACAATCAAACAACTTTCACGCAACGCTATAAAGGGGTTGTCAATCCCTTCACGGTTATTTGCAAAAGTGAGATCCGATAGAGATAGATGAACTAGTAAAGTAAATATTTTTGGGTTTTTGGTTTACATATTGAAAAGTAAAAGATTGCAAAATAGTAGATCTGAAACTTATAAGATGTAAAATAGACCCGAGGGCCATAGGTTTCACTAGAGTCCTCTCTCATGATAGCAAATATTACGGTGGGTGAACAAATTACTGTCAAGAAATTGATAGAAGATCGAATAATTATAACGATATCTAAATCAATGATCATGAATATAGGCATCACGTCCATATCAAGTAGACCGACTCCTGCCTGCGTCTACTATTATTACTCCACGCATCGACTGAAACAATTCTGCATCTAGAGTATTAAGTTCATAAGAACAGAGTAACGCATTAAGCAAGATGACATGATGTAGCGGAATTAAATCAAGCAATATGATGAAAACCACATCTTGTTATCCTCGATGGCAACAATACAATACGTGTCATGTCCCCTACTGTCACTGGGATTGAGCACCGCAAGATTGAACTCAAAGCAAAGCACTTCTCCCATTGTAAGAAAAACCAATCTAGTTGGCCAAACCAAACCGATAGTTCAAAGAGAATTACTAAGATATTAAATCATGGATATAAGATTTCAGAAGAGACTCAAATAATATTCATAGATAATCTGATCATAAACCCACAATTCATCGGATCTTCACAAACACACCGCAAAAGAAGATTACATCGGATAGATCTCCAAGAACATCGAGGAGAACATGGTATTGAGCATCAAAGAGAGAGAGAAAGCCATCTAGCTACTAGCTATGGACCCCTAGGTCTGTGGTAAACTACTCACACTTCATCGGAAGGGCAATAGGGTTGATGTAGATGCCCTCTGTGGTCGAATCTCCCTCCGGGAGAGTACCGGAAAAGGCCTCCAGATGGGATCTCGCGAGAATAGAACGTTACGGCGGCGGAAAACTGGTTTCGATGGATGTTCTGATCTTTCTGGAATATTTGGAGATTTATAGGCGAAAGAAGTAGGTCAGGGGGTCTCGGGGGGGGGGGCACAAGGTAAGGGGTGCGCCCTCCACCCTTGTGGCCGCCTCGAGGCTCCCCTGGCGTGTACTCTAAGTCCTCTAGATGTCTTCTGGTCCAAGAAAAATCCTCGTAAAGTTTCGTTCCGTTTGGACTCCGTTTGATATTCCTTTTCTGTGAAACTCAACAAGAAAGAAAAAAAACAAAAACTGGCACTAGGCTCTGGGTTAATATGTTAGTCCCAAAAATCATATAAAATAGCATATTAATGCATATAAAACATCCAAAATAGATAATATAATAGCATGGAATAATCAAAAGTTATAGATACGATGTATCAGTAGGTCCTCTACGCCGGCCGCGGCGGAGGAGCAATGGGAAGTCGGTGAACCGGACAAGGGCGGGCGGTTCGGGAGAGCGGCGGAGGCTAGAGGATGCATCGGCGGACGACAACCCGCGGGAGTGGCGGCATGGATCCATGTTGCGGATCGGCGGCGGGGACCTCCGGCCACCACGTCCGGCATTGGGAGGAGAGGGGCGGCGGGTGATACGTCTCCAATGTATATATAATTTTTGTTGTTGTTCCATGCTATTATATTATCAATGTTCGATGTTTTATATGCATTGTTATGCCATTTTATATCATTTTTGGTACTAACCTATTAACTTAGTGCCAAGTGCTAGTTGTTGTTTTTTCCTTGTTTTTGTCTTTACAGAAAATCAATATCAAACAGATTCCAAATGGAACGAAACTTTTTGACTATTTTTCTTGGAACACAAGACACCCATGAAGCTTTGGGAGAGGGCCAGGAGACCTACGAGGCGGCGACAAGCTCGCAGCCGCACCCTAGGGGGCGCCCTACATGCTTGTGGGCCCCTCATGGCTCCCCTAACCCTAAGTATTCTTCTATAAATTCCCAAATATTCCCCAAAGACCAGAGGGCACACCAAGAATACTTTTCCGCCGCCGCAAGTTTCTATCTTTGTGAGATCCCATCTGGGGACCTTTTTCGTTACTCTGCCGGAGGGGGATTCGATCACAGTGGGCATCTACATCAACCTTGCTGCCCCTCTGATGATGCGTGAGTAGTTCGCGAGAGACCTACGGGTCCATAGCTAGTAGCTAAATGGCTTCTTCTCTCTCTTTCTCTCTCTTTGATGTTCAATACAATGTTCTCCTCGATGTTCTTGGAGATCTATTCGATGTAATCTTCTTTTGCAGTGTGCTTGTTGAGATCCGATGAATTGTGGGTTTATGATAGATTATCTATGAATAGTATTTGAGTTTTCTCTGAACTCTTTTATGCATGATTTCTATAGCTTTGTATTTCTCTCTGATCTATTGATTTGGTTTGGCTAGCTAGATTGATTTTTCTTGCAATGAGAGAGGTGCTTTGTAATGGATTGAATCTTGCGGTGCTCAATCCCAGCGACAGAAAGGGACATGACGCGTATTTGTATTGTTGCCATTAAGGATAAAAATATGGGGTTTATTCATATTGATTGGATCTATCCCTCTACATCATGTCATCTTGCTTAAGGCGTTACTCCATTCTTGTTAACTTAATACACTAGATGCATGTTGGATAGCGGTCAATGTATGGAGTAATAGTAGTAGATGCAGGCAGGAGTCGGTCTACTTGTCTCGGACATGATGCCTATATACATGATCATTGCCTTCAATATTGTCATACTTATTCGCTTTTTTATCAATTGCTCAACAGTAATTTGTTCACCCACTGTATGCTTTCTTCGAGAGAGAAGCCTCTAGTGAAAAATATGACCCCGGAGTCTATCTTTTATCATATTGCTAACCAAAAACACAAAAATTACCTTGCTGCAATTTATTTACCTTTATTTTATTTTGCTCTTTTATTTATCTTTAATATTTATCACTATCAGATCTCATTCTTGCAAGTAACCGTGAAGGGATTGACAACCCATTTATCGCGTTGGGTGCAAGTATTTGTTTGTTTGTGTATGTGCAACTATTGGGGACTTATGTGTTCCTTCTACTGGATTGATACCTTGGTTCTTAACTGAGGGAAATACTTATCTCTGCTTTGCTGCATCACCATTTCCTTTTCAAGGCAAAAACCAACGCAAGCTCAAAAAGTAGCGGCAAGGGAGGGCGGGGAACACGTCGGTGGCGGGGCGAGGGTAAGAAGAGGAGGCAGAGGAGAGGAAGAGAAGATTTACTCGGACGTTGAGCAGTGGTAAAAATAGGGAGATTTGTGGCGGTCGAGTAAAATGTTTACTCCACTAAGGTGTATTTGGGATCGGTTAGGTCCCGATTAGAGAAGTAAAAAACGCATTTTTTATCCTCTAACCGGTTATAAGGGGTCGGTTAGAAATACCCTAACAAAAAGAAATCTCCATTCACTCTAGCATAGGCAGCAAGCTCATGCACGGCCACATTGCTCTTGCTATGGACTTTGAAAACATAACAAAATCCAAACTCCTTGCTCATATCCTTTGCGTTCTCATAGCAAGCCCACCAGCTGGCCTGCTAACATTACTATCATTCACATCGGCACTATAGTGATGCAATCGGTCTCCATCTGCACTTTGCTCAAATCCAGTTTACGAGCCTGCTAACACTACTATCATTCACAGCGGCCACTACAGTGATGCAATCGGTCTCCATATGCACTTTGTTCAGATCCAGTTTACGAGCCTGGAATCGGCTTCAGTTTCCTCTGCATCCGAGCATCCATGAAAACGGCAACCCGCTGAGAAGACAATATCACCAAAATGCCAACTGCTCCAAGTGCAACCAATTCCATAGCTGCAATGAAAGAAGCGTCGACATTGATCTTTATGTAATTCTCGGACCGCTTAGTCCATCCAACCACATCAACATGGGAGACAAGCTAGTAGACTGCATACTAACTTCATGCATACTCATTCTCGCCCCGTTCTTTTTTGTGTTTTTTGGAAACGTTTGTGTTCGGCGCGCCGGCTGAATCTTCTTCCGGTCTCGCGGGTGTCACGTTATACGTACGGGATCTGACGCTTTTGTGTCGTGCCACGTCGGCCGTGTCGTTGTGGCCCCACTCGCCGCTCACCTTCCCCGCGCTTATCTCTTCCCAGCCTCTTCTTCCTCCGCGTGACGCGTCATTTTCTCCCCTCTCCATTCCCTTTCCTTCTCCGGCGAGGCATGTAGGGAGGCCCCCGACCAGGGGCGCTGCCTTTTTCGCAGGGGTCTGACGTTGCTGCAGCGGGAAGACAGAGGGGGGGACGACGGCGCTACCTGTCAGGAGCTTGCCACCCATGGGTCCGGCGATGCTGGAACTAGCGGCCATGGTTGATGTAACCAGTAGCTAGCCGGTGGCGGTGGAGACAGGAGAGGCTCCGGCGTTGCAACTGGGCTTTTGTTTTGCTGGAGCCAGAATCCCAAGATGTTGTAACCATAGACCATGCTTGTTGCAACCAGCAGTTGTCGCACGGAGAAGACGGTGGGCTCCAGTGCTGCAACCATAAATTATTTTTGATGTAATCGGCCGACGAAAAAGTTGCAACCACACATGACCAGTGCTGGAACTGGACGATGATACATGCAGCTTTTACTACAACCGGCAAGAAAAATGTTGGATCCGGCGAGAATCTTTTGTTGTGACCGTCAGCGGCGATGCACTTTTGTTGGAGCCTTTGTTGTTTTTTGGTAGGCGTGCTCCTAATTAGATGGTGTTCTTGTTCTAGTTTTCTTTTAGCTGCTATCTGGTCTTCGAGCGTATCTTGCAATATGTTGTACTTGTTCTAAGTTTCTTGCATCACACTTATGTCGTTTGAGGCTTTCTTAATTTAATAAAGTCCAGTGCTTCTTGTGCCTGTTTTCTAATGAAAAAAAAATGTTATGGACATGGAGTTTCTACTGATATTTTTTTTCAACAAACATTTCTGAATGTTGTATGTACGTGCAAAATTTCGTAAAGAAAAAAATTCCTGATGCTCCAGGGAAAATAAAATCAATGATCCACAAAGATTGTTTGAAAGCATTTTTTAACACTGGTTTTATTTATGTTTTTCCAGAGCATTAGGAATGTTCTCCACGAAAGTTTGCATGTATGTAGAACATTCAATATGTCCGTTGATATGAAAATCAGAATTGTTTGGTTCTATTTACTACTCTCTGTGTTCTATAATGTGGTGTACTAGTGTGTATTTTATTTTACTTTTTGAGGGGTTGTGTATAGATTTTTTTTAAAGTCAAACAATACAAACTTTTACCATGTTTATAGACAAAAATATATACATTTAAAATACCAAATGCATATCATTGGACACATCATCGGTTATATTTTCATGTTGTATATGTTTGGAATTGTACATATAGTTTTCTCTATAAACAGTCAAAGTTTGCTTTGGTTTGACTTCTCAAAGAATCTATATGCACCACGTTATGAAATGTTGTTAATGGCAGGTGTATTTGAGCTCAGGAGTGGAAGAACACTTTCAATTTATTACACAGTTTTCTTAATGTTTTTTCAGCATTTATATTGTTACATTTTTTCTTGAAACATTTATATTATTACATGAGTTCTATTTAATCACGATCAGGTATTAATTTCTTGACACCCCTCCTAAACATACATCCTCTCTCGATAATAAAACATGGATGCGGTATTACACCTACAGGAACATTTGTCAAATACATGGAAAATGGTGTCTTTGAAATGCTTAAGGACCATAATAGAGGTTCCAGGTAATAATCACTAGGAAAAATAGAGAAAAGTTATGTATCGTTCTTTTTTCCTAGCGAAGAAAGAGGCGATCTCGCCTGCGCCACTGCCAGGGAGTTCCTCTGCGACCGTCCTCCGACGGCTCTCCTCCGCCGACGACCTCGGTCATCGATGGTGAGGGGCTCGCCAGTTCCACGCGTGTGGATAGTTTTAGGCCAAAGTAGCTTAGTTTTTTAGGATGTTCATCGTCTTGCTTCGGCGGTAGCGATGGTGGCCCTGAATAAAATTTCTTCAGATCCTACTCCAATGAGGCGATTGGTCCTATGGTTGGGAATGTATTTGAAATTCAGTTTGTTCAAGCAAGGATGGTGTGACGGCGCGGCATCCTTGCGGTGGTTATGTGTCCTCGGGCTCCGCCGTTGCAGCGCCGGCGTGAAGCTTGAGAGGTAGTCCAGGAGCGGATGCAGATTGTGGTCTGCATCGACGGCATCTGGAAGATGGTGGATCGTGTGTTGAGTTCGTGGTACGTGGATAACATGTATGGTTTCCTCCTCCGACGTCTTAGTCATGTGGAATTCGATGGAGTGTTGACCCGATCTGATTCGTTCAACGGTAATGATTTCGCCTTTGATGAGCCACCTTGGAGGTCCGCAAACATGTTCATCAGCAATGGAGCCGCGTCGAGCTCGGGTGTGGAGGTGATCTGTCATTATTCTCTTTCATGGATGTTGTAGTGATGCCAGAGGTAGGTGACGGGCGTTGGTGTCAAGCTCAAAAATTTCTTCGGTCTTGTTTGTAATTTTACTTTGGTGGCTGTTGTAGTGATGCTAAAGGTAGGCGACAGGCGTCGATGTCAAGCTCAAAAATTTCTTCGGTCTTGTTTGTAATTTTACAAAGGCTAGCGTTCTGCTATTTGTTCAGTTATGTCAGGTCAATATGTACGTGACTTGTACTATCATCCTTATTATAAGTGAGACACGTATTACCATGAAAGAAAAGGTAATAATCACTAGGCAATGGCACTTAAAAGAAGTGCAAGGTTCTAGAAGTACATGAATCAAAAAGTATAAAACAAACAAACCAGTATTTGATCTTTTCGTCAACATTGATTAATAGAAACATAAACAGTATTTTACTGTGTTGAAGCACTGCGTTAGAAACGCATTCACATTCACAGAAACAAATTTATTCTGCTCGGCACAACAAGCATACTGCAGGCAAAGGACCCATGAAACTAGTCTCAACTACACACTGCAACAGGTGAAAAATCGAATGATGCATCTTGAAGAGTTCAAGTTTTATGACTTCACTTGCGGAGGAGAGTCACCCTGCAGAGCTGGATCTGATTTCATGGCATCTAATGTCTTGAAGAACTCCTCAGGTAGTGCAACGGGCCGGTGCTGCGGAACATGCTTGGGAATAGGTGTGTCATCTTCAATCACCTCGCATTCGTAGTCATCAGGAACACCCCAGGGATCCCACTCTGCCATGCATTGCAACATATAGTAATTAAAATAGAACTGATGCTGAAAGCTTTTGTATCAATTAGAGATTCCCATACTGGAGATAATAGCCTAAAAAACAGCATTGCGGGCATAGACACAGTCTGCGATCTTAATTCAAAAGAAATGGAAGATGGGTACATTCATTAATTGTATCAGTGTTATGGCAAAAGTAACTTCGCGAACCAGTGATCAAACACAAAATGCTTCAGTGTTCACATTCAACAAATCACCCTGTAACTAACAGGTCACTTTTCAATTTAATAAAACCGAAAGAAATTGTTCTCATAAGGTGTTATGCATTAAGCATATATGGTGACAGACTGACAGATTAAAGATTTGTAACTATGATGGTTGCCTTGAGCATCAAATAGCCTAAATAGAATATCATTAGACCATCACTCTTGTGAGTGCATGCTACAACTCATTGATATCTGCCACATCTAGTTTGCTCAAAACATATTTACTCCATAATGTGAGCTGACCACTCCCATCTACAAAACGAACTACAGTACTAAATAAACAAAGAATAATGTGTAGAGAAGATTGGAATTCCCAATTTCAGAAAGAAAATCTGCTGCCATAAAGAGCTTAATACATGCAATACTGTAATCAGCCGAGCTAACTTGCTAATGGTATCAACGAGATTGCTAAAGATAACCTTACTTCAAGCAAGCACCCATAACATTAACCTAATAGAAATATGGCAGAACAATTATTCCCTGATTAGGAGCAAAATAACTCGGTTATGTAGATATGAATACTTCAAGTTGAGGTGCTTCCAGATCATTAGATGTCTTATTTTCGCTGGTAATATCCTCAAATTCCTCACTCCCTGTACCATCATTTCAATAAGGGGAGCTAAGATGCAAACAGCAGGCCACAAAATGTTTAACATCGACCCAGCAACATAGCCAAATTTGCAGCTCATCTAAATTTTAGTATGCATAGAAAAAAAAAACAGGCTTCTATAGTAATCATAGTTTCTTCCAAGATTATCTCAATTTTAAATGGGATAAAGATGCATTTAATCTGAATTTGACGAAACAAAAACATTGCATAGCTGATATGTCCAACATCGACTTAAAAGATGTCTAATGGGATCGATCGAAACTACACCCTTGCTCTGCCACGGTCTAGTCACTGTTCCTAATGGGAGGACACTGGTAACAGAAATGGACATTTTCTGATACCCATTGAGCTCCTGAACTGGATTCTGGGTCAACAATGTTATCGGTATAGCAATCCACCGTGAGGGCAAAACTATGAAAAGCTATAGGGTGTGTTTGGTTCGTGTCCAAGTTTGCCCTCCAAAAATTTGGCTAGCCAAAATTAGAGGTTTTGCTTGCCCATGAGTTGGCCAACATTGGCTAGAAAATGAATAAGGATTACCAAAGAAGAATTGGCATGCCCAAACATTCGTAATCATCCAAACATGGACCAATGTTTTGGGCTTTCGGCCATGACCAAAACATTGGTAGGGTAAACTTTGATGGCAATCCGAACATAACCATAGTACACCAGTAATCACGTAGGCTTGCATATCCCAATGTTGGAGATGAACATCAATTAATTTCACAAAAAATTCTATCTGTTGACAAAGGTTGCCAGATCTACTGGTAGTTGAACAGTAAGCGTTAGCTACTCCTATGCAACCCTAACTTACCATTTGCACTAGGTTAAGAGAAGAAAGGACATTTTCTCAAGGAGCAATCCGCAGGCAACCTCGCATTTCCCCGTATCAAAGAGAAGACATCCCTTATCACCAAACGGGCAAACAAACTACTCCCCGCACATCCATCGATTGCCCCATAGATCGATCAGACGAGGATAATAAAACATAAAAGTAACTAATCGGGGCAAAGAAAGGGGAACGGGTAATCGTAGAGGCACGAACCGATCATCCTGCTGATGAGCTTGAGCTCGTCCTCGGCCTCCTCGATGAGCTCCTCGACCTGGCCGCAGCCGAGGCGGTCCTCGATGCGCTTCCAGTCCTCCTCCTCCTGGCAGATCTGGAGGCGATAGCGTGTGAAGGACTCGACGGCCTTGCGGTAGCCCTCGTCCTTGGGGACGGCCTCGATCTCCTTGAGGGTGCGCGTGTAGAGCCCGATGAGCACATCCCGCGCCTCGGGCACCACGTCCAGACCCACAATCCCCGTCGTCTCCTTCACCGCCCGCGCAGAGCGCAGGGCCGCCAGCCCGCCCCCGCCGCTCAAGATCCGCCGCAGAAACATCCCGCCGCCGTCTTCTTCTTGTGACTCTCTCTGTGGTGAGGTGAGGTGCGGGTGCGGGTGCGACCGTGCGTGTGGTTACTGGTTAATGTAGGAGCGAACAGCGAAGTGAAAAATGGGCCTGGGCAGTGGGCTCGTTCTTTTAGAGCATGGTTAGGCCATGTATAAGGTGCTTAGAGAGATGCTTAAAAAGTAAATTGATTTTTTCTGAAGCACCCATGCCTATTTCTATAGAAGAGACGCTTAGTTAAGCGTCTACCCTGTACAAATAAGCATCAGGCCCGTATGGAACACATGTGCAGGATGTGCAACTGCACAAGGGCCTTCAAAGAAATGAGGACCCCAAATTAGATTTCTTTTTACTACAGCAATTTATTAATGAAGAACTTAGTCAAATTCATCCTGAACACACAACACTAGCTATAAAGAGTATTTTGCTCCTGGAGAATCGGGCCAGGTCTTTTGTATTGAAAACGCATGCATTTTTCACTCTTTGCCTTTGATCTTCCCAACGGCAGCATTGATGAGAGGGGTCGAGGATGCAACTGAAATGTACTATCAATTCTATTTAAAACGTGTGATTCCCATGGCTAGGGAGAGATAAGATTAATTGTAGGTTAATTATAGATAAAGAAAAGATCTAAATGAAAACTAGTATTTTTAATATAAAAATATTCAATACTTGCATTGTTTTTTTTTGGGGGGGGCCAAAAGTGTACATGTTGTTGCAACAATTAAATCGAGACATATCGTATCCTTTAGAAAGTAAACAAATTAAATAATTTCTAATTTAGCACAAATGTCTACTAACAAAAAATAAACATGTTGATGTGTATTTTTTTTCATGATTTGTTACAATAGCACTTCAATTATGGAAGGACCGCGATCCTTTTTTGTGGTTTCATTTTAACTAAAATGGAATATACGGGAATTGTTTTTACAATGATAGCACTTCAAAATTGTGCTTCAAAATATTTAATGAATATAAACTTGAAGATTTTTCCGAAGGAAGTTCTAGAAACATTGCTCGTTCCAACTAAAATATATATTATTAAATATTGATTAATTCATAATTTAGCATTTTCACAATACATTTTTCTGCATTAGATAGTTCTTGGATAAATGTTTAAAACTTATATCCCTAACTATTTTTGTTAATTACGTGGGCCTGAACTTTGATTTTGCACCGGGCCCCCAAATTCTCAGGTACGGCCCTGATAAGCATCTGTCTTTAAAGAAAGCCTGATTTATTTCTCAAAGCACCTCCCATTGTCAAGGCCTTAATAGTATAGCCAACTGATGGCTATAAATCATTGGCGTGTCATCTATAACCTATATTATAGCCGATATGTATAATAATTGATTAGAAGAGTGTACTACTTTTTTATTATGCGGCACACCTTCATTCTCACAAAGTGCCTAGGAACACTTGCTATAACTAACTCTTCACCAAGAGTCCACTTACCCTCTCTCTCCTATTTTCTTTCCTCCAACTAAGTAAGAATATACTAGTTTATTTTTATAGCGAGCTGACTCAGCTCTATTGTACTTGCTCTTAGAACATCCACATCCGGGCGCCTCAAACCCTTCTCATGCGTCTGCGTGGACCCAGCGACCCGACGGACGCTTCCTCCGTCGCTGCGGTGTGAACACCGCATGGCGTCGCTTCGGCTCGCCACCCCAGAGCAAATCTACCTATTTAAGCCGGCCGGAGTGCCGCAACCCTAGCCCATCCACCTCCCCCCTCTCCGCGCCGCCAGTCCGAGCCCATCTGCCTCCTCCCTCTCCAGCTCCGGTCGTCTGCCCCCGCTCCGGCGCTCCGCCATGGTCCGGAGCAAGATCACCTATTACGCAATGCTGACGCCGGAGCGCCGCTATGAGATCCAGCAGGAGATCCCGACGAGAAAAGCGCGTGCGCGGCCCGCATTGCTGTCGGGCTGCCTCCGGACTCGACGAAGCCGGAGGAGGAGTAGAAGCAGCCGGGGGAAGAGGAGGAGGAGGAGCGGCCGGATCCGGAGCTGTCGGGCTTCAACATTGAGCAGGCGCATGCGGAGTTCGCCATCGTCCAGTAGGAGGAGATGATGGAGCGGCAGGCCATCCTGGAGTCCATCTAGGATGAGGCCTATGTGGAGGGCAACTGGGCGTACCTCCGGCAAGAGCAGGCGGCATCTGACGCGCTCTTCGCCGAACTCGACGTGGAGATAGAGGCGGTTGAGGCCGAAGCGAAGGAGCCAGAGGTGCAGCTGTCGCCCATGCTGCCGAAGCCGAGAACAGAGATCATCGACATCTCCAACGACGAGTAGTTAGGTGATCGACGTAGTACATAGGTTATTTAGTGTGCATGTTTTTGTATGGAGTTGAGAATCTACTATGAGATATCCGGATACGACTCTTGAAATTTGAGGCGTGCCCGGTCACTGCCCGCGAACACGTCCGGGCACATCCGCGGCTATTTGAGGGAATATATTTGACATATCCGAATGTAGGTGCTCTTAGATGAGGAAAAAGTGATCTGTACGAGCCTATCGCATACTGGAAGAAGATTACACGCTGTTCATTTCGAGTCCATTTCTCTGTATCTAAAAAAACACATGGAATACCGGTAATGCTACCTCCATTCCAAAATATAAAATGTTTAGTAGCTAATTAATCATCGGAATACAAAGTGTATCATGGGGAGGCCAAGCCATATAAGTCTTCCCTGAACGAGAGTAGAAACAAACCTAGCTAGATCGTGGGCTTCATAATGTGAACCTTTTTTTTCATGGACGGAAATACAAAGAATGAATGGGAAGTGGAGTCTCTAAAGTCTACCTCAAATGCTCTTGCATGATAGTAAATTAGATTTTTTTTCAAAACTATCACTTAATTTGTAGCAATTTCGGAAACTATAGCACCGAATGCAAAAAATTCAAAATTATCACCCTGTCGGCCACGCGTTGGCCGAAAAGTGTGTTTTCGGCCAGGGTTAGGCCGAAAAGTACTTTTTGGTCATCCGTAGGCCGAAAAGTACTTTTCGGCCAACAGTAGGCCGAAAAGTCCCTGGGGCCCACTCACTCTTCGGCTTATGCTAGGCCGAAAAGTTTTTTTTCCCGCCAACTCCTTCCCATGAGGCGGCAACCAGTCGCAACCGTTCATGCATTCAGTCGTCCCTTACATATTATAGTTCATCACAAAGTTCTACTAACTTGGTGATAGTGACTAGAGAACTTTGTCAATTACTATCTTATCTGGAAGATTAACTCCCACTTGATTCAAGTAATTATAGTACCCAGACAATCCGAGCACATGCTCACTGGTTGAGCTATTCTCCTCCATCTTGTAGGCAAAGTACTATCAGAGGTCTTATACCTCTCGACATGGGCATGAGTATGAAATACTAATTTCAACTCTTGAAACATCTTATATGCTCCGTGGCATTCAAAACGTTTTTGAAGTCCCTGTTCTAAGCCGTAAAGCATGGTGCACTTAAACTATCAAGTAGTCATCATACCGAGCTTTTGTCAAAAACGTTCATAACGTCTGCATCTGCTCCTGCAATAGGTCTGTCACCTAGCGGTGCATCAAGGACATAATTCTCTGTGCAGCAATGATGATAATCCTCATATCACGGAACAATTCCGCATCATTGCTACTAACATCTTTCAACTTAGTTTTCTCTAGGAACATATAAAAAATAAACGGGGAGCAACATCGTGAGCTATTGATCTACAACATAGATATGCTAATACTACGAGGACTAAGTTCATGATAAATTAAAGTTCAATTTAATCATATTAATTAAAGAACTCCCACTTAGATAGACATCCCTCCGGTCATCTAAATGATCACGTGATCCAAATCAACTAAACCATGTCCGATCATCACGTGAGATGGTGTAGTTTCAATGGTGAACATCTTATGTTGATCATATCTACTATATGATTCACGCTCGACCTTTCGGTCTCCAGTGTTCCGAGGCCATATCTGCATATGCTAGGCTCGTCAAGTTTAACCCGAGTATTCTGCGTGTGCAAAACTGGCTTACACCCGTTGTATTTGAACGTAGAGCTTATCACACCCGATCATCACGTGGTGTCTCGGCACGACGAACTTTCGCAACGGTGCATACTCAGGGAGAACACTTATACCTTGAAATTTAGTAAGGGATCATCTTATAATGCTACCGTCGTTCTAAGCAAAATAAGAAGCATAATAAGATAAACATCACATGCAATCAAAATATGTGACATGATATGGCCATCATCATCTTGTGCTTTTGATCTCCATCTCCAAAGCACCGTCATGATCACCTTCGTCACCGGTGCGACACCTTGATCTCCATCGTAGCATCGTTGTCGTCTCGCCAACTATTGCTTCTACGACTATCGCTACCGCTTAGTGATAAAGTAAAGCAATTACATGGCGATTGTATTTCATACAATAAAGCGACAACCATATGGCTCCTGCCAGTTGCCGATAACATTACAAAACATGATCATCTCATACAAAGCCGTATAACTCATCATGTCTTGACCATATCACATCACAACATGCCCTGCAAAAACAAGTTAGACGTCCTCTACTTTGTTGTTGCAAGTTTTACGTGGCTGCTACGGGCTTAGCAAGAACCGTTCTTACCTACGCATACAAAACCACAACGATGTTTCGTCAAGTATGTGCTATTTTAACCTTCACAAGGACCGGGCGTAGCCATACTTGATTCAGCTAAAGTGAGAGAGACAGACACCCGCCAGTCACCTTTAAGCAACGAGTGCTCGTAACGGTGAGACCAGTCTCGCGTAAGCGTACGCGTAATGTCGGTCCGGACCGCTTCATCTCACAATACCGCCGAAGCAAAGTATGACATGCTGGTAAGCAGTGTGACTAGTATCGCCCACAACTCATTGTGTTCTACTTGTGCATATCATCTACGCATAGACCTGGCTCATGATGCCACTGTTGGGGAACGTAGTATTTTAAAATTTTCCTACGATCACGCAAGATCTATCTACCATATGCATAGCAACGAGAGGGAAGAGTGTGTCTACGTACCCTCGTAGACCGGAAGCGGAAGCGTCAAGTGACGCGGTTGATGTAGTCGAACTTCTTCGCGATTCAACCGATCAAGCACCGAACGTACGGCACCTCCGTGTTCAGCACACGTTCAGCTTGATGACGTCCCACGAGCTCTTGATCCAGTTGAGCTTCACGGGAGAGTTTCGTCAGCACGACGGCGTGGTGACGGATATGATGTATCTACCGGCGCAGGGCTTCTCCTAAGTACTGCGATGGTATGACCGAGGTGTGTTTCTGTAGAGGGGGGCACCGCACACGGCTGGAACAATTCAACTTGTGTGTCTTTGGGTGCCCCCCTGCCCCCGTATATAAAGGAGCAAGAGGGGAGGGCCGGCCGGCCTCCTATGGTGCGGCTAGGGCAATCCTACTAGGAATATGATTGCAATCCTATTGCTAGTAGGAGTCCACCAAGAAGGAAGAGAGGGAAAAAGAAAGAGAGGGAGAGGTGGCGCCCCCCAATCCTAGTCCAACTAGGATCCCCTGGTGGGGCGCCGGCCAGCCTCTATGGGCTGCCTCTCTCCTTTTCTCAAGGCCCACTATGGACCATCCCCCTCGTAGGGGGTTCCGATAACCCCCTCCGACAATCCAGTTAAATCCGAAACTTTTCCGGAACACTTCCGGTGTCCGAATATAGTCGTCCAATATATCAATCTTTATGTCTCGGACATTCTGAGACTCATTGTCATGTCCATGATCTCATCCGGGACTCCGAACTACCTTCGGTACATCAAAACTCATAAACTCATAATACCGATCGTCATCAGACGTTAAGCGTGCGGACCCTACGGGTTCGAGAACTATGTAGACATGACCGAGACTCATCTCCGGTCAATAACCAATAGCGGAACCTGGATGCTCATATTGGCTCCTACATATTCTACGAAGATCTTTATCGGTCAAACCGCATAACAACATACGTTGTTCCTTTTGTCATCGGTATGTTACTTGCCCGAGATTCGATCGTCGGTATCTCTATACCTAGTTCAATCTCGTTACCGGCAAGTCTCTTTACTCGTTCCGTAACACATCATCTCGTGACTAACTCATTAGTCTTTTGCTTGCAAGGCTTATTATGATGTGTGTTACCGAGAGGGCCCAGAGATACCTCTCCGACATTCGGAGTGACAAATCCTAATCTTGATCTATGCCAACACCATGAATACTTTCGGAGACACCTGTAGAGCATCTTTATGATCACCCAGTTACGTTGTGACGTTTGATAGCACACAAGGTGTTCCTACGGTATTCGGGAGTTGCATAATCTCATAGTCATAGGAACATGTATAAGTCATGAAGAAAGCAATAGCAGTAAAACTAAACGATCATAGTGCTATGCTAACGGATGGGTCTAGTCCATCACATCATTCTTTTAATGATGTGATCCCGTTGATCAAATGACAACTCATGTCTATGGCTAGGAAACATAACCATCTTTGATCAATGAGCTAGTCTAGTAGAGGCATACTAGGGACATACTGTTTTGTCTATGTATTCACACATGTACTAAGTTTCCGGTTAATACAATTCTAGCATGAATAATAAACATTTATCATGATATAAGGAAATATAAATAACAACTTTATTATTGTCTCTAGGGCATATTTCCTTCAGTAAGCCCCTTTTCGGCCAACGCGAGGCCGAAAAGCCCACTTCGGCCTAACCCTGGCCGAAAACACACTTTTCGGCCAACGCGTGGCCGATAGGGTGATAGTTTTAATTTTTTTTGCATTCGGTGCTATAGTTTCCGAAATTGCTACAAATTAAGTCGTAGTTTTGAAAAAAATCAGTAAATTAAGAAAAAGATTAAAAAATCTGAATTTTTTATGTGGCAAACTTTAAAGAATGTTTGAAGTGCATGCTAAAATTCACCATGAAATCACATCGGTACAAGGCATGGTAAAAAAAATCGATGCTTTGAAAATGTTAATTTCAAATGCATTTTGGAGCTCTAATTTTTTTTTTGGTCACGGCTTTCTTCAATGTGATTTCGTGATGAAAATTTGCATGCACTTCAAACATTTCTTAAAGTTTGCCCAAAAAAACCTCAGAATTTTGTGAATTTGTTTTCTATTTTTGACGATTTTACTGTTCACAACAGGAGCATTTGAGTTTGAGTTTAGAAGCATACTTTTGGAATGAACGAGGATTTAGATGCTACGGTTTCCTGATCACAACCTCATATTTGTCATCATTGACCACACTTTGGAAATCCAACACAATGTGTAATATCTGGAGGTTAAGATTCATTACTGCCAACGCAAGGACTTCTTGACATGCTATCGCTTCAAGAGTAGGAGGGTCTATGACCCAGATAAAACAAGAGCTGAAGCACCCCAAAAGATGGACTTGGTCATTCATGCATACCGTAGCAGCAACATCAGTGTTCTTGGGCACTGCGGCCACCACCTCTCATACTCCATGACCCTCGCAACTCGTTAAAGATAAGAGTCGGCGAGGCGTGAACCCCATCACCATGTGTTTGTGTAGAGATGACCTATCATACCACACACGAGGCACCAATCTGATAATTTCATAGTTACGTTTGAAAATTTGTCGTTTTTTCTTCTTGGCTATAGACACTTGATTCATGAGCGGCTTCTTCACATCCACAATAACTCTGACTATAGAAGTTGCCCGCATAATCTCCAAAGCACTTCTCTTCATAGAACACTCTTATCTTATCTACCAAGGGTTTAACCAATAGTCCAAAGGTATGCGGAAAATCATGTATTTGGCCCAAATCTGGAATGTGTTGAGATCTATCATTGATCACTTAGCGAGTCCATAGTATGGAGCAAGCAATATTGGACGACCCCGGAAGGTCCAAGGGCCACCTTCCATTACCTTATCCCAGTCGCCAAACACAAGAACTGCATCGTGTAAAGGTTGTCTCCTAAAGATCGGAACTTCACTGTCTGAGCAAGATCCCACGCGCTTCTCATGTTCTTATAATACTAAAGTTGTTCTATTCCTTTGCAGTTCACACTTTCCCGATCGCTGGCCACCAGGTCATCGCCGCTGCCCCGACACCTCATCCTCATACACCAGGCCGTCCATATTGTTAAGAAGAATTAAAGGATTAAATTCCTGCTTGTATTAACCGTTGACGGTTGCCTTCTGCAACCGTTGCGTCGGTTCCGTATGAACCGACACCCCCTGTAAACGCTGCCTGTTCCAGTGCTATATATAGCACTTCGTCTAATGCAAAGAGATGGTTCGATCAATTCAAACACGTTATCAGCACGCTAGAACTACCAAAGAGCGAAAAACAGAGAGAACAAAGAGGGGAGGAGCGAGCACTCGCCAGGGAGATGTCCGGCCTCTTCTCCTTCTTCCTCTATCTGATCCGCGGCAATGGCCGCCGGTCACCGCTTCAGCCATCGCGCCCCTGGACGCGGCCACTGTGCCGCAGGACGCGTCTCCCGTGGTGCTCACCACGCCTCTGGATACGGCCACCGCGCCGCCGGATGCGCCCATCTCGATGCTCCTCGCGACCATGGCCCTACGCTGATGGGGTTCAACCCCTGGCTGGTGGCCGGCCCGAGCGCCCCGTGGCTGCAGCCATGCCTGCCCTGCCCCGGCGGCTTGGCTCGCGCCGTCAACACCCACGCCGGTTGCCGAGACCGTCGGCCCGAGCCGTGGCCCTCCTGGCTACGTGCCCGTCCTGATGCGCGCCTTTGCGGACAAGGAGGTCGCGCTCGGCTTCATCTCTGCGCCCATCGGCGCCTCCGGCGTCATCCGCCTCGGAGTTGGGATGGAGGGCGCCGACGCCTCGGCCTCGCCGCTGCAGGACATGGCCGCGGGCTCGCGCGGCTGCACGGTGCGGCGTTTCGGCCGCCTCTTCGGGCGTGCCGTGGCCGCCCTCGACCGTCGTCCCGCCCGCCGCCCCGGCGAGCCTCGGCCCCGCCAGCGCTCCGCCGCCCTGGCTGCCGCCCTGGAGCATGGGCTCCGGCGAGCTGCTGCCTCATCCACGCCGACGGCCTCTCCTCCATCACGCCGCGCCGCGCCCACCCGGGCCCGTGCCGCCGCTCGCGACAGGGCCTCGCCAACGCCGGCGGCCTCTCCTCCATGGCAACGATGTGTAGAGCCTAGAGGTGGGGATCGAGCGATGTGGTCCGGGTCGGGTCGCGAACGTTATCCTGTAACCACCCTCTCCCTCTCTCTCTTAGTCTCTTATGCGGTTGGGGGGTGGGATGGGCTGGCCTCGGGCCCAGGCGCCCGACTGGCTCCTCCGCACTGCTGAGGGCTGGCCAGGATTTTGCATTATTTTTATTTTTTCTTTCTCTCTCTCTCTGTTTTTATTAACAGTATACTATCTACTAGTATTTCCCCTGTTAATTGCTGCATTTTCTGTTGAGTTTAACATTCCAGAAAATATGTGGTTATTATATTGGGGCATGTTCAATGTGTTTACTTTTCAGCAATTCATATGACATGTCCTATCAGTGCAACGACATTGTCGTGCGATTGAGATTAAGTTCTCTCGCACAACATTTGCGATTGACAAAACTTTTTCCCGCAAAATACCTCATTGCGGTTGAGATCAATTTTCTCACGTAAAATATTAATTCACTCCGTTGAATTATCTTGCAATTTGATACAAGATCTCATTTAATTTGAGATCTACCTAATTCAAGTTTTTCACATGAGGATCAAGTTTGCAACATCATTATTATTCATTAAGTTTGTAATGTATATCTGTAGAGTACCTTGTATTCCAGAATAAACTATAATGTAATATATTTCCATGTTATTCTACATGTTGAGAATCATTACATCTATTATTTGCAATTGAGATTTTTTATCTCTTGCAAAGATAAATTTAGTACCTCGGCAGTACTGTTTCTCCGTTGAGTACGAAGTATTCCGGAATATTTTCTATGATGTATCTATTTCCATGTTGAACACATGTCGAGATTAATACGTCTATTTGCAATTGAGATTTTCAATTTCTTGCAAATACATATGCAAAATTCAAGGTGTCATCCTTAGCAATTTGAGATTCACACTATTGATTTCGAGTCATCTTTCTTGAAATCTATTAATTTTGCAACATCAAGATGTATTTATATTACACAATCTGTAATATAAATAAATTACCGGTTTTTCACCGGAGATGATATGTTCTATGTGTTTACCACATTGCCATTCTTCATGAACATGTCACAGCGGTTGAGATTGATTTCACCCGCACCACGAACTTGTAAATTTTTGACAATAACATCTCCCTCATTATATTTGGAAAACACAAGGTAATGGGATGGATCTACTGCCCATGTGCAGACAATCTCTATTACTGTGAGATCCGTATGATCTTCAATGTGTTATGTTCCCACAATTGAGGTTGAGCACTTTCAAGTTATACACTTGAGTCAAATTTTTGCATTCTTATTACAAAACCATGATGATTTTTAATTTACTTCTTGTAAATTAATTATCTCTGGCTTGCCCCTATAAGTAATAGATGGCTAACAATTTGAGGCTATTGCCCTCAATGGCCACAACTTACTTAAGCGGGTTATGGACTTCAAGATCAGTCTTGCATCCCATGGGATAGCGTGTGCAATCCAAGCCACACCACCGGGACGCAAAGGACCTCAAGGGTAGTGGTTTGAAACTCACTTCAAACTCTCAACCTGACACCATCAAGCTGTCACGAGACCCTATGAGCATTGAGAGCATGGTGGTTGAATATGCATCAACCGACATGTTTGGAGACTACATTTAGTCCCTCAATCTCCTTAGTGATCAATGTGTTTATGTCCATTTCTGATGTTCTAATATGAACATTATTACTGTTGTCATCATATATTGTATATCACAATATATTGTATCAGCACTTTGGTACAAATTCATTTGTATGTATTCTATATATATCTGACAGTGAGTTTCTTGAGAATGTTCATGTCTATATATAGATTTCTACGGGGGTCAATCTGATGAAATATGGTTTGTGCCATGTGGACATATGCACCACAAACTCTATACTCAGGGAAGTGAAATGTTTTCACTTTCATTGAGAGAAAGGAGATATTTTAAAATCGCTAGACGCGATGAGGTATTTGTTGGCTCAACTCGAGTCATATTTACTATCCCTGTGGGTACTCGAGTAACGTCGGGATGCTTCATTGCTTCCCAGGTTTAACTCGTACCCTACTAGACTATGGAGGTATCCGTCAAAATAGTTTCCATATCGAAACTTATGATGACAATAAAGAGAAATAAACTTCTCTTTACCATATGCAACGGATATGGCAAGCACATTCTCTGTGTATCATCTGGATTGTACTACACATACAACACAACCTGTAGCACATGTTGCGTACGAGATAGTTTTCCAGTGTGTCTTGTACATGACAAACTTGGCATACTCGCCTTGGTCATCGAGACATTGGGTTGAAACTGAAACTATCAGCAATTCCAAAAGTTTATGATTATTATGATGCTAAATTCTAACAACATTTGGATTTTATGTGCACTACAAGTGACACAGGGAAGCTAATTTTATGGCCCGCACACCTTAAAGTCTATGTTGAACCACTCAGACTCCTTGAATGCATCAAGTTGAGGTAAGTGGCTCTTCCCATCCATTGACTAGACTATTCAGGTATTCCATGGTTCTAAAAGACATATCTACATGATGGTCTTAAGTGTGTGCTTTATTCACACGAAGCCATTGGCTTTATCCTGACATTGATTTCAAGTAAATCAGATGGACATCATTGCAGAATTCTCCTTGAGTGCCTCCTCTATGGCTCTCGGATTGAAGTTTAGCAATTTGTCTTAATGTCTAGTCTCAAAATGGTTTGGTAGAATCCCATCCAAAGAATTGAGCTCATTGCATGATCTTTACTTTGAATTGCAACTTACAAACTTTACGTTGGAGTCATGTAGTCTTACACACTCATGACCAAACTGCATATATTATTCCCCTCTATCTTTGATACGTGGAAATCTACCAAGTATTTCCCATCTGCAGTACTTCGGTTGCATACCGATATCACCACCCGGCATACATCATTGGCCCCTCAACATATAGTTGGGATCTATGTGAGGAATAACTGTATTACCGTCAATACCTCAAGCCCCTCACATGGGGAGTTATTCAAGGCCAGTATGTTGATTCAATGAGGAACATTTCCAGGCATTAGGGGGAGATTTCAAGTACCATAAAGAATGCCAGGAAAATAGTGGAATGTTCAACATATTTCTGCCTCAAATCCACATACTCAAAGATCTGAACCATGCGTTCAGAAGATTTGCAACACATTGCAAATAACTTGCCAGATTCATTTACTGACTATAAAGGTGTCATACAATCCTACAATTCTACATAAGTACGCCTGAAAGAGTGGAGGTACCAACTAAAACCACTCAACTCCTCGTTCAAAGTAACAGGGGGAGAAGTACGGCAATAGTACATCAGGATTCAGCTTCTTGCAAGCAAGGATATCAAGGCCTCTGAATCAGTAAATGCATGTCAACTTTACGTTGACAGACACCTAATGGGTAGTATACACCCAGTGGAAGGGAAACCTCCACCAACCCAGGTCATAGTGCACACAATGACCGGGACATCGGAATACCCGACTCAATCGCATTGGGAAATCGCGAGCAGTCACCATGGGTAATGATATTTCCATCAATTGTATATTGATATATAGATTCTGGAGAATCATATAACCGGAAGTCTACAATTGTCGACATACATTTCTCAACTAGATTGCAAACACCTTTCAAATGATTCAGATCCAAAGACCATGGCCATGGCAAAGTGTGATCAACACTTGGACTGCACTCAAGCAAAGGGTATAATCTAGTTAGAAATGATCTTGCTCAATAATGGGAAGGTATTCATAAGCAATACCTACACCAGTTTTCTTCTGGAAACAGAATTGAGAACAACGATGTGGTGAAACAAAGAGCAAGTATTGTAGCACAAGGGTTCACGCAGATACCCAACTATTCTCCAGAGATGGAATCTTTTTCCGATAACTTATATCATTGGCAATACAAAATCATCTATCTTTGCAGTTGATAGATGTAGTGATCACATATCCATATGGATCACTAGATTCAGACATATATGATTGATTCCCGATGGAATCTCACATCTGAATCGAAATGCAAAACGCAATATACATTGTGTAAAATCAATAAGTCACCATCTTATTGTTGTCGGTACGTATGGTACAACCGACGTAGTGAGTTCCTTATACACAAGGATTACTCCTACAATGATGATTATCCATGTTTGTGTGTCTGCAATGACGACACATGTAATCATCTAATGACGGAGTTTTAATGAAGGATTTGGCTAAACCAAAACACCGCTCGTTACTACAACTTGAGCACCTTCATTATGCATTATGGTATACTATGTTGTCTATATCCATGATATATTGGAGAAATTCATTGTGGACAAATCTTATCCATCCATAATTCTCATGGTAGTTCATTCTCTAGACTTAGAGAAAGATCTACATAGACCAAGAGATGATGAAAATGAGATATTGGGACTCAACGTTCCATATGCCATTGGATCGACCAAACACAATTGGTTGGTACTCAAGAATATCTTTCGATATCTCCAAGGCATGAAACATCTTGTCCTGGTTTTTCAGTTTCGGAGAAATCTGAACATCAATATCATTGGATACATCGATCAGATCCCCACTATGTCAGATCGTGGACAAGTTTAGTATGCCTACTAGGTGTGGTAGTCCTCTCATGAAGAGTCTTCGAAACAGACCTCGTGGCTACATTCACCAACCATTATCTCAACGATAATGTTTCTCGTGTTGCTCGGATGCAAACAGGTTACATAACAAGCAATATCACTATATTGCATATCTTGCAAGTCAAATCATGCGACTAATTTGTTCAGGAAGTCTCTACCAACTTCTACATTCCAGATATATGTTCTTGGAATTGGTATGTGACGGCTTCGAAATTTGCAAGAATCAGGGGGAGTATCTCCCTGAATCGTTCCTGTTCAATGCATCATATTATACTCTTTTTCCCATCATGAGTTTACTTTAGAGGTTCTCATAAAGGTTTTTAATGAGGTAATATCAACATGAGATCATATGTCATACTTTCTGTTTTCCCCACCGGGGTTTTTGGGAAATTATATACGACATATTTATTGTCCTCTAAACTCTATGGGTTTTCTCGTATTGAGTTGAAAGAGACAATGACCATTATATGTTGCATCATTTTATCCTTATTTTCCCACTGGGTTTGAAGGAGTTTTGGCAACATATCAAACTCTATACTCCTCATATTTTTCCCACAGGGTTTTTGGAGGAGTCTCTCTCAAGATGATGATGCTACCTGGACAAGCATGAATTAGGGGGAGTGTTAAGAAGAATTAAAGGATTAAATTCCTGCTTGTATTAACCGTTGACGGTTGCCTTCTGCAACCGTTGCGTCGGTTCCGTATGAACCGACACCCCCTGTAAACGCTGCCTGTTCCAGTGCTATATATAGCACTTCGTCTAATGCAAAGAGATGGTTCGATCAATTCAAACACATATCTTCTTCCTTGATGCCAAGTTCACCTATCAACGCTACCAGCTCTTTCTCGGCTTTCGAAAGCCAACGCAAAAGCATCCACCGTCATTAGACAAAAATTAGGGTTTTCGTCTTGGACAAAAAAGGAAACACCACATCACCCACCTTCACACCGTCGCCAATGTTGGGAAGCAACGCGAGGGGTGCCCCTTGATCAGCTCAAGCGAGAGTGGAAGGGAAGGAGTCGCCGGTGGGGAAAATCTCAACGGCGATCAGCGGTCACAAGAGGAAGAAACCCTAATGAGAGAGGAAATCAGGCGCCACTAACGCCTCAGCGACACTTTGTTATGCAAGTTGTCCTGTGCTGCTTAGTTTTTTCAGATAAACACATTGAATTTTCAATCAGATGTATGGACTGTTTTGCTTGGTCCAACTTGCTGAGCCTAAGTCTTGCAGCACCGGGGGCTCGTGCCATTAAACGAAGCAGGGTGATCCTACGGAACAGCTACAACAGTATATGAGAACTGATACCAAATGAGGATTGAATTTGCAAGATCATCTTTGAACATTGTCCGCGCCAAACAAGCATGGCAGTTGATGCCTTGCCTGGCAAAGGCTTGATGACCCCCTTATTGTTTTTTTTGTTTTTTTGTAAAGAGTGCTGCTAGACACACGACGTATTTTAGCCGAATTTTGCACGACACACATCAAGCCTTCCATTACAAGGCGAAGGTGCAGCACAATCATTTGATTGTGTCAGGTAGAAATCCGGTGAGTGATGCCGTGTGCAGAGTAGTTCAGTTTTATAACAACTTTGGTGGACGATGTAACCATTGTTGCTGTAGCTACTAAAGTATTTTTAAATGTAAAAAAATCACGGGCATTGCTAAACTTCTTGGAATCCAACGAATACATTTGCTCGGCAATTCGAGGCTTTACCTGCTCAAGTAACCAAATTACCGCTCCAACTTTTTTGAACAAGTCAAGGAGACAATTCATAGAGCACAGCCTGTGAAAACAATTCAGTTCACAGATGAGATTGCAGCGAGTTTGGCAAAGTGCGAGTTGATTTACAGACTAACGGCAGCCATCCACCAGTGATATGACAGCATTTCGTTTCCACTGTAATAACCTGGAAACAAACACCACTCCCGACTGGGTGCTCCTGAACACCCTCGAGAAAACGCCCTGTTCAATTCAACAGCCTGTTAAGACAGCTTAATACAGTCAGAATGGAATCAATAAACCTTCACATTGGCAGGAAAATTAACAGCTTGAGTTGGTGATCTACTGGTCTTATCAACAACCATAAAAACAATCTTGATCTGGTATTATAACAGCAATGCAATGCCATCCTCGTGCTGATTTCAATTTTACAAAATAAACTACACATGTAGTGTGTATCTGTATTAAACTCACCACCCCCCCCC
>LR738715.1:290024489-290036836 GCA_902687465.1 Secale cereale | reverse complement strand
AATCATGGTTATGTCACATTAATTACCAAAAATCAACAATGCACATTAAAATGAATGACCAATCGCACCAGCACGCTGATCCTGACAGTAGATATTCAACTAACAAGAACAGCTTCAGAGCACATTACAAACAGGCAAGCGCTAAAATACCTTAAAAGCCAAAATGAGTCACTTCATCATCTTCTCCTTCATCTTCATCATCATCATCCTCGGAAATCCTGAAATCCTCCAACGCCTCCTCTTCTTCCTCCTCATCAGCATCCCCCGTCATTTCTGAGGCAGGAGTTTTGTCCTTCAAACCAGTGCTGAGCACCACAGTTTGTCCTTTGGACTTCTCCATATCTCTCTTCAATCTTTCCATGTTCTCATTCCTACGCTCAGCTTCTAGTCTCTCCTTTTCAGCAATCCTCTTGTCAAGATCAGCCCTGATAAAATTGTTAGATAATAGCAACTAATAAGTTCTTTAGTTTTTAGCATCAACAATTCATTCAGCAATTGTAGAACTATATCATAAGGGACAAACCTGTAAGTCTCCATGTATTCATTAGCGCTTGCTTCTATAGCTTCAAAAAATGCATCAACTCCAGTGCCAGATACCGCTGATACTCCAACAGAGCGTAGGTTATTGTAGAATTCGTCCAACACAAGAGAGAGACTCCGGGTAAATGAAGATGAGTACGATGAGTCGGAATCCAAAGCTGTCTGAAATGCTTCAAAGTCTTGCATCCACTGGTATAGCAAATGAATGAAGGCCGAGTTACCAAAATTTGAAGAAAAAAGTAAACCAAGAGCAAAACTGAAGAAACATCATGGACAAAAGCCCTGTTTGTGTATGGTCAACTAATATAGATGTTCAATAAACCTAAATCATATGGCTCAACATGGCAGCTCAAATGTTAACTATACCAGAAAGTGAACCAATGCACACTGCATACAACACACTGTGAATACATGATAGTAGCTGAATGCAATACCAGTGTACATAATCAAGAACAGTGAAACTGAAATCATCACAAGGGTGTACTTACCTCAACAGCAAACTCATGCTTGGCTACATCAATCTTATTAAATGTCAGCACCAGAGGCAAACGGGTCTTGTAGAGGATACTGCACGCATACATCATGTTGCTCATAAAGGTAACAGGGTTTGTCGATCTGGGGGTGTCAACCACATATGCAACAACCGTTGGAAATATTGATGCAAAAGCTTCAGTTATGATAGCTCCTGAAGCCGACCAGGTAAAGATTTCAATCTGCCCTGGGGTGTCCACCAGCACATAATCCAGCTGGTCTGCTCGCTTTTCAATAACAGATATAACCTGTAAGGATGAATATTGGACATATATTAGCTGAATGACACAGGATAGAGGGGGAAAAGATGTCTCACATACCATAAATGTAGCATAAAATTTCGCAAAAAGAAGTTGTCACTATTCAGAGAAGAATCAAATAAATTCCCACAAACTCTACATCACATTACTCCCTCCGTTTCCAAATATTTGTCTTTCTAGACATTTCAAATGGTTACAACATACGGATGTATGTAGACATATTTTAGAGTGTAGATTCACTCATTTTGCTTCGTATGTAGTCACTTGTTGAAATCTCTAGAAAGACAAATATTTAGGAACGGAGGGAGTATAAATTAAGCACAATTTCTTCAACAGTTTACACTGAATGATGGAGACTTACATGAATCAATTACCCGCAAAAAAGAAACAACCCAGTTTGACTGGGTAGTTGTAAGTTTGCACTGTCTTGAATTTTATAACCTAACACTACAGGGTACATAAAAAGTGCAAATTACCATTCTAAACATTTGAGATGCATATAAGATGCGTACCTCATCAAACTTGGTTGAGAACAGGTTGAGTGAGGTAAGAATGCCACCATTGGGACCAAGTCCGTACTCTTTCATCACCTCCTTGTAACGCACAGTATCACGGATATCAATGTTGGCTCCGAATGGCAGTGTCATCACTGCAGGGTCAAGGTTGAGCACATAACCCCTCATGTTCGCTGATGCCTGCATATGACACACCAGACGGTGCATGAAGGTGGTCTTCCCCGTCCCTACATTGTAGGCCAAAACAGAGTAAGCTTCCAATCCCAAAATCTCTCAATAAAAGCTCGACATATCACCGGTTCGGTCGGCCATCCGTCCTACTAAAATGGCAATTGAATAGGGCAAGCGAAATCGACGGACCAGCCATGCCGATGACGAGGATGATCACCGGCTTCTTCTTGAAGTTCGTGCGCCCCGGGCCGATAGATAGACTCCCGATGGAGTCCGCGAGCTCGTCGCCCTTCCCCTTCCCTTCCTTCTCCCCCGCGGCATCGGCCTTCCCCTTCCCCTTCGCGTCCGCCTGCGCACGAAAAATCACATTCAAAACCCCCCGAAAGAAAGAAAAATCCCCGAGAGGATAAGTTCCGCGGCAGCGGCGGCGGCTTGCCTGGTCCTCGAGGTCCATCTGGGTGGGCTTGTTGCTCTCGTCGGACGGTTCCGAGTCGACGTCCATGGGCGGCTTGGGTGTCGGCGGGAGACGGCTGCAGGCTCTGCTAAACCCTAGACTTGACGGCGAGGGTGCGTCGAGTGGGGAAAGGGGGAAGAAAGACGAGAGAGAATGGCAAGTCACAACAGTGGTCTTCGCCCTTGTTGGCTTTGGTCATAGACGCCGACCGAGGAGTCCGCTCAGCATCTCTATCTTGTTATTGTTAAAAACTTTATTCCCTGTAAATTTATTCTCTTAGCTAGTAGTAGACCCCTAAACTTATTCCCTTAAAAAAAAACCCATTTCATCCAACTATTTGCAACTTATCACAACATAATAGTTCAATATACTTAAGAATTTCTGTACACACAATTCAAATACATAGCAAATTCAATGTTCGCAAGCATAATATGCAAATTCAAACACAACATCTATACTACTATTAAAAGAGCAAACATGATTTCATCTAAAGCCACACCACAAAGTGTACACGGGATAACCAGGACTCTCTGATCTGATCCATGCGACATAATCTAAGAGTCAATATTACCCTGGTGGTCTGCTTCCTGATCCAACGGCTCACGGTAAATGTTCTGCCATGTCTGGCACGCATTTTTTTGAAAAAGCCCTTAATGTTTTGTATAATCAACCCGTGGTACGTTCTAAACAACGGTTCTGAGGCGTTTTTCTTTTTCTCGAGGGCGAACAGATCGATCCGGCGGCGCCCTCCAGTACGACAGCCCCGCCCCTCTCCCACCGCCCCCCGATGTCGGCAGCACCTCCCATCCCCTTCCATCCTTCTCCTACCCAAACAACGAGCAGAGACGATGCATCTCGCCGTGCAAGCCCCTGATCTGGACGGCACCCCCGAGCTCGTGGCCCTTCTCCCTAGATCACCGGATCCAGTCGAGATCTGTCCTCGACGCATCGACGGCGTCTGCTTGCTGTGGCGCCTCTCTCCGCTGCCCAGCGGCTGCCCTCGACGCGTCTGCGGCGCCTCTCTACGCGTCCCAGCCGTCGCCGGCGAGTGACCATCCGGCAGCCTCCAAACCTACCGGCAGTAAGCGTCCTATCGACTGTTCCCCCCGCACCCCCAACCCCAACTCAAATTATCCCCCTTCTCTTGTGGAATCAAGGCTGATCCATCTTATTTTTGTCAGCTCAGACACGCGCAGCCGCACCTGATCATTTCAGAACAAGGTGCAGTTCAGGGTAAGTACGATGAGCCACCGGATCTGCTGATGCTTCCACCCAAACTTAGGAGCTTAATCAGTCGTAATAAACCAGATCAGTTTGTACATGCAAAACGTATCGAATAGTATTTGCTAAATACTTGAATAGGATGTGACTGGATCGATTTGCAAGCAGACTGGTTAGTATCTAATCGTATAGTGTGCTTGTTTTGTGGAGTAGTGACGTAGAGCAAGAAAGAGATTTCTGAGTTCTCACAACGTGTTTGTTCCGGTTAATATATAACGTTAGATTGAATCTGGGCATGCTTTTAGACTTAAAATGGAATAGTGACAGAGAGCAAGGTGATTTTTATTCATATCATCTACACAAATCTTTACTGTTTTAATGCCACCCATATGTACCACAGATGCAGTAGCAAAGTGGACCGATCAATCCCCAAATAGACCATCAATCTCCCAATATTTTCTTATTACTCCGTTATGAATGATATGCCATGGTTTAGAAATTGATTGGTTCATATATAGTGTAGCTATGTTGTTCTGGAGGGCTAAACTCAACCTCTTGTATGATCGAAAGAAGACCTAATCAAATTTTACAACCTGCTGTACCTGTGTTGTTCTTAAGCTTGTGAAATCCCTATGGACTTCCCTGTAAAACCTAATCGTTTATAATTACCTGTTTGTGAAGTGCAAAACACATTACATCCAAAGTTCAGTATTCTGAACTGAAAATAGACAGTTTTACAGGAAATAAGCTAACAATAATTATATAAAGCAGGATATACGAAATAGGTCAGCTCACCTAATTTCTGAATTAACGACTTTGCATGAGCAGTCGTTCTCTGCATTGACATGTGTTTGCTCAATTTAGTGAGGATCATTATTTGGTACACACAAAAATTCAGCAAAGTATAGTTTGCGTGCAGGAAGTTACCGATGTATGCAGACTTAGGTAGGCCCTATTAGACACAAAATTCAGTAATCTATCATACATCTCAGTATGCATTCTTTACGTGTGATTTACTTGATTGTGAAGTAGAAGGATTGGATTATTTCATAGACTTGTTTGAGGACATGATTTAGGCTCTGTTTGTGCCACGCCTTTGCGTCTCACTACGGCGACGCCGGACATCGAGTCGAAGGTCCACACGACACTTACAAGTAGACCCATGAAAGAAGCTGGGCCTACCGGTGAGGATGACAGCAATGAGGAGGAAGCAATAGTGTGACGTGGTGGGGTCTGACCTGTAAGGGCGTGAGCGTGTGGCTACAGTTTTAAGCAATATTGTGAAAACCGCAATGTGTTTTGCAATCACAGTATTTGCCACTGTATTTGGTGTCCGGTCATCAATATGTTAGTTCATGTTCTACCACACGCCCCAAAGATTCACACATAATCTAACGGACGGTCCTAAAAGGAAAAGTGTTCAATCATGATATGCGAGAATGTCGGATGAGAAGAAAGCGGAATACAACACGAAGCTTCATATATCCTGGTAACAAATGAGAGTTGCAGCTCTAGATTGTCTTAACTGCGACTAATTATAATAAACATGTGTTTCTCCGTTAGACTGTTCTACGGTTAATCTCTGTACAACAATTCTTATATCTAACATCACGTGAACCTAATTGTAGCTTTTGGTCAGGCCCCATTTGTTTCTAGCCATCCCAGCTTCCAGTTAAATGCAATAGCATATGTAATGCTTATTTGTCGCACTCATTCATTATTTATTAACTCTCCTCTCCTGTGACAGTAATGTAGCATAAATTCACCGAAAAATGTGCAACTCCCTCCTGATGCTCCCTCATGGTGCTAGAAAAACTCGCAGGTCAGAAAAGTTCTCACGATTGCTTCAACATTTATCTCTTCGAGCTGTAATAAGAGTTATGCGACAATGCTACCTTGCAGTATCTTAGAAAACCGTATTATTTTGTGGAGATATTATATTTCCTGACCATGAGTTTGTCTTCAAATGCTCCTGATGAGGCTTGAAAGTTGTTTTAACATTTGAGCATGGGAATTTTGTCAAACTCGGCATGGCGATGAAAATGTCTTCTTAGAAAATGAATTTATAATGAGAAGTTATGTTCTAATTTGCTCTAGCTTTAGATTTATTGAAGACTGGTTAAGAGTTTTGCTTTTTAATTAGCATGAATTAAATAGCAGGCTGGGGTTGAACAGAAATTATGCCCTCCTGTTCACTGATTATCCATCAACTGAATATACCCTCATGTACTAGGTTGGCATTCATATGCTGGTTGTGCACACATGCCATTAGCTTCTCCTTTATTACTTTATTTCTTTAGTTTACTGGAAATATAAATATCAATCAAAACTTCTATGCATGTCGCACCTTCGATCTTCATTTTATCGGCCTTTAATATGTTGGTGATAAAGGCGAATTGTCTTGAGGTGGAAGTCGTAAATTATTCTTTGGAGTTCTTGCGTTCTTTAAGGTGTTTTGGTGTCCACGAATGATATAATCATGTCTTTGCAATTTGAACTCCATGCACTCACTCATCTAGAAGAAAGTTTCACCAGTTGCAGTTCATTCATTCTCCACGAGAGGAGTGGTAAAGAGTATTCTTATCAGCAATATGCATTCTCCCATTCAAGTGGCACTGTGTAGCTTATTTACATAATTTTTGTTCTTGTCTACCTTGGTACTCTGAGTGATGTTTGTTTATTGGTTTCTAAGCAAACAAATACTCCCTCCGTTCCTAAATTTAAGCCCTTGTAGAGATTCAAATATGGACTACATACCGAGAAAAAAGAGTGAATCCCACTGTAAGATATGTCTATATACATCCGTATGTGGTCCCTAGGGAAATCTCTAAAAAGTCTTATGTGCATTGGAGTGTAACTGCAGTTGGAGTGACCATACACAGATGGACATTGCAATTTAAGACCTCAAAACAATGGCCCAGCCAGTTCTCCTGATGTCAGCTTTTGTGGCTTGAGTAAGCGTCGACGGCGGCCCTAGGCCCAACAATAATCACACAAAAGAAGTCAATGGTGTGACAGATTTTTGCATTGTGTAACTTGAATTATGATGTGACTGTTCAATTTAATTATGCATCTTGCTATTTTTGCAACAAAGTTCCTAAATAATGTAACTTGAAATGACTTCCTAGAAACTCACTTCCGAATAATTGAATTTGTGCATCTCATACTGACATTTTATCTTGGAACATTTTGTATTTTCTTAGTTCTCATTCAATTGTGTTCAATAAATAACACGCTAGAAATCATGTGCTTGTCATCAGATAACTTGTACTCCCTCCGTTACTTTTTAGTCCGCATAGAAGTTTTGTCTCAAGTCAAAGCATCTTTGGTTTGACCAAACTTATACAAGAAAGTATCGGCACTCACAATATCAAATCAACATCCTTAGATTCACTATGAAATGTAGTTTTTATATATATTTGATATTGTAGATGTTGATATTTTCTAATATAAATTTGGTCTTTGTAAATTTTGACTTGACATAAATCTTATACGCGGAGTAAATTTGAAACGGAGGGAGTACAACTTCTTTTGTGTTAAAAACACCACATGTTCTTTTGTTCGGTGTTGCACACCTCAAGCGTCTGTCTTAAAGAAAGAACTAACTTCAGCCTCTGGGAAGACACTATGTACATGTGTAGATTCTCGAGACAACTTTAGTTCTTGGGAGATATTGTGTACAATCTTTGTTAGTTTGGCAAGTTTAGGATATTTATGGTTCACATTTACTTTTTGTAAGTTGTGTTCTTATTTTTCACATGAAGTTGTGATTGTTTCTACAATTGTTGAAGGTCTTTATTACCTTGCTTATATTGTTCGTTTATTGATGTATTTTCTTCCTGGGACGAATGATAAGAAAATTCATGATAATTCGTGCGTTGCACGTGCATGCTTACTAGTACAGAAAAATGAGCTAACAATTCAAATAAACATGATAAAAGCGCAATTAGATCTTGAAGTTTTTTGTGAGCTTGACAGTTGTCGATCCTTCAGTGCGCTTGGTGTTTCAAGGAACGCTTCGATCTCTGTATGGGTTATGTTCCGGCTCCATCTGGTACCCATTGAAGAGATACTGAAAGTCATGTGGGCCCTCTCTCTCGTCCTTGATGATCATATTGTGTAAGATAACACATGTTGTCATGATATTCCACAAGGTCTTCGGCTTTCAATACTGAGCAGGGGATACCAAAAGCATAGTTGAAGTATACCAAAAGCTCTCTCAACATCCTTTACTAACAGATTCTTGCATAGTTGCAAAGTGAGAATTCGTGTTGCCTTTGGGCGATGGATTGTCCTCATAAATGTGGTTGATGGAGGACATATGTCGTCAACTAGGTAGTATCCCATGTTGTACTCATTGTCATTAACAACATAGTTGCAAAGTGAATTGTGACCGACAACACGCCTTGCTAAAAGAGGAGAACGATGGAGGACATTGAGATTATTGTGAGAGCTACCACTACTAGGGGAAACCCTAGTAGTAGCGCGGGATGAAAGCCTACCAGGTAGCGCGGGGCCCCGTGCCACTGGTACGGCGCTACAACTATTGCTTAGTAGTAGCGCTCAGCGCTACTGCTACTGTACATAGTAGTAGTGTGTGTCCAACATGCGCTACTGCTATCCTACCTAGCAGTAGCATGTGTATAACCAGTGCTACTGCTACAATTTTCTGTATTTTTATTTTCTTCTGTGTATTTGCGTTGCATTTGCACAAGTTTTATAAAGTAGTCTCATCATATGATTTTATGATCATGATGAGTTACTATATCATTGGTGAAAGAAATCAGGATTAGATTCAAGTGGATGGATCCAAAGTGACCAAGTTGGATTAGCATGATCATAATAACAACCCATCATCATCGTAACAACTCGTCATCAAAATCGTCATAACAACTCATCATCATAACAACTCCTCATGATCATCATCTATAAGTCATATAACAGCTCATCATTCTAGCTAAGACTAGCCATGTTACTACTCTATGTTACTACCTCTATAGTGGGGAGTAACATATGTGTGATAACATGCAACACTTCATTTATTAGGCTATAGACTCATCTCGCCTTGATATGTGTGATGTTACTTATACTACTAGTAACTAGATATGTTACCACATGCCTCTCTTTCTTCATTTATTGCTTGCCACATCATCTATTTTATCTAGATATGTGTGATGTTACTACCTAAGTTACTCCCACTGTGGGTAGTCTAACACATTGCAGGACATAACTCATCATCATCATAATAATAACTAATCATCATCATCATAGTGATAATCAACACTAGCTAATTGTTCTTACTACATAGGACCTAGTCCTCTCTCGTAGGTAAAATAGCATAAAACAGGTAAACCGGACCATCTCCAAAATGGAGAATGGGGATCCATGTGTCGCCAACTTCTGGCTTGCGCACACTCATGTTGTCCCCAATCGGTTGCGTGCGCGCCTTCTTTGATATTGAGTCTTTCATCTTTCAAAGAAATAGAGCATGCACTTTGGTAAGCCGTTGGCGGAAACAGTCATAAGCTAACCATATACATACTCCCTTCGGTAAGCATCTTGTGAGGCACAACCTTGCTCGGGAGCTTCTGTTGAACAACATAGTAACATGTATAGTTAGCAATGTAGTTTACTGAAGAAGAATGTATGTAACGAAGTTACCATGATTAACAAAATCATACCAAGTTTTTGGCAATGAAGTTACCATCATGCAACTCATGGACTAGTGGCACGTATCCAGTATAACCTGGGATGACAAAGTGATTGGTCTTACAAGTCTCAACATCATCTATAAATGAGACAAGATATCCTTTCTCTTCACAATTAAGCTCGGAGCCCTAGGGGTAGTACATCTCGTCCACAACTTTTCGAGTATTTCTTGAAGATAAGAAATAAGTTGACAATTATAAATAAACAAGTTTAGTAGCGATGAACACCAAATACTTTTAATAAACAATATGAATTACTTAATAAATTAGTTTGACAAATTCATGTTTAGGCAAAACTGGAGGCATATCCACATCCACCCTAATGTCGATATTATCTTCCTCTTCGAACGAATATCAAAGGTTATTTGCATATTCTCCTCAAATCCATATGCCTTGCATAGAGCTCCCCAATTTGAGCAACTGGAATGAGAGTGATTAAGCGCACTGTAGAGCTTAACCCGGAAAGCTAACCATGTTTAGTCCTGAGGTGAGCTCTCCTTGTCTCTATATTTTCAAAGTCTTGGAAACCAAGCTTCTCCAAGGCATAAGGTCTTGCATGGCAGGGGAGTGCTACTCGAATTGAAAAATACGGAAACTACACGTTGAAGCAAAGAATCACAAGTCATGATTAATTATGAAGAAATGCTTGTCGTCGTTGTGTACCATACAAACATCGAAGGTCTCTTCCAGGTTGACCATGAAGTACATACCATTTTGCAGGTGAGGCACCCTGTCGCACATACCCCGGTCGTCGCAGCAGTATTCACACGACGGGATCCTATCATCGTCAGACATTTTTGAAAGCGTAGGTTATCTCCCAGAGGGGGTGAATGGGAGATTTTTTAGAAGTTCGTCAAACTCTGAAGAATTTGACGAAGATCAAAGTGAAGAAATAGGGACACAAAGGAAACTAAGTCATCATAGAATCATAGTACATGCGATCAGGATACATAAGAGTGAAGAACATGCAATCACACAATCAAACAAGCATGAAGAATATAAACCGAGGAAATGAAAACAGCGTGATGAAATTCTTCAGTTCAGATTCGTTAGAGCACATATCACATATTCTTCAGCGGCGGAATAAAGTAAAGAGTGAGGAATTTGAAACCAGTTTGGCTCGGTGAAGACTGATACGTCTTTGTCATATCTACTTTTCTTAACGCTTTTCCTCTTGTTTTGGACTATAATTTGCATGATTTGAATGAAACTAACCCGGACTAACGTTGTCTTCAGCAGAACTACCATGGTGTTGTTTTTGTGCAGAAATAAAAGTTCTCGAAGTGGAACGAAACTTTTTGGAAAATTATTTCAGAATAAAGAAAAATACTGGAGCCAAGAACAACCAGAGGGGGGGCCCTGGGTGAGGACAACCCACCAGGGCGCGTCCCCCTCCAAGCGCACCCAGGTGGGTTGTGCCCACCTGGTGGCCCCGCTGACCCTATCTCCGATGCTATAAAATCCCATATTTCTAGAAAAAAATAGAGGAAGAATTATCCCGTTTCGTGATACGGAGCCGCCACCACCTCTTGTTCTTCATCGGGAAGCCAGATCTGGAGTTCGTTTGGGGCTCCGGAGAGGGGAATCTTCAGTCTTCGTCATCACCAACCCTCCTCCATCGCCAATTTCATGATGCTCTCCACCGGGAGTGAGTAATTCCTTCGTAGGCTCGCGGTCGGTGAGGAGGTGGATGAGATTCATCATGTCATCGAGTTAGTTTTGTTAGGGCTTGATCCCTAGTATCCATTATGTTTGGAGATTGATGTTGTTATGACTTTGATATGCTTAATGCTTGACACTTTGGGCCCGGGTGCCATGAATTCAGATCTGAATCATTTATGTTTTCACCATTATATCTATGATCTAGATCCGATCTTGCAAGTCATATTCACCTACTATGTGTGATGATCCATAAACCACGGAGTGACAATATTCCGGATACTTCCCGGTGTGACCTTAGTTTGAGGAGTTCCTGTATTCACTATGTGCTAATGCTTTGTTCTGGTACTCTATTAAAATGAGTCCTTAATATCCCTTAGTTTCCTTATGGACCCCGCTGCCACGGGAGGGTAGGACAAAAGATGGCATACAAGTTCTTTCCATAAGCACATATGACTATTTACGGAATACATGCCTACATTACATTTTTGAATTGGAGCTAGTTTTGTATCGCCCTAGGTTATGACTGCTATATGATGAATATCATCCAACGAGTTGCCGATCCAATGCCTACGAATTTCCTACATATTGATCATGCTAAGTTACCACTGCTGATGTTACTGTTACAACTACTACGAAAGCATTGCTATCACTGTTACCGTTACTATTGTTGTGACCACTACTCGAAACTATCATATTACTGTGCTACTAAACACTTTGTTGCAGATAATTAATCTCCAGGTGTGGCTGAATTGACAACTTAGTTGCTAATACTTGCAAATATTCTTTGGCTCCCCTTGTGTCGAATCTATAAATTTGGGTTGAATACTCCACCCTCGAAAACTGTTGCGATCCCCTATACTTGTGGGTTATCAAAGACACAACAATTTGGTAGACCAGTTCCAATTGCTGCATCAACTGTACGTCTGGTTGAGGCGGCTGAGTCGCAACTCAGAGGACACACAGTCCTCGTTGTAGAGATAAGGTCACTTAGTCCTCGCCCAATCACTCATGGTAAGTCTTCAAAGTAGATTTCCAAAACCTTCATAGACTTGTTCACCAGCACACCACAATGACTCTTGGTGTACTCAGACTTGACGGCTAACCGTCCGAAAGAATGTCTTCAAAGGTAACATGCATCGCATCACACAAATCAATCTCTTGAGTGATTCTCAATCACATTGGCTCTGGGTTTTTCCTCACTTAGGATTCTCTCAAAATCGTCAGGGGATGGGTTGATCTCAAATGACAAGTGTCAAGATCTATCGGAGCAGCCAACCAACAAGTG
>LR738715.1:289967605-290024428 GCA_902687465.1 Secale cereale | reverse complement strand
GGGGGGGGGGGGGGGCGACTATTTATAGCCAGGGGCAACCCAACATGAATTGTCATAAATGCCCTTCTATGATTCGACCATTGTCAGGATAAGGATCCACTTGACAGCTGGCACGCGGCACAGCAAGGTCGGAATTTGAACTCTCAAATTCTTCGGGGCACTCAATTTCCTTACTTTTAGGCAGATCGCACTGGCGAACTCCTAACTCCTCAGCCTAGCCAAATTCGTGAGCGACCAGATGAACTGCATCACTAGCGCTAGAAAATGTGCCAGCTGTACTAGAGATTTCCAAAGGCTTTACTCGAAGCGGCTTTTCTGTATGGGTTTGAGTAAGTTTGAGCATCACTTTGGAAAAGCGAAATATGTTTCACCTAGACCCCCTTTGACAGTACGATTTTCCTATGACTCAAATAAGAAGAAGAGAAACTACGAAAACATAAGTCTTCAATCTTCAAAGTCTTCACATCAATTTCTTCAAAGGTCGTACCATTTTCATCAAAAGATTCTTCACTTGAAGAAATCCATTTTTAGGGATCGTATTCCATGTGTTAAACCAAATATTTGGGGACTCTTCAAGTGTATACTCACAAACACATTAGTTCCTCAACCTATTTGTCTTCAATACTCCAAAACCACTAAGGGGGCACTTGATGCACTTACAATCTCCCCCTTTTTGGCGATTGATAACAAATTGGTTAGGCTTTCAACAGGAGTAAAAATAATTGAAGAGTAAGCACAAAGTTTGGAGAAATTGGCTACAAGATATTGAGGAGCTCCCCTGAAGATGTGCATATGAGGAATTTGCTTTGGATTGCAAATGCACATGGCACGTTGAAATTATGGAGATATCCTCCTTTATCTTGGAATCCAATCATGGATGATCACAAGATATTTGAAGAATAGGAATGTGATAACCCACAAGTATAGGGGATCGCAACAGTTTTCGAGGGTAGAGTATTCAACCCAAATTTATTGATTCGACACAAGGGGAGCCAAAGGATATTCACAAGTATCATCAGTTGAGTTGTCAATTCAACCACACCTGAAAGACTTAATATCTGTAGCAAAGTATTTAGTAGTAAAGTAGTATGATAGTATCAGTAACGGTGGCAATAGTAACAGAAGCAGTTTTGTAGTGAGCGTAACAGCATCAGCAACAAAAGTAACTTAGCAAAGATTAATATGTGAAAAACTCGTAGGCATTGGATCGGTCATGATAATTGTGTCGGATGATATTCATCACTTAGTAGTTATAACCTAGAGCGACGCATAACTAG
The DNA here is from genome assembly GCA_902687465.1 of Secale cereale. Classification (NCBI taxonomy): domain Eukaryota; kingdom Viridiplantae; phylum Streptophyta; class Magnoliopsida; order Poales; family Poaceae; genus Secale; species Secale cereale. Next base: position 290,023,151 of record LR738715.1, on the reverse strand, counting down.
CTCCAATTCATCAATGTAATGTAGGCATGTATTCCATATATAGTCATACGTGCTTATGGAAAAGAACTTGCATGACATATTTTGTTCTACCCCTCCGTGACAACGGGGTCCTAATGGAAACTAAGGGATATTAATGCCTCCTTCTAATAGAGAATTGGAACAAAGCATTAGAACTTAGTGAATACATGAACTCCTCAAACTACAGTTATCACCGGAAAGAATCCCAATTATTGTCACCTTGGGGTATGCGGATCATAACACGTAATAGGTGCATATAACTTGCAAGATTGGATCAAGAACACATATATATTCATGAAAAAATAAAGGATTCAGATCTAAAATCATGGCACTCGGGCCCTAGTGACAAGCATTAAGCATAGCAAAGTCTTAACAACATCAATCTCAGAACATAGTGGATACTAGGCATCAAGCCCTAACAAAACTAACTCGATTACATGATAAATATCATCCAACCCAGCATTGTCCAGCAAGCCTACGAAGGAGTTACTCATTCCCGGCGGTAAGCATCATGAAATTGGTGATGGAGGAAGGTTGATGATGACGACGGCGATGAATTCCACTCTCAGGAGCCCCAAATGGACTCCAGATCAGCCCTCCCGAGGAAGAACATGAGTGGTGACGTCTCAATATCGTAAAACACAATGTTGAGGATATCGCTTATCATTAGCGTCTCGGTCAGCTGGGGATTAGAGATTAATTGGAAATCGGCCGATTAATCGATTTTATCGGTAGACTATTAATCGGACTTTTTTTTGCAAATCTCAGGTTCCCATCACTAAAACATGCTATATTCAACACCAAAAGAATATTGGACAAAAATGTTACTTTGATTCCTAGCCTTTGAATCCTCATAAAATGGCAAACAAAATAGGATAACAATACATATTGCGTATCAAGGACCACAAAAACACAAATAAATATAGTTTTTGCAAACCTTGTGCTATGAATAGGTCTGATTTATCGATAGATTCCTGATAAATCACTTGTCATAGCATTAAATTGGCCCAAACGATAAACGGTGAAGATATGTCATAATCTTATCGGTCTCCCCAAGAGTAGCGATAAATCAGACGATAAATCGCTGAATCGGAAGAATTTTTGAACAGTGGTAAAACGCAATGAATCCTTCTCTCTGATTCTTCTCTTGGCAATATGTATATATGGAGTTGGAGTTAGGGTTGTCGGAGGTCCAGGGGGGCCACAAGCTCGCTGGCGCGCCCTGTGAGCTTGTGGCTCCTGGGTGCCCCCCTCTGGTATATTCTTCCACCATTTTTTTATATATTCCACAAAAATTCTCCGTAAATTTTTGGGTCAATCTGAGAACTTTGATTTTTGCACAATAACAATACCATGGCAATTCTGCTGATAGCATCGTTAGTCCAGGCCAATTTCATTTGAATCATGCAAATTAGAGTCCAAAACAAGAGCAAACATGTTTGGAAAAGTAGATACGATGGAGAGTATCAACTCCCCCAATCTTAACTCATTGCTTGTCCTCAAACAATTCAGTTGACAAACTGAAAGTGACAAAGAAGAACTTTTACAAACTCTGTTTGATCTTGTTGTTGTGTATGACTAACCATGTTCAGGTTTTTAGCAAATATTATAAACAAACCATATTTGCAATAACATTTAGGTCTCAAGTTTACTCATATCAATGGCATTATCAACTAGCGAGCAATAATAAGATATCTTGGATGACAACACTTTTCTTAAAACAATCATGATATAATATGAAAAAATGGTATCTCGCTAGCCCTTTCTAAGATCGCAAAACATAAATACAGAGCAGCTCTGCAGTTCAAGCACTGAGTAGACATTGTAATTCATGACGTACAAGATCTAGTCACACTCATACTCAACATCAATTAAAAACAAAGCATATAAATGACAATAGCGCTCTCTAGCTGGTGCTTTAATGAGAAGATGATGACTCAATAATAAAAGTAAATAGATAGGCCCTTCACAAAGGGAAGCAGGGATTTGCAGAGGTGCGAGAGCTCAAAGTTTTTAAAACAAAGATGAATAAATTTTTTGAGAGGTATGCTTTTATTGTCAACACAAACTGAGAGTTCTCAATATCTTCCATGCTAAACACATTATAGACGGTTCCCAAACAGAAATGTAAAGTTTTATTCCCCCTCCACCAACAAACACAAGCCATGGCTAGCCGAATCCTCGGGTTCCCTCCATACCAACAATAGTCCGGGGGAGTTTTGTTTCATTATGATATTTTTTTTATTTTTTATTTTGATTGCAGGACTGGGCATCCCAATTACCAGCCACTTTCTCGTGAATGACAAGCGGATAACCACTCATCATGAGAATAACCCACCTAGCATGGAAGATACCGACAGCCCCCTGTCGCTACATGAGCGATTCGGGCATACAAAACATATTATTATTTGAAGATTTAGAGTTTGGCACATGCAAATTTACTTGGAACGGTAGGTAAATACCGCATATAGGTAGATATGGTGGACTTATATGGATTGACTTTGGGTTTTAAGGAAGTGGATGCACAAGCAGTATTCCCGCTTAGTACAAGTGAAGGCTAGCAAATAGATTGAGGAGCGGCCAACTAGCGAGCGATAACGGTCATTAAACATGCATTGAGGTTAATCAACATTGAATACAAGCATGAATAGGATATAAAACACCATGAACATAAATATCATGGAGGCTTTGTTGGTTTTGAATCAACTACGTGTGTGAACATGTGCCAAGTCAAGCCACTCGAAACATTCAAAGGAGGATACCATCCTATCATACTACATCATAACCATTTTAAATGCACGTCGGCACACAAGGCAAACCATTATCCACTCCTAGCTAATTAAGCATGGCATGAATAACTATGATCTCTAATTGTCATTGCGAACATGTTTCATTCATAATAGGTTGAATCAAGAATGATGAGCTAAACATATTTACAAAAACAAAACAGGTTGAGTTCATATCGGCTTTTCTCCATCTCAATTAATTCATCAAATTTCGTCATCATTGCCTTTTGTAGGATGGGATTTATGTCTAGAGGGGGGGGGTGATTAGACTACTTGACCAAATAAAAACTTAGCCTTTTCCTAATTTTATGTTTTGACAGTTTTTAGCAATTTAGCACAAGTCAAGCAATCTTCCTACACATGCAATTCTAGAGTTGTAGCAGCGGAAAGTATATCATTGCATATGAAGGTAAAGGGAGGGGTCTAGAGAGTGCAAATGCAAGTGGAGACACGGATGTTTTTGGCGTGGTTCCGATAGGTGGTGCTATCATACATCCACGTTGATGGAGACGTCGACCCACTAAGGGTAACGACTGCGCAAGTCCACGGAGGGCTCCACCCACGAAGGGTCCACGAAGAAGCAACCTTGTCTATCCCACCATGGCCATCACCCACGAAGGACTTGCCTCACTAGGGTAGATCATCACGAAGTAGGCGATCTCCTTTCCTACAAACTCCTTGGTTCAACTCCACAATCTTGTCGGAGGCTCCCAAGTGACACCTAACCAATCTAGGAGACACCACTCTCCAAAAGGTAATAGATGGTGTGTTGATGATGAACTCCTTGCTCTTGTGCTTCAAATGATAGTCTCCTCAACACTCAAATCTCTCACAGATTTGGATATGGTAGAAAGAAGATTTGAGTGAAAGGCAACTTGGGAAAGGCTAGAGATTAAGATTCATATGGTAGGATTGGAATATCTTGGTATCAACACATGAGTAGGTGGTTCTCTCTCAGAAAATGAATAGTGGAAGTGTAGGCACGTTCTGATGGCTCTCTCCACGAATGAAGAGTAGGTGGAGGGGTATATATAGCCTCCACACAAAGTCTAACCGTTACACACAATTTACCAAACTCGATGGGACCGAATCATGAAACTCGGTCGGACCGTTTATGTTCAAAATGTGAACGTTAGGCTTTTTGGTGGGACCGACATGATCAACTCAGCGGGACCGATTTCATTAGGGTTAGGGCATAACGTATTCTCGATGAGATCGATCACATCAACTCGGTGAGACCGATTTCTGTAATAGGCAAACAGAGAGTTGGTCAGGCAAACTCGGTGGGACCGATTCGCTCATTTCGGTGAGACCGAAGCGTTACGAAAAGGAAACATAGAGTTTGCATTACAAACTCGGTGGGACCGATCGCTCACTTCGGTTAGAATGAAACGTTACGAAGGGAAATAGAGAGTTTGCAATTCCATCTCGGTGAGACCGAGATCCCTATCGGTGAGACTGAACTGATTAGGGTTTCTGGCTATGACTATGTCAAATGAACTCGGTGGTGCCAGATAGATCAAATCGGTGCGGCCAAGTTTGACTTTTGGTTTGGGACATATGTGGAATGAGAAAGTGGTTGAGGGCTTTTGGAGCATATCACTAAGCATTTTGAGCAAGCAAGCCATTAAGCAACACCTCATCCCCTTTTAGTAGTATTGGCTTTTCCTATGGACTCAATGTGATTTTGGATCACTAAAATGAAAATGTAGAGTCTTGAGCTTGAGCCAATATGTGTCCTTAGCATTTTGAGGGGTCCACATGCCTAGTCCATGCCATGCCAATCATTGAACTTTCTGAAATGATCATCTTGAAAGAGCATTAGTTCAATGAGCTATATGTTGTTAGGAATTACCAAAACCACCCATGGATAGTTGCACTTTCAATCTTCCCTTTTTGGTAATTAATGACAAGATATAGATCAAAGCTTCGACAAATGATAATAAGAATGAATTATATTGTGCTTTGAGAAGTATGTGATAAGAAAGAGCTCCCCCTAAATTTCTGCATTATTTAAAATTTGCTTTTCAATGCAAATGCACAATCGATTAGGATCATGGGTTGCTCTTCCATGTCACATACATCTTGGTGGAGCGCTCAAAATGATAGAAAGTAAAGATATGCACTCATCACCAAGGCAAAGTGAATGATCATATATGAGAGATAAATAATAGCATCATTCAAGCAAACATTAAAGTATGATATGATCAAACACATGATCATACAAGTATCTCACACACATAAGCAAATTGTAGCGATAACCCAACAATCAACCGAAGTAGAAAGCAAAAACCAAAGAAGGCAAAAGAAGCAGAGCTCTCTCTCTCTCTCAAATCCTATGATCTATATACTTTCTCCCCCTTTGGCAACAAGTTACCAAAAAGCTTGAAAATGCATAGTGTTATGCGTCTCTCTAGGCTTGATCTCCGGGAGGAGGCGCCGATAGGACTCTAAGGATGAATGCATCTGTGGAAGTTGTTGGAGCTGATGGAGTGGCAACTGGAGGTGGCACTGATGCTGTGGCTGCATGTGCTGATGTAGTTGCTCTAGTGTCAGCTATGGGCACTGCAGCAGATCTCTGCCCTCTTGGCACTCTCTGAAAGACATCTGTCGTTTCTCTATCCTTAGCCTCTTCCTTGAGCTTCTCCACTGTAGCTTGGATCTCCATGACCTTCACATCTAGATCATAGAATTTTGTCTAAATGATCCTTTCAAGGCTTGCTTGATTCTAAGTCAAGTTGGCCAAACTCTTCTCAATCCTCAGAGTGGCCTCAAGCAGATGATTGAGCTGATCTTGCTTGGTCTTAGGAGCTCCAGAAGCACTTGCTTGCTTGGCTGCCTTTGCTTGAGAAATCTTCTCTTGGCCCTCAACTGAAGTAGGATGTGATGCATCCATGATAGCTTCATTGTCCTCGAAATCTAGCCTAAGATGAAGAGTCCTCTTGTCAAGCAGATATGCCCCCTTTTTCCACCCCGGAGTTGATAAGAATCTGAATGTGAGGGGCATATCCACAAGACATTTTCTGGTCAGCTGCTGTCCTCTTGATTGTCTCTACAATCAGACTCGTGATCTTGAACTTCTTGAGAACATCAAACATGTGGAGCAAGTTGATGGAGTGACCTCAGATCATTCTATGATCTCCTGACTTGGCAACAAAGTGTGCCTAAGTATAGTGTTGATTGTGGTCAATCCAGACAACAGATGATATATGGAGCCAAACTTGTGAGTTTTCACTTCTTTGTCAGGAATTGGCTTGTACATATTTGCCATAGAGTTTGGATCCATCCTGGACTTGGCATACACATCGGTGACATTTTCATTCTCCTTGGGGGCATTGATCAAACTTGCCCATTCAACCACAGTTGATTGGTACCTTGTACCTTCAGTCATCCATACAATCCTACCATCTGGATAGAAATGAGCAGTGGAGTAGAATTGCATGATCATCTCATCGTTCTAACGAGTCAGTTTCTTCCCCATAAACTTGTCAACTTCCTTTTGCCCAAAGCTCTCATGAACACCTGGAAAGAAATTAGCATGTTTATCGATGTACTTCCAATCAACCCACTTCATGTCACAGACAATGGGCTTCTTGTCCAACAACACTGTCTCATAGAAATCCTGCTGTTCCTTGGTGTGAAACTTGTAGTCCACAACAGTCTTTCTCCTTGTGGCATATGGATCAGTCTGTCTCCATTTTCTCATACCTGCATCCTTTCTCAGTTTCATGTTCTCAGTAACAAGATGGGCATCATTATGATATGGAATCTTTGGCTTGAGTCTTCTGAGCATCATAGACTCATCATCATCTGAGGATTCTTGATCTGAATCTTCCTCCTCCTCGGGATCTTCTGGCACTGGGGCCTTGTTCTTCTCAGCTGCTGGAATGTCTCTTGTGCTCCTCTTTGGTGCAGTCTTGGGGGCTGGAGCAGAAGCTTTGGGGGAAGTCTTGGGCTTAGAAGGGGCAGCCCTAGACTTGATGGCATCCCCCATGAGCTTCTGATTCTTTGCAGCTGGTGCAACAGGCTCATCAGCATCATCTTCAGCATCATCATCATCTTCAACTCTCATAGATGGCTTGCCAACACTCTGGCTGTGGTCTTCCTAGCCCTCTTCTTGGTTCCTGCTGGCTCATCATCTCTTGTTTCAAGAGTGAACACCGTTGTTTCTTGAGTTGATGCTCTGGCCTTTGACATTGGAGCTCTCTTCTTGTTCAAACCAGGCTTTGTTGAAGCAATTGTGCCATACTCCTTATTGGTCATTTTTTTCTTCTTTGAAGTGACCTCTTGAGCCACAAAATCCTCATCCTCGCTATTAGAAGTTTTCTTCTTCCTTGACTCGGTACTAGCCTTTGGCAGACTGCAAGGAGTGCTTCTGCTGCTCTCATAGTAGCTGCTATCAAAGGGACTTGAACCCTCACTCAGATGTGCCTGCTCCTCTGACCTGTTCTGACTTTCACTTTGATCAGACATTGTTGACACTATAAGCTGAAAGCTGACCCTGTGAATAGATGTAGATGAGATAGAGTGGATGAGCATCACAAAGTGCAGAGGTTTTGTAAACAAATGAGCCAAAATCTTAGTTTTGGGTTTCTACCGAAAGCATTTCGGAGCTAGCGATTTGTTAAACTTAGTGTCAGGGATATTACTAGCAGGTATAAACCGGCTAGTGTAAACCGGATTATGGTAGTTTAGTCATATACTTGTAAATACCCAGTAGAAGTTACGGCCCATGAAGGCTTAGGGCCTATATGTAACGTTATGGTTTGTAAACCGCCTGATTATGTAACTTGAGAGATAAGGAAGAAAGAGCAGAGACCGAGGCGGACACAAGTATGAGCCGGCCTCGGGACTCTACAAACCGGACCGGGAGTCACCTCTATATAAAGGGACGACCCGACGACGGTTCAAGGACAAGCAAGAAACAACCCGTCGAGACACAGGCAAGCAATCCGCTCCCTGTTCATCGACGCCCAAGCAATACCAAAACAAACTAGACGTAGGCTTTTACCTTCCTCGAAGGGGCCGAACTAGTATAAACCCTCTGAGTCCTTTGTGTGCTTTTAACCCCTTCAAGCTAACCCGTGTGATGGTTCCTCAACTAAGTCCGTTAAACCGGACATCTGCGGTGTTAATTCCACGACAGTTGGCGCCCACCGTGGGGCCTCCGCACGATGGTTTCGAGTTCTTGAAGGGCAGCTTTGAAGGGCTCAGGGGCTACGTGGTTGACCGGATGACCAAGAGTCGCCGCGGCCGGATCTACATCGACGACGCAGGTTGGGGACCGGAGGCCGATTCAATTGAATACGGGTACCGGGTTCCCTTCGGCGACATCCACGTCTTCATCGGCAAGATCGGCGAACCGAGACCTGAGCCGGACGTCTTCCCCAACATCATCGAGCCGGCTCAGCGTGCGAGATCGGCCCGGATTCAGCCCGCCATGAAGCACATTTTCGTTGGAGAAGTTCACGGGGTTCAAGCCGAGGACGGATCGGATTCCGATGGCGAGACAGTTATCTATTCCGACAATGAATCTTCATCCAGAGAAACTGAGTCTTTGTATCAGTTGCGGGACGGCCGGTCTGAGGGTGTGTCCGACGGAGACAGCATTCCGGACCCCTTTGATCCGCCAAACTGAGTGGCTGTCTTTATGGCCGGTTCACAACCTACGCCGCAGTCCACGGTGAACGGGGCGATGACAGCAGAAGCTGGTGTAGGGGGGAGTGGCCAGGCCCTCTCGCCCTCTGACGCTCTATCCACCTTGATCGAGGAGTTCACCGCCCGAGCCATGGCAGAGGTAGCTCCAGCAGACAAGGCGCAACACGATGCAGAGCTCCTTCAGTTGAAGGGCCGGATTGATCAACCAAAGGAAAATCTGAAGGCGGAGAAGGCTATGATAGCCATGAGGCAAGCAGAGTTGGATGATCAGGCTTTTCAGCTAAGGATGGAACAGGCCTCTGTACAGGTGTAAGGAGTCGGAAGTACCAGTCTCGTCTACCGCCGGTTTACGAGGCGACGAATCTCTTCAGGATGCCAGGAGCAGGAACCAGCAATGATCCAGCGACAAACCGGAGGGCGGCCCCGGCTAGGGATGAGTAGGGTTCAGCAGCCCACTGCAGAGCAAGATCGGTGGGTCATGTCTGCGCCTCATATCCCGACCCCTCCGGGTCATTACTCAAACCCTTTGGACAACATTGTTGCTGCCGCTTCACGCCTGGCCGCTTTACCCATTGAAGGGACATCCCCCGTGGCATTGGAGGCACGCAGGGTCAAGGATCTGCTTAATACGGCATTAACACAACAGCAAGCGTATTCTTACTGCAGGGAGAGGCTCCATTCAACACCACGCCACAGCCGGAGTTACACTAGGCATTGGGAGGAACCAGAAGTGTCTAGTAGTGAACGCAGGCGACACCGTCACAGACAAAATAATCCGGCAGGCGCAGATGCACAAGCTCAGGATGCAAACCGGGTTAGATCTGTGGCCCGTGAGGAGGTCCGTCAAACGACGCCGGTTCACACAACCACAACAGAGACAGGAGTCACAACGAGCTCCTTTGGGGTGCAATGTCTTATTCCCGCTTTACAGAGCGTGAAGCTGCCCAAGGATTTTAAAGGTCCACGTAAAGTGCCTAATTACACAGCAGATTTGGCTCCAGAAGCTTGGGTAGAGAGTTACGAGATGGCCATGGAGATGCTGGATGTGGATGAAGCGGCTTGCGCGAAATATTTCACCATGATGCTTGAAGGTACAACCCGGACTTGGCTAAAGGGTTTACCCCCTAATTCTATCGGATCGTGGGGAGAGCTACGTCGCCAGTTTATCAAAAACTTCAAGGATACATGCAAGCAGCCGATGTCAATAGTAGATCTGGCAGCCTGTGTACAAGGAGAACAGGAGTCTACAAGTGCATGGGTGCGGCGAGTATCAGAAATCTTGCACTCTTCGAATGGTATCAATCCCAGTACGGCAATAGTGACACTGGAAAACAATTGCCGGTTTGAGTCTCTAAAGTTAAAACTAGGACGACTTAAACGGGATTGTAATGACATGAGAACTCTCATGAGCGCTTTGGTGAAGTACGGGGACTCCGACAACACTAAAATCCAGAAGCGGAGGGAGACAAGGCTGGAAAAATCAATAAACCTGGTAAACCGGCGCAGGCTAGTCCGGTTGGTTCAAGCTTCTTAGGCAAGCGTAAGGCAGAGGATGGCTCTGATTTCGTGGCCAATACCCAAGTTCAAGGGGGTTTTCAGCGCAATAAGGGCAAACCACCTCCACAAACCGGCGGAGGGAATGTTAGCTAGGAGCAGGAGTTAAATGAGCCTTGTCCGAAACATAGCACAAGGGAACGACCAGCAAAACACACTATAGGAGAATGCAAGCCTTTGATGGAAGCCATAATGAGCCGCTTCAGCTCTAACAACGGGCCTCCAAATGGAGGTTCAGGCCCGGGGTTTTACGGTCCGGGTCACCAGGGGAACGGCTCCGGATCAGGATACCGTGGCAACAACAGTGGTTATAATAACCGAGGCAATAATCAATATGGTCAAGGCGGTTACAGTAACCAAGGCAATCAGCAGCATGGTCAAGGTGGTTACAATAACCAAAACAACCAACAGCAGGGCCAGGGTAATCACAATAACCAAGGCGGTCAGCAGCGTCAGCAGCAGCAGCAATCTGGATATCAGAGTAATCCGAAGGAGCTGAGTAGTGGGCAGTATCATGTGTTTACTACAAGTTTGTGTAAACGGGATCAGAAAGTTTTGAAGCGGGCGGTCCACGCGGTGGAACCGGCGACACCGCAATTCCTGCGCTGGTCAGAGCAGCCTATTGTGTGGAGCAGGGAGGATCACTCGTTACGAGTTGATAATTCGGGTCACTTGGCCTTGGTGGTAGCACCACAGGTGGGTGGCTACAAGTTCACTAAAGTTCTTATGGACAGCGGCAGGAGCATCAATATTTTGTATTATGAGACTTTCCGTCGTATGGGCTTGACGGATAAAAAGCTAAGACAGTCAAACACGATGTTTCATGGAGTAGTACCAGGTAAATCAGCTTACCTAGTTGGGAAAATTGACCTAGAAGTTACCTTTGGAGATGAACAGGATTCCAGGTCAGAGATGATAACTTTTGAAGTCGTTAAGATCCGGAGCCCTTATCATGCTCTGTTCGGGAGAACGGTTTATGCCAAGTTTAAGGCCAGGCCGTGTTATGTTTATTTACAGCTCAAGATGCCGGGTCACAAAGGAACAATCACAGTTCATGGAAGTCTCAAGATTGCATTGGAGTGTGAATAAGGAGACGCTGCTTACGCGGAGGCAGTATGTGCTACGGAGGAGTTAAAATTTTATAAGGACAACGTTGATCCGGCAGATATGTCCCCGTTGAAAAAACCAACTACGGAGAGTGATCCAGCGTTGAAATTTAAGTCAGCAGAAGAGACCAAGCAAGTTGACTTTGTGCCAGGCGATTCATCCAAATAGTTCACTATCAGCGCTAACCTTGATCCCAAATAGGAAAGCGCGCTCATCGAGTTTATCCGTGAGAACCGGGATATCTTTGCGTGGAAACCTTTTGACATGCCAGGTATACCGAGGGAACTCGCTGAGCACAGTCTTAACATTGATCCGAAGTTTAAACCGGTCAAGCAGTATCTGCGCCGCTTCAACGAAGAAAGGCGCAAGGCTATAGAAGAAGAAGTGGCCAGGCTTTTGGCTGCAGGGTTCATAGTTGAAGTTTTTCACCCGGAGTGGTTGGCTAATCCGGTGCTGGTGTTAAAGAAAAATGGAAAGTGGAGAATGTGTGTGGATTACACGGACCTAAACAAAGCTTGTCCAACTGATCCTTTTGCTCTCCCTCGCATTGATCAGATCATCGATGCTACAGCGGGATGTGAGCGATTAAGTTTTTTGGATGCATATTCAGGGTATCACCAGATCAAGATGGCAGTTAAAGATCAGGAGAAGACGTCCTTCATAACGCCTTTTGGTGCTTTTTGCTATGTTTCTATGCCCTTTGGGCTCAAGAGTGCCCAAGCAACTTATCAACGTTGCGTGCAGAATTGTCCTAAGGGGCAGATAGGGAGGAATGTTCATGCCTATGTGGATGATATTGTGGTGAAATCAAGGAAGGAGGAGACGCTGATAGAGGACCTCAAAGAGACTTTTGACAATCTTCGAGCCTATAAAATGATGCTTAATCCGGAGAAGTGTGCTTTTGGTGTTCCGGCGGGCAAGCTCCTTGGATTCTTGGTGTCAAACAGAGGAATAGAACCTAATCCGGAGAAGATCAAGGCAATTACATCTTTGACTAAACCGGCTTGCATCAACGATGTTCAGCGTATCGCCGGCCGGATCACAGCATTGAGCCGTTTCATCAGCCGTTTGGGAGAGAAGGCGATTCCGCTTTATCAGATGCTGAAAAAGACGGACCGGTTTATATGGAGTGATGAGGCGAACGTTGCGTTTGAGGATTTGAAGCGGCAGCTGGCAAAGCCGCCGGTCCTGGCGGCCCCTGTAGATAATGAACCGTTGCTGTTATACGTCGCCGCCAATGCACGGGCAGTCAGCGTGGCAATCGTGGTGGAGCGCAAGGAAGCAGGGAAGGAATACCCAGTTCAGCGTCCGGTCTATTACGTCAGTGAAGTTCTCATTGAGTCCAAGCAAAGGTACCCACATTGGCAGAAGCTGGTATATGGTGTGTTCATGGCAAACCGGAAGTTGAAGCATTATTTCCAAGGCCATCCAATAACTGTTATTAGTTCAGCACCATTGGGGGATATAATCCAGAACAGGGAAGCTACGGGCAGAGTGGCGAAGTGGGCCATTGAGCTCAGCCCACACGAATTGAAATATGTGCCACGCACCGCTATCAAATCTCAAGCATTGGTGGAATTCATCAATGATTGTACAGAACTGCAAACACCAGAGGAGAAGCCGGATCTTACATACTGGACGATTCACTTTGACGGTTCAAGGCAGTTAAAAGGCTCGGGGGCTGGAGTTGTTTTAACTTCCCCGCGAGGAGACAAGTTTTGTTATGTCCTCCGTTTATTGTTTCCTTGTACTAATAATGCAGCAGAGTATGAAGCATTGCTTATGGCTTGCGGATGGCCAAGGAAATGAACTTGAGCCGGGTCAAGTGTTTCGGTGATTCAGATTTGGTGGCACAACAAGTATCCGGCAAGTGGGATTCAAGAGATCCTCTCATGGCAGCTTATAGACGAGAAGTGGAAGCAGTTGCAGGATATTTCAAAGGGTATCAGGTGAATCACATAGACCGGCGATGGAATGAAGCGGCCGATGCTTTAAGACGGCTAGGTTCTCAACGTAAACCGATACCATCGAATACTTTTTTGGACGAGCTGCACAGTCCATCAGTTCAAGTACCATCGGAGGAAGACCTGGCTGTTCCTGATCCGGAGGCATAGCTAGTTGCGGCACTTCATGTTATTCCGGACTGGACGCTACCTTATCTGGCATATCTAAGCCGGGGAGAGCTACCCGACGATGAGATCAAAGCACGACAGATAGTCCGGCGTTCTAAGTCCATGACAATTGCAAACGGAGAACTTCATCATCGCAGCGTTTCTGGAGCGTTTCAGCGGTGTGTATCAGCTGAGGAAGGTTGTGATATTCTTCGTGAGATCCATGAAGGGGATTGTGGCCATCATGCCGGTTCAAAATCCTTGGTGTCTAAGGCTTTTCGACATGGGTTCTATTGGTTGACAACCCATGCTGATGCGACGGATCTAGTCCGGAAGTGTGATGCTTGTCAGAAGTTTTCACGACGTGCTCTTGTTCCGGCACAGGAGCTCCGGATGATACCGATAACTTGGCCATTCGCGACTTGGGGACTTGATATGGTTGGACCTTTTAAGCGATCCCAAGATCAAAAGACTCATCTACTGGTGGCTGTGGATAAATTTACAAAGTGGATTGAGGCAGAGCCTGTGAGCAAGTGTGATGCGGCAACAGCGGTTAAGTTCATCAAAAAGGTAATTTTCCGGTTTGGCTTTCCACACAGCATCATCACAGACAACGGCACCAATTTATCTAAGGGTGAGATGGAAGAATTTTGTCAACGGGAACATATTCGCCTAGACGTGTCTTCTGTGGCCCACCCTCAATCCAATGGTCAAGCGGAAAGAGCAAATCAGGAGATTTTGCGAGGTATCAAGCCCCGGCTTGTGACTCCCTTGCAAAGAACACCAGGGTGCTGGGTTGAGGAGTTACCTTCTATCCTTTGGAGTATCAATACTACGCCAAACCGGTCCACAGGTTACACACCTTTCTTTATGGTATATGGTGCTGAAGCGGTCCTTCCAAGTGATATCCGTCATGATTCGCCAAGGGTGACGGCCTATGTTGAAGCGGCCAACGAGCAGGCGAGACAAGACAGTTTGGACTGGCTGGATGAAGAGCGTGATATAACAGCAGCACGGTCTGCGATTTATCAACAAGACTTGCGCAGATATCACAGCCGCCGGATCAAGACTAGGACGTTCCAGGAGGGAGACTTAGTACTCCGGCTCATCCAAGATCAAACAGATATGCACAAGCTATCCCCACCATGGGAAGGGCCCTTTGTGGTTAGCAAGAATCTGCACAACGGTTCATATTACCTGGTGGACGTTCGAGAACACAAGGACTCACGGACATCGGAAGAAGAGACAAAGAGGCCGTGGAACATCGCCCTCTTGCGGCCATACTATACCTGAGCCTTGAGCTCCACTGTATCCTATGTATATATTATGATTAATGAATAAACCGGCACCATCGGTAAACCGGGGGCTCAGCCTTTTTTCCAATACAAGTATCTTATGGTGATAACCATACATTTCTTATCATATGTCATATTTCAAACACTTCGATCGGTTTAACTGGTTGTGCAGGGCATATGTACTCTAGAGCAATAACTTACTGAAGGGCTTCCTGTTCAAACATAGGTCGTATTCGAACCAAAGAGAACATAGCCAAACTTACTGAAGGGATTCCTGTTCAAACATAGGTCGTATTTGAACCAAAGAGGACATGGCATAAGGCCCTCTGGATGGTACCCGCATCCATTGATTGGCTAAAGTTTTATATGGCCAACGGGGGGCAGGATTGTACCCGAATCCTAGCTCAAATCCCTGTGGTTGTATCTGTTTCCTATGGTTGTACCCGAACCATAAGGCCCTCTGGATGGTACCCGCATCCATTGATTGGCTAAAGTTTTATATGGCCAACGGGGGGCAGGATTGTACCCGAATCCTAGCTCAAATCCCCGTGGTTGTATCTGTTTCCTATGGTTGTACCCGAACCATAAGGCCCTCTGGATGGTACCCGCATCCATTGATTGGCTTAAGTTTTATATGGCCAACAGGGGGCAGGATTATACCAGAATCCTAGCTTAACCCCTGTTGGTTGTATCCGGTTCCTATGGTCGTATCCGAACCATAAGGCCCTCTGGATGGTACCAGCATCCATTGATTGGCTGAACCTTGCTTTGAGCCTGGCAGCTCATAAAAAGCCTCGACTACATGGTTTTATTTGCAAACTTGCATTTCTGGTATTTATGTTTTATGGTTCTTTAATCCGGAGTGGGACAACTCCAGAGTTGACCACATATCTTCAAAAGTCTGGACAGAGTTCCAGCACGATCCAAACCGGAGCTTCTATTAAACCCGGAATTATTATTGGGTCTATCACAAAAGTTCCCTCAGAAAACTGCAAATTTTGCCGGATCAAGAGTATCAAGCATACTTGATCTCAGGTATAAAGTCATTTCTGGTACAAACAGAACACTTATTTGATATATTGTGAGAGCAATTTAATTGGTCCGGCCGTAAACCGCTAGGACATATTTTCAGTGTTATCTATGCAGGAACAGATAATATGCAGGATAAACCATATCAGACCAGATTTAAATTGGCAACGTCAAAACAAGAAGTTGGAACATCCAGATCAAGACGAATAATGTTTTATGCTATCCTATTACAAGGCATAGCAAGCCTGAACGGATTAAAGACTGTCCAGCAAAATGAGGCTGCAACTACTAGTTACACTATGGCCTACGCCTCCTCGTGCTGCGAAGGCTGGGGATCAACTTGTTCCGGACTCTCTTCCTCTTCTTGAAGCGGCTGGAAGTCAGGGACACACCAATCAATTTTCGTTAAAGCACGGAAGTACATCTCTTCCGTGATAAGTTCGGACGGATCAATATCTGGGGTGAATGTATGAGGGCGCACTGGTGGGATTAGATTCATGGTATCATAAACCGGACGATCCACCCGCTCGTTCTGTAAATCATATCCTGGATGATACCTGGATAAATCTGTTTCGGCAGCAAGCTTGCTAGCGAGAGGACGCATCTCCTTGGTCAGAGCGTGAAGATCCTTGGTAGTGAAAGCTGATCCGTCTTCTTTAGTACCGGGATACCCGTTCAAGGCCTCTTCCGGATCAAAATCTAGAACCCATGCTTTGGCTCTGGTAAGCGCCATTAGAGAACCGGCTTGAGCAACAGATTTCTTCACTTCCTCCAAACGCACTGGCAAGACAGCCAGTTTCTCTAATGTGCCTTGGATAGTGGTGGGGGCCGGTTTATTGAAAGATGTTGCGCTTATGATCCTTTGAGCGCCGGAGTACAGCTGCTCGACTAGAGTATAACACGCCTTGAGTTTTTTTTTCCGTAAATCATCCCCAAGATGGGTGACACGGCGCCCCGCATATGATTATCACAGTTAAACCGGAACGGATTAAAGATTGCAAGAATGAAAGCAGGAATACAAATTAAGTACTTACCGAAGACAACAGAAGTCATCAGTTCTATTTGCCGCTTTAAACCGGTTAACTCTTCAGTCACCGGATTAAGGGCTTCCTCAGCGTCCTTTGACCTTTTTTCCAGATCCTTCTTTTGTACTTCAAAGGCTGTCCGCTCCTCTTCAAAAAACTTCTTCAGCTGTTCAGCGGTAGTCAAACTCACCGCTAAATCTTTCTTGGCCTTAGCAGCAGCAGATTCAGTTTCAGCAAGTCTGTTCTGGAGTTCAGTAATTTCTTCAGCCCGCCGGTTCAAATCAGCCTGCAAGAAAAATCAAGTGGAATAAAGGTAAAAATCAGGCAAGTCTCAAGCACATAACCAAGTTATCCACTTGACACTTGGGGGCTAATGGGCAGTTGAAGCGTCAGACAGTAGCAATTCAAAGACAAGTCTCAAGCACACAAACAAGTTGTCTACTTGACACTTGGGGGCTAATGGATAGTTGAAGTATCAGAGGAAAAATTCAAACAAGTCCCAGGCACATAAACTGAATTATGCCCCTGGCACTTGGGGGCTAATGTAAGATCATCTGCTCAAACAGGAAGTACCGGTTCACCTTCTAAATGCAGCTAAACCGGAACTTGGGGGCTACCATGGTATGGACAGACACACAACAAAAGTAAAACAAAGACAAGGGAGTTACCTCGTATTTTTCTTTCATCATGCTGATTAAGCCCGCTTCATAGTCACGGCCGGTGTGAAGCCGATTCAAATACCCAGAATAGAGTGCTTGGGCACTCAGATCAGCGAAACCGGACAACTCCATGCTCCATTTACCCTTCTCTTGATGGATTTTCTCCGCTTTAGCTGTGTGCTTAGCTAAAACAGTGGGTTCAGCAGGAGCAGTATAAGCAGTACCAGTTATCTGGACATCCGGAGAAGGGGCAGTTGCTGGTGGTGGAGTAGCGGTGTGAACCGGACTACTGCGAGCAGGGCTAATTTGAGGAGGCTCGACCCGGGCAGGACTCGCCGGTTCATGGACGTTCTCACTGTTGGGATTTTCAGGCAGAGTAGTATGGTCCATAGGAGCAGGGTCTTCAAGCGGAATTGTGGGCTCGCCTTCTGGAGGGACGGTTGTATCCGGGTCAACCGTCGGATCATCAGTGGCAGTCTCAGCAGTTGGTTTGTTGGCCTTTGCCCTTTTGCTGGGTTTAGGCTTGCTGAAAGAAATTGAAAAAAGAAGTCAGAACTGTAAGGCAAATGCAAAGATAAACCGGGGAAGAGAAAGGACTTACCCAGGGACAGTCTTCAGAGGAGGAACTTGTGTGGCAGTGGATTCGCCAGAAGAAGATAAGGGAGTCTCCTGGTAATTAGGGTTAGACGGTTTAAGCGGTTTGCGTATAAGCCCGGCCTTGGGATGAAGGAGAGTTGGAGAGAGTATAACCTCAGAGCGGCGCCTCCGAGCCGGAGTAAGAGATATGCCGGACGGTTCAACTGCAAGACCGCTATGGCGGGTAGTCCGGCGAAGAGCTTCATGTTGCTGTTTCTTCAAAAGAAAATTGGGGTCCAATTGAGCATAAGGGTGAGAAAATTGATATTTCCGGACTGTCCGACGAATATTTGGTGGAGGTGGTTCTGAATCTGAAGAAAGAATAGTTACCTCAATTTCTGCCGGTTTATCTCCTTCAGCCAACTCCTGTGAAAAGATACCGTTAACACAAATCTGGATAAAAGTGAACAAGCCATAGCCGGATTAACTCATACCTCAGAGTCCGGATCATCATCTTCAGCATGTGAACCGGAGCCAGCAGCCGCCTTTTTCTTCTTGATAACGTAAGTTTTCCGGCGTGGCTGTTTTCCAGCCTTCTCCAGAGGTTTCCTTTTCCAGAAAGGATCATCGGCCTGTTCAACAGAAAAGAGACAGTCGGAAACGGTTTATATGAACAGATTAAAAATATACAGAAGAGAGTAAGACTTATCGCAGGCAGCTTGTTCTTCTTATAATACAGAGCTAATCCGGTTTTGCTACATTATTCTAAGGAGACATTGAGCATCTTCTTAGCAGACTCAATGACTTCCGATTCAGAAAGTTTGTCCTTGGAAAAACGTTGAGGATCATCCGGTTTACCAGAATATTTATACATCAGATTCGGGTGCGGACTCAGAGGAAGGATACTCCAAGAAAGCCAGCAGCGCATAAAATCAACCCCGGTTAATCCGTTGGCCATAAAGGCCTTGAGCTTCGCAAGTTGGGAAGCAAACTGGGGCCGTTCTGAAGAGCTGAGTCGCTGCGGCAAAGGGTGATCCTCCGGAAGACGATGCCCGCGATAACCCGGCAGTGGGTTTTCCCCTTCAGGCGAAGTGTCAATGCAATAGAACCAGGACTTATTCCAATCCTTGGGGTGCGTGTGGATTGCGGCATGAGGAAAGACTGCGTCTCTTCTTTTCTGAATGCTGACCCCGCCCAGTTCTTGATGAGGTCCGCTGGTAAACTCAGTTCACCGGTTCAAGTGGAAGAAGTCCCGGAATAGGTCGACTGATGGCTCTTCTTGCAAATACACCTCTGAGAAAACTTGAAAATCGCAGATGTTTGAAATAGAGTTGGGACCTATGTCCTGAGGGTGAAGTCGGAAGGCGGCAAGCACGTCCCGGAAGAACTTTGAACCGGGAGGAGTGAAACCTCGAGCAATGTGGTCAAAAAAGACAATAACCCCCCCTCTCTGGGAGCAGGAGGACATTCATTTCCTGGCGCCCGCCATTTTAAAACGGACCGAGGGCCTAAAGTGCCGATTGCAGCAGCATTGATTAAGTCTTCTTCCGTAACGACGGAAGGAACCCAGTCGCAAGAAACAAACTGTTTGGCAGCCATGGTAACAGAATGAAAGTGCTGAAAAAGATAAAGTATAAAAACCGGATTATTCAAAGACAAATATATAAACCAGAACGCATATGCAAAGTCATGCCGACGGGTTAGACAAGGGACTAATGGCATAGCTAACCCGGAAGTAAGCAGGGAACGCATTACTCCCGATTCAGAAGTAATAAAAGAGAGGAGCTAAACCGTCGTGTTTGTTATCAATGCATTACAGAAGTGATATTTGACTGATTAAACCAGAGAATATTTTACAGATCTACAAAGGTGAAGAAACAAGTTTTTACAGATAGCGAAAGTAAAACAGATCTGAGCGCCCAGAAAAAGAAAAACAAATGCATATTATTACAGTAAGAACTGCAAGGATCCTATATAGAGCGGACAAATCTAAAAGATTGAATCTAAAACGCCGAAATCTAAGTATACGGCAGCGGAACAGAGGCAAGTTTTAAGGGCAAGATCTAAAGGCTGAAACTATTTCGAACTTGGTGCCTAGGACGAACAGATGAAGCCTTCTCCGAGTTTAATGGCGGAGGCGCAAGAAGAACCCTAAAGCTATAGATCTACAGCGAGGAAGATGAAGTACCTGGAACAGCAAGAAGCGGCGGCGGAGTTTCTCTGGTCGCACTCAGGTTGATGCAGCGGCCGGCGAAGAAGAGCTTGACGGACGACGACAAAGAAGAGCTTGACGGACGACGGCGGAGGTTTGAGCTCGGGCGACGGAAGAAGAATGAACGGAAGGAGACGACGAGGAGAGGCAGCAGTATTTATAAGGGGGCAGAGATGAAACGGCAGGCGCGAGATTTGAGGAGGCAGAAGATTGGATAAAGATTCCCTGTCGCCTCGATTCTTGGGATAGCCTTTAAATAAAGGTGATAGACAGCTGCGCGCGTTAAATGCGGAGATGATGTCACGGTTTAATTAAGTGATTTTCAAGGATGACGTCATAATCCGGTTTACAAAAATGAGAAGACACAAGAAGAAAAGATCATGCAAGACTGAGAAGACTGATGTGAACAAGTTCAAATCATTCTGGGGCCTAATGTCAGGGATATTACTAGCAGGTATAAACCGGCTAGTGTAAACCGGATTATGGTAGTTTAGTCATATACTTGTAAATACCCAGTAGAAGTTACGACCCATGAAGGCTTAGGGCCTATATGTAACGTTATGGTTTGTAAACCGCCTGATTATGTAACTTGAGAGATAAGGAAGAAAGAGCAGAGACCGAGGCGGACACAAGTATGAGCTGGCCTCGGGACTCTGCAAACCGGACCGGGCGTCACCTCTATATAAAGGGACGACCCGACGACGGTTCAAGGACAAGCAAGAAACAACCCGTCGAGACATAGGCAAGCAATCCGCTCCCTGTTCATCGACGCCCAAGCAATACCAAACCAAACTAGACGTAGGCTTTTACCTTCCTCGAAGGGGCCGAACTAGTATAAACCCTCTGTGTCCTTTGTGTGCTTTTAACCCCTTCAAGCTAACCCGTGTGATGGTTCCTCAACTAAGTCCGTTAAACCGGACATCTGCTGTGTTAATTCCACGACACTTAGTGACACCGAAGAAACTTTGGAGTCTAAACTAGTGAAATCGGTCAGACCGAGACACAGTTCGGTGACTCCGAGATTGCTAGGGTTTCAGTGAGAGTTGAACTCGTTCACATAGATCTATAGGTTTCGGGCAGACCGAACCTTACATGTGCAATGGCCTAAGCCAAATCGGTGAGACCGATTTCTACAACTCGGTCGGTCCGAGATGAGTTCGGCGGAAATCTAACCCTAAAACTTTGAATCAAAACTAATCTAAACGGAGTTTTCGCTGGACAGGATGATCTCATACGTGGCAAGAATCATGGCATTGACTTTGTGCTAAGAATCGGAGGTAAAGATTGCACAAAGGGTCGAACTCATACCCTAACTTGGCTATGAGCTCGCTACAGCGGCAAAGGCGGGGTTGAATTCCGTTGACGGCGGCGGAGACCAGTGGCGAGAGGTCGCTGGCGATGAGAGGACGATCCGGAGACCCGAGACGGCAGAGCTGGATATGCGCGGGCGAAATAATTCGGAAAACTTTCCAAGTTTCGGCCCGTGGGTATATAACTAGACTCTGTCGGTGTGACCGAGTGGAACGACTCGGTGGCACCGAGATGCAAAACTGCTCACAGTTACTGCAACTCGATGAGACCGAATTGTTCTAATCGGTTGGACCTAGATTGAAAACCTAGATCAACTTAATGAACTTAGTATGACCAAAAGGAAAGAATCGGTCAGACCGAAATGCACTAAGAGGTTTTGGAAAGTTTAAGTCCACGACGAATTTGAGACTCCGAGTGCTCCTCACTTAGAGTGGTTCGAATCTGACTTGATCAAACTTTGTGATGTAGCATGAATAGAGTTTGAGACAAGAAAAACATAGATAGCTAGAGGAGGTTCTTATGCATTCTTGTCCATCCATTTGGCAAAAGAAGAAAGCCAAACAATCAAAGCAAAAAATGGATGTCCTCGAATGAGAAAAATATGCACTCAACATGCTCACACAATAAGATAGCAAATGAAATATGTGGCAAAGCATGCACATCCAATCTAGCATCTATCAAGCAATTGGCGATGACTAGGTCATCTATATATGGGTATATTGACTTAGGAGTCAAATGACAACATTTGATCATAGGTCATACTCATCGTTTAAGCACAAGTGGGGTTGCCACTTTTACATAAAGCATTGTTGTGTTCACACCATTAGAGTTGCTTTAGCTCAATCTTAGAGTAAAGCTCCCCTAGATGTGATATCCCCCCTAAGAGGCATAAACTAACCTTGGGTTTTGTCGATGATGACTTCATGTAGGTGTTGAAGATGTGGACGCTGAATGTTGATGTAGATCATTTGGAGCAATCCATTGGAGTGAGTTGCACTTTAAATACCTACACAGGTTAGTCCCACAAGGAACAAACAAAGATATCCATGGACATAGAGTGAATTGCACACAAGATGATGTCCATGAAAGCATTAGGTTACCTTGTCCATTTTCTTACCAACAAGAGGGTTTGTGACTCCTTGAACTAGTGCAAGATGTGAAAGTTGATTGCACTTGTCCTTGCCAATATGAATAAGAGTGAAGTATGTTGGCGGAGTCACCCTCAAGAACACTCTAGTTCTTCTTCTTCTGGATCCACACCATCTTGATGGGAATCCTTGGAGTTGTAGATGTACTTGATGAAGTAGAACTTGAAGTAGTCTTGGGAACCCACTTGACCAAGGCCTTAGGAGCTTCTTCAAATCCATCACTCTTCTTGAAGCTTGTCCTTGCCCTTTAGCTTGTGGTCTTGTGGTGGAAGATCATCTTGGGCTTGTGTCCCCTTGAAGGAAGTAGGATCATACTTCTCTTGTTGAGGAACAAACTTTGTCTTGGGGTATTGATCTTCTTCCCACTCAACTCCATTGGCATTAAACTTTCATTCAAAACCAACACCTTCATTCTTTCGGTGCCTTCCTTGCTTGCGTACGATTTCCTCAAATTGCTTACTCCTAGCAAGGCTCTTATAAACACCTTTATCTATAATTCCCTTCAATAAGCTATTTTTTTGCTCAAGTGTAACTTGGCTAAGAAAACCATTAGTGGAATCAATAGAACTACTAGAAGCAACAACAATTGTTTTATCATGATTGTTGTTACTACTAGAGGAAGAATCTTTCTTGTTCTTATTGCTAGATTTTACTTCTGGCATGTAAGCAGACAAGAGTAAATGCTTGGCAATGTAATAAGAACTTTTCTTACGAAGATCATGATTGATTGCTTTTAAGAACTCATGCTCTTGCTCTAGATTGAGATTTTCAAAGCGTAGCTTCTCATGAGTCCTGAAAAGTTCTCGATGATCCTCTAAGGTAGTTTCATGAGCTAACTTGAGAGTGTTCAATTATTTAGTTAGACGCTCAATCTTCTCCTTATCATTGTCATTCGTTTTATATTGATTAGCATGATTGATAGCAATTTCATCATAGGTTTCATCACTATTGCTACCAACAAGTAAATCATCATCTCCTAGCAAATCATCTTCATCACTATTGAAATCAAGATACTCGGGGTGTGATACCTTAGGGCCTTTAGCCATGAAGCATCTTCCAATTCCTTCATTTGGTGAGTCAAATATGTCGTAGGAGTTGGATGCCACAAGAGAAATTTCGGCAACACCTTCATCTTGAGTATCTTCTGAGTTGGAGTGATAGCTTCTCTCGGAGTAGTTATCGGAGCCGGAACCGGAAACCCATTCACCAACATGATCTTGATGCCTTTGTCTTGTACATCCCCTTGATGATTTGTCCTTCCTTTTCGAATCCTTGCTTCTTCGACAGGGTCTTCGTTCATAACAATCATCTCTACTCCTTCTCTCTCTTGGTGGTGATTCTTCTCTTCTACTTCTCCTTTTAGGTGAGTCTTCTATTCTTTTGTGTGGAGCCGTACACTCATTTGAGTAGTGTCCGGGTCTCCCATAGTTGTAGCAATTGCGTTCATGACTAGAAGATCTTTTGTCATTGTAGGACCTTGACTTGGAACTTCTCTCTTTGCTTCTACTCTTGTAGAACTTGTTGAAGTTCTTCACCATTAATCTCAATTCTTCATTGACGACTTGTTTCTCACTTGATGATGTAGGAGCATCACATGAGTCTTTGTAAGCACCACTAGACTTGTTGTGAAGCTCTTCTTTATCCTTGAGTGACATCTCATGAGCAACAATTCTACCAATGACTTCCGTTGGCTTGAGATCTTTGTAGTTGGGCATCATTTGGATCAATGTGCACATGATATCATATTTTCCATCCAAGGCTCTTAGGATCTTCTTGATGATGAATCTATCAGTCATTTCTTCGCTTGCTAAGCCGACAATCTCATTCGTGATGAGAGCAAGCCTAGAGTACATTTCAGTTTCACCTTCACCATCCTTCATCTTGAACTTGTCAAGTTGACTTTGAAACACATCCAACTTGGATTCCTTGACGGAGTCGGTACCTTCATGCATATCAATCAAAGTATCCCAAATTTCCTTTGCATTCTCAAGACGACTGATTTTGTTGAATTCTTCGGGACACAATCCATTGAATAGGATATCGCAAGCTTGAGCATTGTATTGCAACATCTTCAATTCTTCAGCGAAGGCTTCGATTTGGTTCCTTCCCATCGAAGAATTCACCTTGCAAAGCAATACACACAATAGCCCAAACGACGGGGTTATGTCCAAGAATATGCATTTTCATCTTATGCTTCCAACTAGCAAAATTCGTACCATCAAAGTAAGGACCTCTACGGTGGTAACTTCCCTCGCTAGACGCCATACTCTCCTAGGTTGTGAAACCAATGCTATGATCACCAAAGCTATGGAAATCAAGGCAAATGGAGACCAAAGCTATGATACCACTTGTAGGATCGAAAGTATGTCTAGAGGGGGGGGGAGGTGATTAGACTACTTGACCAAATAAAAACTTAACCTTTTCCCAATTTTATGTTTTGATAGGTTTTAGCAATTTAGCACAAGTCAAGCAATCTTCCTACACATGCAATTCTAGAGTTGTAGCAGGGGAAAGTAAATCATTGCATATGAAGGTAAAGGGATGGGTTTGGAGAGTGCAAATGCAAGTGGAGACGCGGATGTTTTTGGCGTGGTTCTGATAGGTGGTGCTATCATACATCCACGTTGATGGAGACTTCAACCCACGAAGGGTAACGACTGCGCGAGTCCATGGAGGGCTCCACCCACGAAGGGTCCACGAAGAAGCAACCTTGTCTATCCCACCATGGCCATCGCCCACGAAGGACTTGCCTCACTAGGGTAGATCTTCACGAAGTAGGAGATATCCTTGCCCTTACAAAATCCTTTGTTCAACTCCACAATCTTGTCAGAGGCTCCCAAGTGACACCTAACCAATCTAGGATACACCACTCTCCAAAACGTAATAGATGGTGTGTTGATGATGAACTCCTTGCTCTTGTGCTTCAAATAATAGTCTCCCCCACAATCAACTCTCTCTCACAGATTTGGATAAGGTGGAAAGAAGATTTGAGTGGAAAGCAACTTGGGGAAGGCTAGAGATCAAGATTCATATGGTAGGATTGGAATATCTTGGTCTCAACACATGAGTAGGTGGTTCTCTCTCAGAAAATCAATAGTGGAAGTGTAGGCACGTTCTGATGGCTCTCTCCACGAATGAAGAGTAGGTGGAGGGGTATATATAGCCTCCACACAAAGTCTAACCGTTACACACAATTTACCAAACTCGGTGGGACCGAATCATGAAACTCGGCCGGACCGATTCTGTTCAAAATGTGAACGTTAGGCTTTTTGGTGGGACCGACATGATCAACTCAGCGGGGCCGATTTCATTAGGGTTAGAGCATAACGTAATCTCGATGAGACCGATCACATCAACTCGGTGAGACCGATTTCTGTAATAGGCAAACAGAGAGTTGGTCAGGCAAACTCGGTGGGATCGATTCGCTCATTTCGGTGAGACCGAAGCGTTACGAGAAGGAAACAAAGAGTTTGCATTGCGAACTCGGTGGGACCGATCGCTCACTTTGTTTAGACCGAAACGTTATGAAGGGAAACAGAGAGTTTGCAATCCCATCTTGATGAGACCGAGATCCCTATCGATGAGATACGAACTGATCAGGGTTTCTGGCTATGGCTATGTCAAATGAACTTGGTGGCGCCGATAGATCAAATCGGTGGGGCCGAGTTTGACTTTTGGTTTGGGACATATGTGGAATGAGAAAGTGGTTGAGGGCTTTTGGAGCATATCACTAAGCATTTTGAGCAAGCAAGCCATTAAGCAACACCTCATCCCCTTTTAATAGTTTGGCTTTTCCTATGGACTCAATGTGATCTTGGATCACTAAAATGAAAATGTAGAGTCTTGAGCTTGAGCCAATATGTGTCTTTAGCATTTTGAGGGGTCCACATTCCTAGTCCATGCCATGCTAATCATTGAACTTTCTGAAATGATCATCTTGAAACAACATTAGTTCAATGAGCTATATGTTGTTAGGAATTACCAAAACCACCCAGGGATAGTTGCACTTTCACCTTTCACTTGCACGACTCAATGATGTGAATAATAATAAGAGTGCACGTGCATTGGACTAAGATGGAATCTGCAAACATTTTGTTCAAAGGAGAAGACAAGGTGATATGGGATCTTTGTCAGATCAAGAATAATGCATATAGGAGCCACTCAACATTGTCATCATGGTCTTCTTCTTACGGCAACCAAAAGAAAAGAAAAGAATTCCAAAGAAATGCACTGAAATATTTTTGGATTTATAGTTTTCCTGAAGAAAGTTAAAACGAAAGAAAAACGAAAACGAGAAAAGCTATTTACACGGGAAAACTCCCAACAAGTAAAAGAAGAACGAGAAATATTTTTGGGTTTTTCTTTTAATGCTACTAACTACTAACAAATAAATGAGAAAGAAAAGACAAAAAGAAGCAAGAAATATTTTTGGATTTTCAAAGTTTTTCAAACACATAAGAGGAAAGCAAAATAAAAACTAACATGGATCATATCATGAAAGAGGATGAATACCGACAACTTAAATGAATGTGTGAACATGAATGCAATGTTGGTGAGAGATACGTACTCCCCCAAGCTTAGGATTTTGGCCTAAGTTGTTTTATGGCTATGGCTCGAAATAACCCTCTCCTGGGTAGCGAAGGATCCTGAGGGTTCCACTGGTTGGAGAGCTCCTGTGGCTCCCACTGATAAACGGGCTCCTGATATGGTTCAGGTGCTGGTGCTGGCTCAGGTACTGGGGGGCTGAGTAAGTTCCCAGTATGCGTAAATGTCCTCGGGCATAATAATGTACCTGCGTGAATGAATATCGAGCAAAGAAGGTGCTTGCAAGGTAATAATCTCACAGGTGCCCTGATTGAATGTAAGTTATAACGCAGTCATTTGTGCTTATCCTTATTAATAAAATGGTGTCCGACCATACTAGCATAATCAAGGTATTTAGTAGGTAAAAGCATTTCCTCCGCCTCATCATGCTTAATAGGAATATCAAAATATTTAGCGAGGCGAGAAGCATAAACGCCACCATATACATCACCCTTCGTACGTTTTTTGTGTAATCGTCGAGCAACCATAGCGCCCAAGCTAAAAGCTCTATTAGCATATAAATCAAGGCAAAAAATAGCGAGGTCTAGCGAGCTGAGCGTTACACTCTCGCACTGACCAGTCAAACATCTCCCAGCAAATAATGCATAGTAACGTACAATAGGAAAATGCAAACTAGCCACCCTCGCTTCGGACACTCCTCTCGTCTCCCCCATAGTAGTTAGATCAATGAAATCTTCCATGTCTCTAAGACGTGGATCACTATGACTGACCTTGTATGGCAATTTGCAAACATTGCAAAAATCATATAATGTCATTTCCTTAGGCACATCCTACAAGTTAAATTCTACCATGGGTGGTTCCTTCCTAGGATAAAAGCGAAAACTTTGCACGAAGCTATTGGTGAGTGCTACTTCTTGAGCTTGCGTTGGTTTTTCCCTTGAAGAAGAAAGGATGATGCAGCAAAGTAGAGATAATTATTTCCCTCAGTTTGAGAACCAAGTTATCAATCCAGTAGGAGACAATGCACAAATCACCAATACATGCACAAACAATCAAACAACTTGCACCAAACGCGATAAAGGGGTTGTCAATCCCTTCACGGTTACTTGCAAAAGTGAGATATGATAGATATAGATAAGCAAAAGGTATTATATATTTTTGGGTTTTTGGTTTGTAGATTGGAAAGTAAAAGATTGCAAAATAGTAGATCGAAAACTAATATGATGGAAAATAGACCCGGGGGCCATAGGTTTCGCTAGAGGCTTCTTTCTTGAAGGAAAATAATATGGTGGGTGAACAAATTACTGTCGAGCAATTGATAGAAAAGCACAAAGTTATGAAGATATCTAAGGCAATGATTATGCAATATTGGCATAACATCCGTGTCAAGTAGACCGACTCATGCGTGCGTCTACTACTATTACTCAACACATCGATCGAAACGATTCTGTATCTAGAGTATTAAGTTAATGAAGAACAGAGTAACGCTTTAAGTAAGATGACATGATGTAGAGGAATTAACTCAAGCAATATGATGAAAACCCCATCTTTTTATCCTCGATGGCAACAATACAATACGCACCTCGCTACCCCTTTTGTCATTGGGTGAGGGCACCGCAAGATTGAACCCAAAGCAAAGCACTTCTCCCATTGCAAGAAAAACGAATCTAGTTGGCCAAACCAAACCGATAGTTCCAAGAGAATTACTAAGATATATCAAATCATGCATTTAAGAATTCAGAGAAGACTCAAATAATGTTCATAGATAAGCTGATCATAAATCCACAATTCATCGCATCTCAACAAACACACCGCAAAAGAAGATTACATCAGATAGATCTCCAAGAACATCGAGGAGAACATGGTATTGAGAATCAAAGAGAGAGAAGAAGCCATCTAGCTACTAGCTATGGACCCGTAGGTCTGCGGTAAACTACTCACACTTCATCGGAAGGGCAACGGTGTTGATGTAGATGCCCTCCGTGGTTGGACCCCCCTCCGACAGAGTATCGGAAAAGGCCTCCAGATGGGATCTCGCGGATACAGAAGGCTATGGTGGTGGAAAAGTTGTTTCGATGCCCCCTCTAGGGTTTCTGGAATATATGTGAATATATAGGAGGAAGAAATAGGTCTGTGGAGTCATGAGGGGCCCGCAAGGGTGGGGGCGCACCCTCCCCCCTTGTCACCGCCTCGTGGCTCTTCTGACTTGGTTCTCAAGTCTCCGGGTGTCTTCGGGTCCAAGAAAAATCATCACGAAGGTTTCATTCCTTTTGGACTCCGTTTGATATTCCTTTTCTGTGAAACTCAAAAACAAGGAAAAACAGAATCTGGCACTAGGCTCTAGGTTAATAAGTTAGTCCTAAAAATAATATAAAATAACATATTAATGCATATAAAACATCCAAAATAGATAATATAATAGCATGGAACAATAAAAAATTATAGATACGTTGGAGACGTATCAAGCATCCCCAAGCTTAATTCCTGCTCGTCCTCGAGTATGTAAATGACAAAAACAGAATTTTTGATGTGGAATGCTACCTAAGATATTTATTAATGTAATTCTTCTTTATTGTGTCATGAAGGTTCAGATCCATAAGACTCAATATAAAAGTTTATCAATATCGAAACTGTAATACTTCAAGCATACTAAAAGCAATCTACGAAGCTTCAAAAAATAACATGGCTAAAGAAATTTATCCCTACAAAATCATATAGTATTTTATGCTCCCTCTTCTTAACACAAACTACAAATCCTGCCCATCCCGGTGTCAGCCAAGCATTTGTTTTCATACTTTACTTTCTTAAACCTTTTCAACTCTTCGCGTAGTACATGAGCCTGAGCCATGGATATAACAATATGGGTGGAATAGAATGTGGTAGTAGGCAAAAAGGAGGGAGAAAGTCTCACATCAACTAGGCAAATCACTGGACTATGGAGATGTCCATCAATAGATATCAATGTGAGTGAGTAGGGATTGCCATGTAACGGATGCACTAGAGCTATAAGTGTACGAAAACTCAAAAGAAAACTGAGTGGGTGTGCATCCAACTTGCTTTCTCATGAAGACCTAGGGCATTTGAGGAAGCCCATCATTGGAATATACAAGTCAAGTTTTATAACGAAAAATTCCCACTAGTATATGAAAGTGATAACATAGGAGACTCTCTACCATGAAGATCATGGTGCTATTCTGAAGCACAAGTGTGGAAAAAGATAGTAGCATTGTCCCTTCTCACTTTTTCTCTCATTTTTTATTTGGGCTCTTTGGCCTCTCTTTTTTGTGGGCTTCTTTGGCCGCTTTTATTTTTTATTTGGGCTACTTTGGCCTCTTTTATTTATAAACTCACATGGGACAATGCTCTAATAATGATGATCATCACACTTTTATTTACTTACAACTCGATATTACAACTTGATACTAGAAAAAATATGACTATATGAATGCCTCAGGCAGTGTACCGGGATGTGCAATGATCACGAGTGACATGTATAGAAAATATGAATGGTGGCTTTGCCACAAATACTATGCCAACTACATGATCATGCAAAGCAATATGATAATGATGGTGCATGTCATAATAAACGAAACGGTGGAGTTACATGGCAATATATCTCGGAATGGCTATGGAAATGCCATAATAGATAGTATGGTGGCTGTTTTGAGGACGGGTGTAAGGTGGTTTTAATTCACCGGCGAAAGTTGCGCGACACTAGAGTGGCTAGCAAGGTGGAAAGTGAGAGTGCATATAATCCATGGACCCAACATTAGTCATAAAGAACTCACATACTTATTGCGAAAAATATATTAGCCCTCGAAGCAAAATACTACGACGCATGCTCCTAGGGGGGAGGTTGGTAGGAGTTAACCATCGCGCGCCCCCGACCTCCACGCAAAGATAAACAATCAAGATACAATGCGCTCCAATTTGGTTACATAGTTAGGAGACCATACGTGCATGCTACGGGAATCACAAACCTTAACACAATTATTTCTTTAACCTCACAAACTACCACTAGCATGACTCTAATATTACCATCTTAACATATCAAAACAATTATAAGGAATCAAACTTTTCATAGTATTCAATATTCTATATATGATTTTTTATTATATCTCCTTTAGATGCCTATCATATTAGGACTAAATTCATATCCCAAACAAATTACCATGTTGTTTAGAGACTCTCAAAATAATATAACTGAAGCAAGAGAGTTCAACAATTTCTATAAAATAAAGCCACCACCGTGCTCTAAAAAGATATAAGTGAAGCACCAGAGCAAAATTGCCTAGCTCAAAAGATTTAAGTGAAGCACATAGAGTATTCTAATAAATCACAATTCAAGTGTGTCCCTCTCAAAAGGTGTGTACAACAAGGGTGATTGTGGCAAACTAAAAAGCAAAGACTCATATCATACAATACGCTCCAAGCAAAACATATATCATGTGGTGAATAAAAATATAGCCTCAAGTAATGTTACCGATAGACGAAGACGAAAGAGGGGATGCCTTCCCGGGGCATCCCCAAGCTTAGGCTCTTGCTTGTCCTTGAACATTACCTTGGGGTGCCTTGGGCATCCCCAAGCTTAAGCTCTTGCAGCTCCTTATTCCATAGTCCATCAAATCCTTACCCAAAACTTGAAAACTTCACAACACAAAACTCAACAAAAAACTCGTGAGATCCGTTAGTAAAACAAAGCAAATAACCACTCAAGGTACTGTTCTGATCTCATTCTTATTTTATATTGGTGTAATATCTACTGTATTCCAACTTTTCCATGGTTCATACCCCCCGATACTAGCCATAGATTCATCAAAATAAGCAAACAACACATAGAAAATAGAATCTGTCAAAAACAGAACAGTCTGTAGCAATCTGAAAACTTCGCAAACTTCTGGAACTCTAAAAATTATGAAAAATCAGGACAATGTGGGTAATTTTCATATCAATTTTTTGTAAAAATTTCAGAAGGTCTCACATTCTAGTGAATTATTGAATTTTCAGCACTGGGCACAAAAGTTTATGTTTTCCAGCAAAATCAATTCAATGATCACCGCAAGCCATCCCAGAGGTCTTACTTGGCTCAAACACTAATTAAAACACCAAAATACAATTACTATAGAAGTAACAATATGTATTTATTTAAAAATAGAACCAAAAAGCAAAAGGGTAAAAATAAAATAAAATTGGGTTGCCTCCCAACAAGCGCTATTGTTTAACGCCCCTAGCTAGGCGTAAGACATAGATCTAAGTATTGCCATCTTTGAAGTGTAATTCTTTGATCGCCTACTTATAAACCTTAGAAGATTCGTTGTTTTTATCAATGATCCAACTCCTAGGGAAGAAATTAAGAAATTCGCTCGTAGCAATCGGTTCCTTAATAATATTAAAAAGGTTTGGGTGAACACTTAATGTTTTGAGATCCTTGTTTCCTTTACTAGAAGATTCACCCTTATTCTTAGGAACATAAATAAACTTGGTACCCTTAGTAGGAGGGAAATTTTGAGTGGTTCTAATGGAGGAAAAAGTAGAACCCAAATTGGTAATATTATCTTCTAGCTTGCCAATTCTAGCAGAATCATGATCTATCTTTTCATTGACTATGGGTTCCTTTTCTCTAATATTTTTAATGTAACTCCCACCTTAGATCCATATTGAGTAATGCAGTCATGAATCTTTTTATCCAAGTTTTAAATTATTTCTACGGTAGCAATTTTATTTTCAATAATATTAAGCATTTGCATCACATGTTCCAGAGTTAAAATAGTTTCATTGACCATAAGAGGTGGTGGGCCTAGCAAATCTATCATATCATTATACGCATCAAAAGTATGGCTTTCCAAGAAATTTCCTCCAATAATGGTATCTAAAACATATATATTCAAATGAGTAATGCCTACATAAAAATTGTGAAGAAGAACTGCAGTAGATTGTTTTTGAGTGGATCTATTGAGAGCATTACAAATTCTATACCAAGCATCTTTAAGATTTTCTCCCTCCCTTTGTTTAA
This sequence comes from Secale cereale, assembly GCA_902687465.1. NCBI lineage: Eukaryota > Viridiplantae > Streptophyta > Magnoliopsida > Poales > Poaceae > Secale > Secale cereale. The sequence continues at coordinate 289,990,104 of LR738715.1, read as the reverse complement.
AATTAAGGACCTCATTTTCGGGAGTGCTAAAACTAATGGAAGGACTAGCCATCAAGGTAAGTGATCTAACACTCGAGCAAACAAAAAGACAAGCGAAAAGACGAACGTAAGAGGACGAATAAAAAGGGCGAAGGAAAAAGGCATATCTTTTTGTGTTTTTCTGAAAATATTTTAGAAGTGGGGGACAGTAAAACGGGAGGCGAATGGCAAATAATGTAAATGCAAGAGATGAGAGTTTTATGATGGGTACTTGGTGTGTCTTGATTTGGCGTAGATCTCCCCGACAACGGTGCTAGAAATTCTTCCTGCTACTTCTTGAGCCTGCGTTGGTTTTTCCCTTGAAGAGGAAAGGGTGATGCAGCAAAGTAGAGATAAGTATTTCCCTCAGTTTGAGAACCAAGGTATCAATCAAGTAGGTGACAACACACAAATCACCAATACCTGCACAAACAAGCAAACAATTTGCACCCAACGTGATAAAGGGGTTGTCAATCCCTTCACGGTTACTTGCAAAAGTGAGATATGATAGAGATAGATAAGCAAAAGGTAAAATGTTTTTGGGTTTTTGGTTTATAGATTGGAAATTAAAAGATTGCAAAATAGTAGATCGGAAACTAATATGATGGAAAATAAACCCGGGGGCCATAGGTTCACTTGAGGCTTCTCTCTTGAAGGCAAATAATATGGTTGGTGAAAAAATTACTGTCGAGCAATTGATAGAAAAGCGCAAAGTTATGAAGATATCCGAGGCAATGATTATGCAATATAGGCATCATGTCTGTGTCAAGTAGACCGACTCCTGCCTACTGATATGTCTCCACCGTATCTATAATTTATGAAGTATTCATGCTATTAAATGATCCATCTTGGATGTTTTATATGCATTTATATGCCATTTTATATGAGTTTTGGGACTAACCTATTAACCTAGAGCCCAGTGCCAGTTTCTGTTTTTTCCTTGTTTTTGAGTTCTACAAAAAAGGAATACCAAATGGAGTCCAATTGACGTGCCAATTTTTGATGATTTTTTATGGACCAAAAGAAACCCCTAGAGTAGAAGAGTTGGGCTAGAAGAGACCCGTGCCATCCACGAGGGTGGAGGGCACGCCCTACCCCCTGGGCGCGCCCCCTATCTCGTGGACGACTTGGAGACCCCCCTGACATGAGCTTGACGCCAAAAATTCCTATAAATACAGAAACCCCCGAAAAGAAACCTAGATCGGGAGTTCCGCCGCCGCAAGCCTTTGTAGCCACCAAAAACCAATCAGGACCCTTATCCGGCACCCTGCTGGAGGGGGGATCCCTCACCGGTGGCCATCTTCATCATCCCGACGCTCTCCATGACAAGGAGTGAGTAGTTCACCCTCGGGGCTGAGGGTATGTACCAATAGCTTTGTGTTTGATCTCTCCCTCTCGTGTTCTTGATTTGGCACGATCTTGATGTACCGCGAGCTTTGCTACTATAGTTGGATCTTATGATGTTTCCCCTCCTCTAGCTTCTTGTAATGGATTGAGTTTTCCCTTTGAAGTTATCTTATCGGATTGAGTCTTTCAGGATTTGAGAACACTTGATGTATGTCTTGTGTGGGATACCCGTGGTGACAATGGGGTATTCTATTGATTCACTTGATGTATGTTTTGGTGATCAACTTGCGGGTTCCGTGACCTTGGGAATCTATGCATAGGGGTTGGCACATGCTTTCGTCTTGACTCTCCGATAGAAACTTTGGGGCACTCTTTGAAGTTCTCTGTGTTGGTTGAATAGATGAATCTGAGATCGTGTGATGCATATCGTATAATCATGCCCACGGATACTTGAGGTGACAATGGAGCATCTAGGTGACATTAGGGTTTTGGTTGATGTGTGTCTTAAGGTGTTATTCTAGTACGAACTCTAGGATAGATCGAACGGAAAGAATAGCTTCGTGTTATTTTACTACGACTCTTGAATAGATCGACCAGAAAGAATAACTTTGAGGTGGTTTCGTACCCTACAATAATCTCTTTGTTTGTTCTCCTCTATTAGTAACTTTGGAGTGACTCTTTGTTGCATGTTGAGGGATAGTTATACGATCCAATTATGTTATTATTGTTGATAGAACTTGCACTAGTGAAAGTATGAACCCTAGGCCTTGTTTCGAAGCATTGCAATACCGTTTGTGCTCACTTTTATCATTAGTTACCTTGTTGTTTTTATATTTTCAGATTACAAAAACCTATATCTACCATCCATATTGCACTTGTATCCATCTCTTCGCCGATCTAGTGCACCTATACAATTTACCATTGTATTGGGTGTATTGGGGAGACAAGAGACTCTTTGTTATTTGGTTGCAGGGTTGCTTTAGAGAGACCATCTTCATCCTACGCCTCCCACGGATTGCTAAACCTTAGGTCATCCACTTGAGGAAAATTTGCTATTGTCCTACAAACCTCTGCACTTGGAGGCCCAACAACGTCTACAAGAAGAAGGTTGTGTAGTAGACATCAAGATCTTTTTTGGCGCCGTTTCCCGAGAGGCTAGCTAAGAGGCACTCACATCCCGTCAACGAAGCTCTTTTTTGGCGCCGTTGCCTGGGAGGTGAGTGCTTGAAGGTTCTTGTTTTATCACTAGTTTAGTGTATAAAAGAAAACTACAAAAAAATGGAATTGAGGTTGCCTCATATGCTTCATCTTTTTAATGTCTTTCATGAAAATGATGGAAAGAAAAATTGTGCCGAAGTGCTAGAAGAAGAATACATTAAAATGTTTGGCACTAAATACTTGAATGATGAGCATGATTGCAATGTTGTTAGTGTGAATTCTTTGAATATACATGATGCTAATGATATGCAAAGCCACAAGCTTGGGGATGCTATGTTTGATGAAGATGATAATTTTTGTCCCCCAAGTTTTGTTGAATAAATTTATTTTGATGATTGCATGCCTCCTATTTATGATGATTATATTGATGAAAGTGGGTTTGGAAGAGTGTCAACTTTAGGAAGTAATGATCCCACTATTTTGGAGGGTGTTGAGTCTTATTGTGATAATTATGAGAGTGGATTTGGAGTGGTCATGACTTTATTTAGTGATGAATCCACTATTTCGGAAGAGGTTCCAGTTGATTATGAGAACAAAGTTGCTATCTATGATGATTATTGTGATGACTTGTATGCTATTAGTAATAATTATAACCATGAAACTTGTCATCATGATTTTAGTTTTCAATTAGATTATGCCTCACATGATAATTATTTTGTTGAGTTTGCTCCCACTATTATTCATGAGAAGAAATTCGCTTATGTGGAGAGTAATAAAATGTATATGCTTGGGGATCATGAAAAGAATGCTTTATATGATGGTTATATTGTTGAGTTCATTCATGATGCTACTGAAAATTACTATGAGGGAGGAATATATGCTTGTAGGAGTTGCAATAATATCAAGTTTCCTCTCTATGTGCTTAAAATCTTGAAGTTATGCTCGTTTTCCCTTCCTATGCTAGTTGATTCTTACTCCCATAAATTGTTTGCTCACAAAATCTCTATGCATAGGAAGTGGGTTAGACTAAAATGTGTTAGTCATATTCTTCATGATGCTTTCTTTATGTTTCAATTCTTATCTTTTATGTGAGCATCATTGAAATCATTATGCCTAGCTAAAAAGGCATTAAAGAAAAGCGCTTGTTGGGAGACAACACAATATTTACCCTTACTATTTTTGTGTGTCCACATGATTAAGATACTTTAGTAATCATGTTTTATAGCTTTTGTTTCAATAAAGTGCCAAGTAGAACCTTTGGGAAGACTTGGGTGAGAGTTAATGTGATCTTGCTGTAAAAAACGGAAACTTTGCGCTCACGAGATTAGCTACCATTTTTTACTGGAGAGTGCTTTTAAGTTGATTCTTTTTGTAGAAGATTAATAAACAAATTCCTCACGCCCACCAATTTATTTCAGAATTTTTTGAGTTACAGAAGTATTCGGAAGTTACAGATTGCTACATACTATTCTGTTTTTGACAAATTCTATTTTCTATGTGTTGTTTGCTTATTTTGATGAATCTATGAGTAGTATCGGAGGGTATGAACCATAGAGAAGTTGGAATACAGTAAATATTACACCAATATGAATTTAGAATGAGTTCACAACAGTACCTAAGTGGTGATTTTATTTTCTTATACTAACGGAGCTTATGAGTTTTCTGTTGAGTTTTGTGTTATGAAGTTTTCAAGTTTTGGGTAAAGATTCAATGGACTATGGAATAAGGACTGGAAAGAGCCTATGCTTGGGGATGCCCAAGGCACCCCAAGGTAAAATTTAAGGACAACCAAAAGCCTAAGCTTGGGGATGCCCTGGAAGGCATCCCCTCTTTCGTCTTCGTCCATCGGTAACTTTACGTGAGACTATATTTTTATTCACCACATGATATGAGTTTTGCTTAGAACATCATTTTCTTTTGTTTATATTTGCTTGCTGTTATTCAGATGCATTTTTCTATCTTTTGTTTCAATAAAATGTCAAGTCTAGTCTTTACCATGCTTATTTTGCAAGTCTTTGTGTTGCTGTTTGAAAACATAAAGTTTTCTATCATTGTCTGATTTCTTCTAGATAGTCAGAACGTGATAAAATCTTGAAATTTTTACACAGTGAGCTTGAATAAGTTCTCTATAACATGGTGATTTTTCATAATTTTTCGAGTTAGGGAAGTATGAGAACAATTCCACTCTTTACAGACTGTCCTGTTTAGACAGATTGCTGTTATGTTTGCATATGTTTGTATGTTTAATGATTCTATCTGAGGATAGGAGTATTAAATACCCAGAGGCATTTAGTATGCAATGTCAAATTATAATTTTAGTGATTTTCTACAACACATAATGATAAGGTTTTGAGTTGATTTATACTAACTTATCTCACGAGTTCTTGTTGAGTTTTGTGTGGATGAAGTTTTTGAGAATTAGGGAAACCGTGACATAATAAGAATTAAGGAGACACAAGAGATCAAGCTTGGGGATGCCCAAGGCACCCCAAGATAATATTTCAAGAAGTCTCAAGCATCTAAGCTTGGGGATGTGCTACCTCTCGAGCATGCGTTGTTTTTCCCTTGAAGAGGAAAGGATGATGCAACAAAGTAGCATAAGTATTTCCCTCAGTTTTTGAGAACCAAGGTATCAATCCAGTAAGAGACTACACACAAGTTCCTCGTACCCGCACAAACAAATAAGAACCTTGCAACCAACACGATAAAGGGGTTGTCAATCCCTTCTCGGCCACTTGCAAAAGTGAGATCTGATAGAGATAATAAGATTAATATTTTTGGTATTTTTGTTGTATAGATTGAAAGTAAAGATTGCAAAATAAAAGAACAGTAAAGATAGCAAGTTGATGGAACATTAATATGATGGAAGATAGACCCGGGGGCCATAGGTTTCACTAGTGGCTTCTCTCAAGATAGCAGATTCTATGGTGGGTGAACAAATTACTGTCGAGCAATTGATAGAAAAGCGCATAGTTATGAGAATATCTAGGCATGATCATTTATATAGGCATCACATCCGTGACAAGTAGACTGGAACGATTCTGCATCTACTACTATTACTCCACACATCGACCGCTATCCAGCATGCATCTAGAGTATTAAGTTCATAAGAACAGAGTAACGCCTTAAGCAAGATGACATGATGTAGAGGGTTAAACTCATGCAATATGATATGAACCCATTCTTTGTATCCTCGATGGCAACAATACAATACGTGCCTTGCTGCCCTTGCTGTCACTGGAAAAGGACACCGCAAGATTGAACCCAAAGCTAAGCACTTCTCCCATTGCAAGAAAGATCAATCTAGTAGGACAAACCAAACTGATAATTTGAAGAGACTTGCAAAGATATTTAAATCATGCATAAACAAATTCAGAGAAGAATCAAATATTGTTCATAGATAATCTTGATCATAAACCCACAATTCATCGGATCTCGACAAACACACCGCAAAAAGAATTACATTGAATAGATCTCCAAGAAGATCGAGGAGAACTTTGTATTGAGATCCAAAGAGAGAGAAGAAGGCATCTAGCTAATAACTATGGACCCGAAGGTCTATGGTAAACTACTCACAACTCACCGGAGAGGCTACGGTGTTGATGTAGAAGCCCTCTGTGAGCGATGCCCCCTCCGGTGGAGCTCCAGAACAGGCCCCAAGATGGGATCTCACGGGTACAAAAGGTTGCGGCGGTGGAATTAGGGTTTCGTGGTGCTCCCCGATGTTTTCAGGGTACATGAGTGTCGTTGTACAAAAGTAGGGGCGCTCCTTTGTACCCCTTACTTGTGCACAGACAGTCAGAGCCACGCCTGCGGCGACACTTAACAAGGTAGAGGAGGGAAACCAAAGCACAAGACTACCAGAGCATCGCCAAGACAGTGGTGCAAGAAGGCCAAGCAACAAGATAGGCTTCCCCCGACAAGACCCTTGCCGGGGCGGCCTGCACGACCACGGCAAGAATCCTTGCCGGGGCAACTCACCCGACGCCTCCGTTGCAGCCACCCTTGAGCCTAGGAGCTCCGACACCGTCAACAATGTTGGAACCAAGGCTCGGGAAGCACCTACGTGATGGCATGCAGATCTTTGTAAAGACAAGGGTCTAGGGATCCTAGATGAGAACCAGAAGACAAGACGACCGCAAGGATCCTTGCCAAGCATGCCCATGAGGCCCCGGCAAGGCTCCTTGCCGAAGACACCCCAGAGGCCCCGGCAAGACCCTTACCGGGAACAGACGCAAGACCGCGGTAAGCCCTTGCCACCCCGTCATCGCCCTAGCTCGGCGACCGACCCACTAGCCCAGGCAAGTACCCACGTGGCAGTACGTGGTTCCTGATCCAGCTAGTCAAGCACCTACGTGGTGGCATGCAGATCTTCGTGAAGACCCTACCACCACGCCATCTCAGCTGCCTGCCCCATTGGCCAGGACGCGCGTCGCAACCAGACGGAGCGGCAGCGGACGGGACGGGCCTCGTTCCCGTCCCCGATAAAGCAAGTGTACACCTAAGTAACACATTTAATGCATCTTGTCCCGTAATGGCAGAGATAAGCTTGTACACTGTATACCTTTCCACCTCCCGTGTGCCACTGTGGCAGCCCCTTTTGACTATAAAAGGAGGCTCGAGGCATACCGGAGAAGGATTCGGATCCTTTGGACTAGACACGCACCGTAGCTAGTTCAAGAGCTCAAGAACACTCAAATACATACAAAAGCAGGACTAGGGTATTATGCATCTTCGCGGCCCGAACCTGGGTAGACGATCCTTGTGCTGACTCCTAGACCCGCTCTTTGCACAACCCCGCGCCCATCAACCGTAGAAGGGATTCTAGTGATCCCATAGGTGTCGTTCCCCGACATCTTTGGTGCGCCAGGTAGGGGGAGCGCAGTTGTGAACATCCGGTCCAGCAGTTAGTTTAGCAGTTCTTCATCGCCATGGCTCCCAAGAAGAAGACTATCACGGCGATCGGTTCATTTGGAGCCGAACGGCCCATGCCAGTGCGGGCTGGCGACGAGGTGGTCGTGGATGGAAGCCGAGGCACGGCCCGCGAACACCCATGTCACTCTAGCAGCCGAAGCTTGGCGAGCGGCGTCGTTCGGGCACTAGACAACGAGCCGCACGCCGCCAAGTCCAAAGGCGGAGCTGGCCCCCCTGCAGGCGGCGCGGGGCGCTCCAAGAGTGGCATCATGCCACTTACGGGCGGCGCCGCGACTTCCAAGACGCCCATGCTGGCGCCCACAACACGCTCCTCCCAGGTCGTGCGCGATGAGCTGGTGACCTCGGGCGTCGCCGTGAAAAGAGCCCTACGCATCATTGGCGGGACGTGGAGGACCAACATGCTCGCCGAGGTGCTGGCGGAAATGACATACAGCCGGAGGGCCGTGACAGAGCTCCCTCTAACACGGTTAGAAGTCGAAGCGCGTCACGGTCCACGCACCTTTCGCCGCCGCCCACACCGGCGGAGGCCTTAGCGCACGCGAAGTTGCTCCTCGACTTCCCTCCTGCTGTGGAGAAGCTCGACGAGTGGAGAGCCACCATCCGGAGCCTCGTCGGCGTCGCCAACAAAGATGAGCCACGACCAGCGGGGCCCTCAGGTCGATGCTCTGTCGAGCTGCCGCACGCCCGCGGTGGAAGGACCGAAGGCGCTGCAGCCACCACTACAAAAAAATACACTTCCGTGATGATACGTGTTTGTCACAGTAGGTCACATTTTCTGTCATGCATGTACATCCATGACAAATTATGACATAATGAAGATAGTCATACCTGTGCTGTCGTAGAAGTGTTCCATGACATTACCAAAATTATCATCGCGGAAGTGTCCACTTCCATGACGATAAATCGTGCGTCACAGAAGTGCTTTCGTCAAGGGTGACCGACACGTGGCATCCACCGTAACGGAACACCGTTAAGCTATCGGGTCCGGTTTTGGATATGATAACCCGTTAACAGCCCCGACCAATGGGGATTTTCCACATGTAAAATCATCATTGGCTGGAGGAAACACGTGTCGGCTCACCGTTGGGACAGATGTCATCCACTCATTGGACCCAAAGCGCCTATGATACGTCGACACGTGGCACGGCCCAACAGAGGCCCATTCCTGTGAAAAGGCCGGCCCATTTGACTTGGCCAAAGGTGGCGGGCCGGCCCACGGCAAGCCTGTTAAAGGCCTGTTCGCATATAGCCCATTTATAGCCCGCTAACCCAGGGCCCGTTTACGGCCTATCCAAATTAGGCCCAGTAGCGTCATCTACTCATTGGACCCAAAGCGCCTATGATACGTCGACATGTGGCACGGCCCAACAGAGGCCCATTCCTGTGAATAGCCGGCCCGTTTGACTTGGTCAAAAGGTGGCGGGCCAGCCCACGGTAAGCCTATTAGCGGCCTGTTCGCGTATAGCCCATTTACAGCCCGCTAAACCAGGGCCCGTTTACGGCCTATCCGAATTAGGCCCAGTAGCGTCATCTGGGCCGTCCAATATAATTCCAGCCCGTTTTAACTTCCGACCCATGTATGGCCCATGACGTCTTTTGGCCCATATGAGGCCCTTAGTAACACTCGCCCATTAACGGCCCGTGGTAAAGCTGGCCCGTAATGAACAGTGTATCACTTTATACCCATTAACGGTCCATTATTCATTTGGGCCGTTTCCAGCCCATGTTATCTTTCGGCCTTCTTAGGGCCCATTTATTCTTGGGCTCATTTCCAGTATTCGTTTACTTTCGGCCCGTTACTGTCATTTTCTGCTCGTGGGACAAATTCAGCCCGTGGTTACAGTCGGCCCGTTTGTGGCCCGTTAATACGTTGGGCCATTTTCATAGCATCATCAAAGCCCTATTAACGGCCCGTTATGGTCAGCCCATAAAACGTACGATTTCCACTCTAGCCCGTTTACGACCCCTTATACGGCCCGTACAAGGCCCATAGATGAGACGACCCGTAGAAGGCCCATGGATCGTACGGACGTAGAAGGCCCATTGACCCAACGGCCCATAGAAGGCCCATTGATCCGACGGCCCATAGAAGGCCCATGGATCCGCTGGCCCATAGAAGGCCCATGGATCCGACAACCGATAGAAGGCCCATGGATCCGACAGCCCATAAAAGGCCCACGAATCCGACGACCATAGAAGGCCATGGATCGTCCGTCCCGTAGATGGCCCATGGATCGTACGGCCTATGGAGGGCCATGGTCACTACAATGTTTGGGCGAGTTGGCCCCCGTTTGAACGATATAGCATATTCAAAGAATTATCCTACTCTATACTACCACCTCTAAAAATCATACACTATACAATAAAGAGACTAAGGCATAGAAACGTAGAATAATCCTACACTATGCAATAAAGAAATTATAGCCGATTATACCCACTGGGCATTATGGTTTGGCACCAGTGATAATAAAGCATACACAAAGAGCAAATTACATACACTAGGCAAATACAGCTCATACATCATGGACGCGCATCAACATAACTTATTATTTGAACTATAATCTCTTCAGAAAATAGGATTGGCCGGATTTAGATAGCACAAATTTTAGTCTACAAAATCTCCATTTCCTTCATTGTTACCTCAGTGTCTTGTTTCATTTTTCTGACTCCTACATCTAATACATGCATGTCCAGTCTCAACTTGTTGATTGTACGTTCAGAATCATGTACACGTTGTCTTGCCACCTCTAGTTGATGCTCGAGAACATCAGCACATTCCAATTCCAATCCATAATTGTAACGGCCATGCCGCACTGTTCGCAGATCTTTGTGTTGATGTCACTTCATCCTGAAATGTTTCTGTAAGTACACATGACTAGGGCAAAAATATAGTTACAACAGTGAAGCGAGCAAGACAAACTATTTTGTACATGGCAAAACAGGACTAACAATAATGTTACACGTCATGAAGCATAAGCATGTGATATTTTAAAAATTATAAGAAGGTAGTCTGTGCAGCCTGCATACAGAAATCTCTCTTAGCTCACCAGAGGAGCATGATGTTGGGGCCCAATCCAAAACACAGACAAGTTACAAATTTAGACAGCACATTGCATAGAAGTAAGCAAGCAGTTGGCCATTCTGTAGCTCAATTAAAGTCTTAGGGAGCATAATGAACAGTAGAGGATTTCATACAAACATACTACAGCAAGCAAAACTATGCAATCATTAGCCTAGTATAAACTAGATTATGAGCCTCATTCAATAATAGTTGGTTAATAGACTTCAAAGCTTCAGGCACACTTCGGCAGAGTAATACAAGTACCCAACATCAGGCATCATTCTTTGGGCATCTCATTAACCGAGGACAAATAAAGCAATTAAAAAGAGCAAATTAATTATGCCTTAAACAAACAAGGAATTGAACAGTTGAGTTGGATATAGTGACCCACCTTAAAAGGTTGAAGAGGCTCAGCGCAGCTCCTACTTCTCTTGCAAGGCTCCTTCCTAACATCTTGTACTTGGAAATCCTCAATCTTATCTTGATTGCACCCCCTCTGCAAGGTGACACAAACTAGTTACTCGTCTCCTTGGAAGATAAATATGAATACTTTCCAGTCTGTGAACACAAAAGGATGAGATTATAACAAAACAACACCACATAATGAAACATGCCGCATCTCTTGCACTTGCACACAATGAAATGAGCATTTACTATGTATGCACTATGTAAAAACTAGGCATACCTTCGAACTGGATCTCTAGGTACTCTTGGAGAGCCTACTTTAGTGTACAACCAAACCTTTATGTCATCTATGAGTTAGAAAAGGCCCCACTATAGCAGCCCTTAGTGTTTAAATTGTTGACAAGCTCTATTAGAGTGTTAGGTCAAGAACAACAAGTAATCAAAGCAAACAGTGATGGTCATGCATTTTTGTTTAAATTAGGCAATGGGATCTCTATGGAAAACATTGACCAAAGTAGATTGTGCCAAGTAGATGGTATCTTTGTATTTGCATTTTGAGCAAATAGCGATGGTCTGTTTTCCTATCATATTAATTACTGCACTGGGTTCAATTTGTGATGTTTGCAAGTCAAATTAATTTTCATATGGGCAGCAAAATGAAAAAATATAACGCAATCTAGACTTTTCACTGTTCTCAATAAAGATGAGCTGAAAGCGCAATGAAAAGAACTGGTTGGCTTATTACATGGAGCTTATATTCACATGTGTTTATTTTCTTAGGATAACTCGTAATAACTGTCCCTAAGAAACTTGGCCAATAGAACTGAATACAAATAACATGTCACGATGATTGCAATGGAGGAGTGACGTACCATAGCACACTGTATAGGCTCACCGCTGGCTCTCCTTTTTTTGCGATGTTCCATGAAATTGCCACATACATCTTGTACTTTTTCATTGTGTAACCCTAGCTGCAAGTTGACACGGCTAATTTCAGACATCTCTACATGATAATACATTACATATCCCTTGCGCATATTTAAACCACCAATTAATGATTGTGTGCGTAGCATAAACTAGCCATGACTCTGTGTGCTGGACTAGCAGGCACTCTAAGGGAGCCTAATGCAGTGTACTGGAATTCCTACATGACACCTACGATTTTGTGTAATGTACTGCATCGGTTCCTAAATATATGTCTATGTAGAGATTCCAGTATGGACCACATATAGATGTATATAGATGCATTTTAGATGTAGATTCACTCATTTTGCTCCGTATGTAGCCTATAGTGGAATCTCTAGAAAGACTTATATTTAGGAACGGAGGTACGAGGTACTATCATGTATGAAATCTACATATCTAATTTAGCAGCCAGTAGTAGATATCATTGTCTACACAAAGGGATTACTGGTTGAAAATCCTAGCAAAGCACACTGGCAGGCACAGAACAATACAAGAGAGAGAGAGAGAGAGACATGCTTACAAGATCATAGCAATGCCTCGGTCCAGGATCTTGGTTTGTGATAACCCACAAGTGTAGGGGATCACAACAGTTTTCGAGGGTAAAGTATTCAACCCAAATTTATTGATTCGACACAAGGGGAGCCAAAGAATACTCTTAAGTATTAGCAGCTGAGTTGTCAATTCAACCACACCTAGAAACTTAGTATCTGCAGCAAGATAGTTTAGTAGCAATGTAATATGACAGTGGCGGTAGCGGCAATAAAAGTAACGATAGTGTTTTTGTAGTTTTTGTAATAGTAGCGATGAAAAAGTAAATAAGCAACAAGCAATATGTGAAAAGCTCGTAGGCATTGGATCGGTGATGGGAAATTATGTCGGATGCAATTCATCATGTAGAAGTTATAACCTAGGGTGACACAGAACTAGCTCCAGTTCATCAATGCAATGTAGGCATGTATTTCGAATATAGTCATACGTGCTTATGGAAAAGAACTTGCATGACATCTTTTGTCCTTCCCTCCCGTGGCAGCGGGGTCCTATTGAAAACTAAGGGATATTAATGCCTCCTTTTAATAGAGTACCGGACCAAAGCATTAACACATAGTGAATACATGGACTCCTCAAACTAAGGTCATCACCGGGAGTGGTCCCGATTATTGTCACTTCGGGGTTGCCGGATCATAACACATAGTAGGTGACTATAGACTTGCACGATAGGATCAAGAACACACATATATTCATGAAAACATAATAGGTTCAGATCTGAAATCATGGCACTCGGGCCCTAGTGACAAGCATTAAGCATAGCAAAGTCATATCAACATCAATGTCAGAACATAGTGGATACTAGGGATCAAACCATAACAAAACTAACTCGATTACATGATAGATCCCATCCAACCCATCACCGTCCAGCAAGCCTATGATGGAATTACTCACGCACGACGGGGAGCATCATGGAATTGGTGATGGAGGAAGGTTGATGATGACGATGGCGATGATCTCCAATCTCCGGAGCCCCGAACGGACTCCAGATCAGCCCTCCCGAGAGAGATTAGGGCTTGGCGGTGGCTCCGTATCGTAAAAAGCGATAATTCTTCCTCTCTGATTTTTTTCTCCCTGAAAGTGAATATATAGGATCTGGGGATATGTCGGTGGAGCACCAGGGGGCCCACGAGGCAGGGGGGCGCGCCCTAGGGGGGGCGCCCCCACCCTCGTGGTCAGGGTGTGGGCTCCCCTGGTCTGGATCTTCTTGCTAGTATTTTTTATATTTTCCAAGATAATTCTCCGTGGATTTTCAGGTCATTCCGAGAACTTTTTATTTCTGCACAAAAACAACACTATGGCAATTCTGCAGAAAGCAGCGTCAGTCTGGGTTAGTTCCATTCAAATCATGCAAGTTAGAGTCCAAAACAAGGGCAAAAGGGTTTGGAAAAGTAGATACGTTGGAGACATATCAACTCCCCCAAGCTTAAACCTTTGCTTGTCCTCAAGCAATTCAGTTGATAAACTGAAAGTGGTAAAGAAAAACTTTGACAAACTCTGTTTGCTCTTGTTGTTGTAAATATGTAAGCCAGCATTCAGGTTTTCAGCAATGATCATGAACTAACCACATTAACAATAACTTTCAGGTCTCAAGTCTACTCACATCAATGGCATAATCAGCTAGCGAGCAATAATAATAAACCTCGGATGACAACACTTTCTCAAAACAATCATGATATGATATAACAAGATGGTATCTCGCTAGCCCTTTCTGAGACCCCAAAACATAAATGCAGAGCACCTTTAAGGATCAAGGACTGACTAGACATTGTAATTCATGGTAAAAGAGATCCAGTCATCATCATACTCAATGCAAATTAACGGTAATACATGCAAATGACAGAGGTGCTCTCCTACTGGTGATATTTTATAAGAGGATGATGACTCTGCATAAAAGTAAATAGATAGGCCCTTCGCAGAGGGAAGCAGGGATTTGTAGAGCTGCCAGAGCTCGATTTTTAAACAGAGATGAATAACATTTTGAGCGGTATACTTTCATTGCCAACATAACAACCAAGAATCTCGATATCTGCCATGCTACGCACATTATAGGCGGTTCCCAAACAGAATGGTAAAGTTTATACTCCCCCAACCACCAACAAGCACACTCCACAGCTAGCCGAAACAACGGGTACCGTCCAAACCAGCAACAGCCCTGGGGGAGTTTTGTTTAATTATTATGATTTTGAGCATGGGACTGGGCATCCTGGTTACCAGCATTTTCTCGTGAATGATGAGCGGAGTCCACTCATCGTGAGAATAACCCACCAATCATGGAAGATATAGACAACCCTAGTTGATACATGAGTTGTTCGAGCATACAAAATAGAATTTCATTTGAAGGTTTAGAGTTTGGCACATACAAATTTACTTGGAACGGCAGGTAAATATCGCATATAGGAAGGTATAGTGGAATCATGTGGAATAACTTTGGGGTTTATGGAAGTGGATGCACAAGCAGTATTCCCGCTTAGTACAGGTGGAGGCTGGAAAGAGACTGGGAAGTGACCAGCTAGAGAGCAACAACGGTCATAAACATGCATTAAAATTAATCAACAATGAATACAAGCATGAGTAGGATATAAATCACCATGAACATAAATATCATGGAGGCTATGTCGATTTGTTTCAACTACATGCGTGAACATGTGCCAAGTCAGACCACTTGAATCATTCAAAGGAGGATACCACCCTATCGTACCACATCAGAACCATTTTAATATCATGTTGGCACGCAAGATAGACCATTATAAACTCCCAGCTAATTAAGCATGTCATAAGCAGCTATGATCTCTAATTGTCATTGCAAGCATGTTTCATTCATAACAAGCTGAATCAGGAACAATGAACTATCATATTTACAAAAACAAGAGAGGTCGAGTTCATACCAGCTTTTCTCATCTCAATTAGTTCATCATATATCATCCTTATTGCTTTTCACTCGCACGACCGAACGGTGTGGATAATAATAATAGTGCACGTGCATTGGACTAAGCTAGAATCTCCGAGCATTTAAATACAAGAGAGAAGGAAAGGTAATATGGCTCAAGGTTAAATCAACAGTAAAGCATATGAGAGCCACTAAGCATTTTAATCATGGTCTTCTACTCTTGACCCCCAAAGAAAAGAAAAGAAACTATTTACACGGGAAAGCTCCCAACAAACAAAAGAAGAACGGGAAATCTTTTTGGGTTTTCTTTTAATTACTACTACTGCAAGCAAGGAAAGTAAACTAGCTAGAAGATACAACTAATATTTTTTGTTTTTCTTAAGGTTTTTCTAGCACACGAGAAAAAGACTAAGAAAAAGAAAATAAACTAAACATGGATGGTACAGTGAAAGAGTGTGATCACCGACAACTAGAATAAGTGTGAACATGAATGTAAAGTCGGTGATAAACACGTACTCCCTCAAGCTTAGGCTTTTGGCCTAAGTTGCTCTATGGCCAGTATTGGCCTGACAGATATCCAAAGTCGTAGTTGGGGCTGTACTGAGATGCATCAGCTACTGCCTACTGAGCTGCCGCTCGAAGGCGGGCTGCTTCCGTCATATTATGATACGCATTTGCCTCCTCCATGGTTATACTGTATCTCCCTTTTGCCTGAAAGTCAAACAAAGTAGGGGCAGGAAGAACAATAGGGATGGCATGACGCCTATTAAAAATTAGTCGATATTTGAGGGATTGATCATCCCTCTCTATAAACCGGTGACTAGTCATAGCATGGCAATCCAAATGAGCAGGAGGTAAAGGTTCATCATTCTCATGCACAGGCACACCTAGACGGCGAGCTATGCGAGTGGCATAGATCCCACCAAATAAATCTCCATGCAAATCATTATGGTGTAGCATACGTGCAACAATGGCTGCCAAGTTATATTGTCTATCACCTAGTAAAGCACTCTTGAGAACACTAAGATCTGGGACACACATGTGACAAGCCTCATCTTTACCATTTATGCATCTACCAATAAAGAGAGCAAAGTAATGAATAGCAGGAAAATGGATGCTCCCTATGGTAGCCTGTGTGATTTCTCTAGATTCCCCCACTGTGATACTAGCAAGGAAATCACTAAATTCAGATTTGCGAGGATCACCCATACTGCCCCACTGTGGGAGCTTACAAGCATCATTAAAATCCTCTAAGTCCATGGTGTAAGATTTATCATAAAGGTCAAACAAGACAGTGTGAGAATTATGTGAAGATGAAAATTTAAACCTTCTCACAAAGGTATCAGTTAAGCCACGGTATTAAGGGCACTTATCCTGTATGAAGCCCTCGAGATCAGTGTTGCGCACACATGCGTAAAATTCATCCTTGATGCCAACCTGATCCATAAAATCATCCGGCGGCCATTCAAAAGGCCGCACGTCAGCATCCCTCGATAGTTCATCGTCCGGCTCACGAAACGCGAGCCTCAATTCTTGCTTCCTTGAAGAACCACCATGGAAGTTTTTCCTATGCATTTTTCTGAAAATTTCTGAAATTTTTAGTAACTCAAAATAAAAGTTAACCAAACTCAACAAGATTGATAGCAACAACTCCTACTAGTGACTAGAGACCATATCATGCATTAGAACTACTTGGGACCAAGAAAATTTGACATGCAAGCTCAAGAACAAGGTCACCACAGCAGCAAAAATTTGTAATAAATAAAGCACTAGAACAAAAACTAATTGGACCAATGGAGGAGTCACATACCAAGGAACAATCTCCCCAAACAGTTTGGTGAATGGTGCTTTGAGCAAGGAGATCGAAAATGGCAGCAAGATGAGCTGTAACTCGGGTTTGAGGTGGTTAGTGATTTTTTTGGGAGGAATAAGAAGATTGTGGGTGCAGGAATAAGTGGAGGGGGCCACGGGGGGCCCACGAGGCAGGGGGTGCGCCCTAGACCCTCGTGGCCAGGTGCTGGCTCCCCTCGCCGTGTGTTCTGTGCCATATTTTCTCAAATATTCCAGAAAAAATCATATTTAATTTTCAGGGCATTTGGAGGACTTTTATTTTCAGGGTAATTTTTTATTGCACGGGTAAGTCTGGAAACAAACAGAAAATACTATTTTTGTTTTATTTATCCTAATTAACAGAAAGTAAAAGGAGGGTACAGAAGGTGGTGCTATCTAGATTCACCTATCCCATGCTCATCAAATGGAATCCATTAACAAGGTTGATCAGGTCTTGTTAATATACTCTTTCCGAATAACATGAAACCGGAGAATTTTCGAATATCACTAGGTTACCTCAATGGGGATATGTATATCCCCAACAATAAGAATGTCATATGTATTCTTGACAGTAGGAAGAGGAAATTCAAAACCTCCAATAGTAATAGTTGATTTTTTTTAAATATAATTGATACTGTGGACCTGAGGTTGTTTCCTCGGAAAGTGTACCGTATGCTCATTACCATTGACATGAAAAGTGACATTGCCTTCGTTGCAATCAATAACAGCCCCTGCAGTATTAAAAAAGGGTCTACCAAGGATAATAGACATATTATCGTCCTCGGGAATATCAAGGATAACAAAGTCCTTTAGAATAGTAACATTTGCAACTACAACAGGCACATCCTCACAAATACCGACATGTATAGCAGTTGATTTATCAGCCATTTGCAAGGATATTTCAGTAGGTGTCAACTTACTCAAGTCAAGTCTACGATATAAAGAGAGAGGCATAGCACTAACACCGGCTCCAAGATGACATAAAGCAGTTTTAACATAGTTTCTCTTAATGGAGCAAGGTATAGTAGGTACTCCTGGATCTCCTAGTTTCTTAGGTATTCCACCCTTAAAAGTGTAATTGGCAAGCATAGTGGAAATTTCTACTTCAGGTATCTTTCTTTTATTGGTAATAATATCTTTCATATACTTAGCATAAGGGTTTGTTCTAAGCACATCAGTCAAACGCATACGCAAAAAGATAGGTATAATCATTTCAGCAAAGCGCTCAAAATCCTCATCATCCTTTTTCTTGGATGGTTTCGGAGGAAAAGGCATGGGTTTCTGAACCCATGGTTCTCTTTCCCTACCGTGCTTCCTAGCAACGAAGTCTCTCTTATCATAACGTTGATTCTTTGATTGTGGGTTATCAAGATCAATAGCAAGTTCAATCCCTACATCATTATCATTGCTAGATTGAGCATCATTATGAACATCATCATTTATATTATCACTAGGTTCGTATTCATTACCAGATTGTGTGTCAGCATCAGAAACAGATATATCATTGGGATTCTCAGGTGTGTCAGCTACAGGTTCACTAGAAGTATGCAAAGTTCTATCATTTTTTTCTTCTTCTTAGAAGAACTAGGTGCATCTAAATTAGCTCTCTGAGAATCTTGCTCAATTCTCTTAGGGTGGCCTTCAGGATACAGAGGTTCCCGAGTCATTTTACCACCTCTAGTAGCAACTCTAACACATAGTCATTATTCTTACCATTTAGTTCATTGAGCAAATCATTCTGAGCCTTAAGTACTTGTTCTACTTGAGTGGTGACCATGGAAGCATGTATACTAATAAGTTTCAGTTCACCTTTAACTCTAGACAGATAATCACTCAAGCGTTCAATCATATAAGCATTGTGTTGCAATTGTCTGCCAACATAAGCATTGAAGTTTTCTTGTTTCATAATAAAATTGTCAAACTCATCAAACCATTGGCTAGCAGACTTATAACGAGGAATATCACCTTCATCAAATCTATAAAGAGAATTTACCTTACTACCTGTGTCGGGTTATCAAGACCATGTATTTCTTCAATAGGTGGTAAATTCTTAACATCTTCAGCTTTAATACCTTTTTCTTTCATGGATTTCTTTGCCTCTTTAATATCTTCAGGACCGAGAAATAGAACACCTCTTTTCTTCGGAGTTGGTTTAGGGGCTGGTTCAGGAAGTGTCCAATTATTTTCATTGGCCAGCATATTATTCAATAGTAATTCAGCTTGATCAACTGTTCTTTCCCTGAAAACACAACCAGCACAACTATCCAGGTGGTCTCTGGAAGCATCGGTTAGTCCATTATAAAAGACATCAAGTATATCATTCATCTCAAGAGGATGATCAGGCAAGGCATTAAGTAATTGGAGAAGCCTCCCCCAAGTTTGTGGGAGACTCTCTTCTTCAATTTTCACAAAGTTATAAATTTCCCGTGAGGTAGCTTGTTTCTTGTGAGCGGGAAAATATTTAGCAGAGAAGTAATACATCATATCATGGGGACTACGCACACAACCAGGATCAAGAGAATTAAACCAAGTCTTAGCATCACCCTTTAACGAGAACGGAAATTACTTAAGGATATAGTAATAACGAATCTTTTCATCGTTGATAAATAGGGTAGCTATATCATTCAACTTAGTAAGATGTGCCACAACAGTTTCAGATTCATAACGATGGAAAGGATCAGATTCAACCAAAGTAATTAACTCAGTATCAACAGAGAATTCATAATCCTTATCAGTAACAAAGATTGGTGAAGTAGCGAAAGCAGGGTCATGTTTCATTCTAGCATTCAAAGACTTTTCTTCCAACTTAGCTAATAATTTCTTAAGATCATATCTATCATTGCAAGAAAGAAAGTCTCTAGCAGTTTCTTCATCCATAACATAACCCTCAGGAACAACAGGCAATTCATATCTATTGGGAGAAGCTTCATCATCACTTTCATAAATATCATCAGTTTCAATATTTGTATTCTCCCTAACTCTAGCAATTTATCCATCTAGAAATTCACCTAGTGGCACTGTATTATAAACATTGAAGTAGTTTCATCATACATAGCAGAAGTGGCATCATCAAGAACATACGACATATCAGATTCAATAGCAGGAGTAGGTGTCGCAAATTTACCCATAACAGATGGTGAATCAAGTGCAGAGCTAGATGGCAGTTCCTGACCTCCCCTCGTAGTTGAGGGTAAGATCTTGGTTTTTGAGTCCTTCAAATTCTTCATAGTGATCAACAGATATAAATCCCAAGTGACTTTAAGAATAGAGCTATGCTCCTCGGCAACGGCGCCAGAAAATAGTCTTGATAACCCACAAGTGTAGGGGATCACAACAGTTTTCGAGGGTAAAGTATTCAACCCAAATTTATTGATTCGACACAAGGGGAGCCAAAGAATACTCTTAAGTATTACCAGCCGAGTTGTCAATTCAACCACACCTAGAAACTTAGTATCTGCAGCAAGATAGTTTAGTAGCAAGGTAATATGATAGTGGCGGTAGCGGCAATAAAAGTAACGGTAGTGTTTTTGTAGTTTTTGTAATAGTAGTGACGGAAAAATAAATAAGCAACAAGCAATATGTGAAAAGCTCGTAGGCATTGGATCGGTGATGGGAAATTATGTTGGATGCAATTCATCATGTAGAAGTTATAACCTAGGGTGACACAGAACTAGCTCCAGTTCATCAATGCAATGTAGGCATGTATTCCGAATATAGTCATACATGCTTATGGAAAACAACTTGCATGACATCTTTTGTCCTACCCTCCCATGGCAGCGGGGTCCTATTGGAAACTAAGGGATATTAAGGCCTCCTTTTAATAGAGTACCGGACCAAAGCATTAGCACATAGTGAATACATGAACTCCTCAAACTAAGATCATCACCGGGAGTGGTCCCGATTATTGTCACTTCGGGGTTGCCGGATCATAACACATAGTAGGTGACTATAGACTTGCAAGATAGGATCAAGAACACACATATATTCATGAAAACATAATAGGTTCAGATCTGAAATCATGGCACTCGGGCCCTAGTGACAAGCATTAAGCATAGCAAAGTCATAGCAACATCAATGTCAGAACATAGTGGATACTAGGGATCAAACCCTAACAAAACTAACTTGATTACATGATAGATCCCATCCAACCCATCACCGTCCAGCAAGCCTACGATGGAATTACTCACGCACAGCGGTGAACATCATGGAATTGGTGATGGAGGAAGGTTGATGATGACGATGGCGACGATCTCCACTCTTCGGAGCCCCGAACGGACTCCAGATCAGCCCTCCCGAGAGAGATTAGGGCTTGACGACGGCTCCGTATCGTAAAACACGATAATTCTTCCTCTCTGATTTTTTTCTCCCCAAAAGCGAATATATAGGATCTGGGGATATGTCGGTGGAGCACTAGGGGGCCCACGAGGCAGGGGGGTGCGCCCTGGGGGGGGGGGGGCTCCCCCACCCTCGTGGACAGGGTGTGGGCCCCCTGGTCTGGATCTTCTTGCAGGTATTTTTTATATTTTCCAAAATAATTCTCCGTGGATTTTCAGGTCATTCCGAGAACTTTTTATTTCTGCACAAAAACAACACAATGGCAATTCTGCTGAAAACAACGTCAGTCCGGGTTAGTTCCGTTCAAATCATGCAAGTTAGAGTCCAAAACAAGGGCAAAAGGGTTTGGAAAAGTAGATACGTTGGAGACGTATCAGTTGGCCAAGTTGTTAGATCTAGAAGAAACATCGTCCTTGTAGTTGTTGCCAGCTACATAACAGGTAACATCGACCTGTTAGTATATTTGAAGTACATCGGGCAGGTGATGCTGGATGGGTTGAAAGTTAACAAGTACCTAGGCCGTGGCGGGTGCTTGGCATCTTGCTAGACGGTGGGAATCAGGTTAGAAACGTCAAGGGTGATGACGCTGCGCTGGCTGTCGGGGTCCGGTAAGGAGATCTAGAACCATCGAGTAGGGTGTTTGTGGAGCGGCTCCGGTAGGGTGGACTACGGTGTGGGTGAAGCGGATCTGTGGCCATGGACGAGGGTGTAGGTGAAGCTGCTCCCGTGGTTGGGTTAAGGATGGTGTCGATGATGCAGATCTGTGACCATGGACGGGGCGTCATAAGCTGCTCCAGTAGGTTGGATGTGGGTGCAAGGAAGCGGATCTGAGGCCGTGGACTTGTGAGTTGGCAAAGCGGCCCCAGTAGGGTTGAAAATGGTATAGGCGAAGCTACTCCAGTGGGGTTGACGATGGCGTCGGCGAAGCGGCTCCGATAGGGTTGAGGAAGGTGTTGGTGAAGAGGATCAGAGGCCGTCGACCGGGGCGTCGGCGGGGCAGCTCCGAGG
>LR738715.1:289950526-289965461 GCA_902687465.1 Secale cereale | reverse complement strand
GCGCGCGCCCGCGCGCGCACACACACATTGTTTCTCGCTTCATTTTTCTGGCACTTGCATGCACACAATTTTGTTTATCCTCGTGATGCTTTAAGTATGCCTCACAGAAATGCTATCTACCTATCCCTTAATATAGCTAGATATGTGTCACACAAACTCCTTCTCCCTACTAGCAAGATGCCCATGCGTTGCACCGAACATCAAGATGCATTTGTATGAGTAGTTTATCTTGTGGGAGAAAAGGATGAACGAGGGAATGCCTTATTTTCAAATGCGGAGAGGGGTGTGGGTATCTTTTTGCAATATTGCCACAGTTTCCTTCCTATCCGCCGGGTATAAATCGGATGGCCTATATTGCAGGATGGCAGGAACACCATCATCACCAACTCTGTTTTTATAAGAGTAGGGATATGTAAGTGTCACTGCCCCCCCCCTCGACACAAACACCCACACCCACACAACCACACACACACACACAGTTCCCAACACCGAAGGAGTAGGGTGACACCTCGATCTTGATACTAATCTATCATCTGGCTTCTCTCTCAAACACACACACACGCACACGAACTACCTGACACCGAAGGAGTAGGGTGGCACCTCGATCTTGATAGTAATCTATCTACTACTCTTTCAAACACACACACACACATACACACACACACGCTAGTTGTGCCTCTGTACCTACCGCGCACACTCTCGTACGTATTTCTCTCCCTCCCCCTCCCCCCACCCCAACAATGACAGCAGAAGGGTGACAACTTGATCTGATCGTAATCTGTCAATTGGTTTCTCTCTCGAACATTGTGTCTCTGCGCCTCGCTCAGTAGCCCCCTCGATATGTAGACTTCTTGCGTGCGCACAGCTGTAGTGACGATGACGCTGAACCTAGTGTGCCTCGTTTGTACCAGCCACATGTGATAGTTTTCACCCTGTTTCCTGTTAATTAACAAGGCAACCTTTTCTTTGTTACTACTAGTGAATCTGAAATCATTTGGGGCAGACATAAAATATATCACTTCAACCCAATTATCACAGTAACTATTTTAAAAGAAACTAGCTAGATGCTTGTGCGTTGCACGGAACATCAAGATGCATTTGTATGAGTAGTTTATCTTGTGAGAGAAAAGGATGAACGAGGGAAGGCCGTATTTGCGAATGTGGAGAGGGGTGTGGGTATATTTTTGCAAAATTGCCATAGTTTTCTTCCTATCGTTTAGATATAAATCCGACGGCCTATATTGCAGGATGGCACGCACACCATCATCACCAGCTCTGTTTTCTACTCCCTCTGTTCCTAAATATTTGTCTTTTTAGAGATTTCAACAAGTGACTACATATGGAGCAAAATGAGTGAATCTACACTCTAAAATATGTGTACATACACATCCATATGTGGTAGTCCATTTGAAATCTGAAAAAGACAAATATTTAGGAATGGATGGAGTATAAGAGTAGACATGGAGATATATCTCCAACATGGTCCACAACAAAAATGTGCTGGACTGGTTAGAGCCGGATGCTCGCAACGCGATGACATGAGTTCGAATTTTGTCTTTAACTTTAGATTTTTATATTATATATTACTTATTTAATATATACTTCTTTCGCTACTGTACTGATAGTGGAACCCACAGAGTACTTAGAATACAAGATTAAGGATGGACTTGTTTCTTTTTAACCTTCTGTACGAAGCTGTAGCCACCCTGCAAGTCACGTGTACACTGTACATGCAATTACCTTTTTATAGAGGGACAATCATACACGCAATTAACTCAAATGGATTGGATGTCACTCTATTATTTCCAGCATAAGAGCATCTCCAACGACAGCCGGCAAATTCCCCCCCGCTTCCTTTCGCGGAGGACGACATCAAACGCCAGCGGCATACATTTTCACAACTATAACCAACCAGATGAAATTCGTGCAAACACGGACTAATTTCATATAAGCATGAAGGATTCCGTATAAAAAGCCGGATCTTCATATAAACACGATGGATTTCATTACATTTACATGAACTAAGCGGTGCCAATTCGGCTCTGTAGGTATAATTAATACTCCCTCCGTCAGTTGGAGAGGGAGTACATAATCTAAATGGAGAGGGAGTACATAAACTAAATGGCCGCCCGCGGATCCCTTTGTCTTCCTCATGTCGGGCAGACACTTTGTGGGGTCGACGAAGGTCCTTGGAAGAGACGAAGAAGCAAAGAAACCACCTGAATGCGTAGTCGTCGCCTCGGCGGTGGCCTTCATGGGACCCAAGTGGCGGCGGCCTCCCGTGTTCTACTTCTCCTCAATGATGGCGGCGGGCACGGAGAAGCTGGCCACCGACTCGCCGCTCTCCACGCACCTGGCTTCTGTCTCTGCCCGCATGGCGCTGCCGCAGGCACGGGAGATGCGCCCACAGACACGGGAGGCGCGGCACCGCATACACTAGTGGCGCGGTACGATGCGGCAGCGATGATGCCCGTACCAGGGTGGAGCAACTCGCCACTCCTCATCGAGCTGAACTGGAGCGGCGAGTTGCTGAACCACGTGCCTGCTTGGGGCGGCAACTGGCTCCGTCGGGCCAAGCTAGGTTGGTGAAGCACCGGACAACCTCGCCTGTATCCGGAGGGCTCGGCGGGCCACCTAGCCGGGTAATATGCTGGAGAACGGCTCCTCAGAAGCCATCGGAAGAGTGGAGAAAATGGTGAAGGAGGAGATGGGGGAGTGGCGGAGGGGTGCGATTCTTGCCCGCTGTCTATCTGGCCTCGTGTAAATAGAGGGCAGACATTAGGAGCTTGGCCGACGTCTGGCCTCATTTAGAGCATGGTTAATAATATAGCTAGCTACTGGCTATAACATGTTGCCATGTCATTTACAGCCAATGTAATAGCTAACACGTAATAGTTGGCTATAAGAAAGTACAACTTTGTCAACATATGGCCCACCTTCCACTCTCACAAAGCTTCTTGGACCTCGTGCTACAGCCGGCTATAAGTCTACAACCGGCTTCCCCTCTCTCTCCTCTTCTCTCTCTTCCAACTAAGCAATAATACAATATTTAAAGCCTTACAGCCCGCTTACATCATCCTATTATACTTGCTCTTAAACTGAGGGCGGACAGGGAGGAGCTCGGCCGGTGTTGCGTTTAATTCCGGCCCGCTCAGGAACGGACGTGTGGCCGGAGTAGGTTGCTTGGTTTGCATGCGGGTTTAATGGAGGGGTTTGATGGAGGCGAGGAGGCGTGTTCAGCCGAGTGTGCAGCGGGCGGCGCGGTACTATTCGATTTGACAGCGGGTGGCGCAGTACCCGATACGGCTTTAATGCAGACGAGGAAGGGAGTAGCGGTTCCCGAAATGTTGAATGGTCAATGCATCCTCCTTCAATTAATGCATGAGGGAAGTAATGGGAGGGGGACCGGGAAAAGAGGCTGCACGATGTGAATGCAACGCAGTTTGCCCTCATATAAAGGCGCCCCTCCATTCCAATGCATCTACCACATCATACACACATAATCATTTGCCTAAGCACCTACACTAAGCGCAAAAGAGCTCCCTCCAGACCCATGGCGGTGATGCGCGCGAGCGACCATCGACTGTGCCAGATGGTCCACGACGTCGGCCTGCGGCATGGCGCCGAGGATCGTCTCTAGACGGTGTTGGAGACCGGCTGGTGGATGGCTGCCGTCGACGCCAACTACGACTCTCAGTTGGACCAGATGATCATTGCCACCACCAACAAGTTCACCGTCCTCAAGAAGCTTGCAGACGACATCGCCGTACTCCTCCAGCGCGCGCGCGGGCTCCCCATTGCCTGCCACCCTAATCGGCCTCCATGGACGGAACCTCTTTGAAGCATTGGTGGCCCTGCGACTGCCCGCCGACGCCCCGAAGAATGTCCACCTAGAGGTCACGCTGGCCGCGAGGCGCCTCGCCCTGCAAGAATTCATCTACCTACACATCCATGTGTACGAGCAAATTGTGTACATAGGTATCTACAAGGCCAGTGAGGACGCTATGATGTTGGCCTTTCTCAACCGGCTGGAAGCCTTGGATGCCTTTGCTGAGAAGCACCTCGACCTCGCCACAAAAGCCGCCGACTGGTGGCCCGGCGGACTAACTGGAGGAGGAGGAGGTCGTACGTTGATGGATGCATCTTTCTTCTTGCCTTCTGTAACCACCACTGCAATCGCATTATCATCGTGGCCTTAATTCTTATTGTGCTGTTGCATTCTCGTTCCAATCAATACCGACATGTGCGATCCCTTTGCTTAATTATATGCATCACTGTAACTAGCACTCCATCCGTCAATTTATAAGTTGTGCTTACCTTTTTCATCAACTTCGTGCAACGCGCGGGCATCTTGCTAGAAACACTAGAACATGTCGGACCGCGTGTAACCAAACCGATGATGCGCCAACCTAGCTACTATGTACCCTGCTTATCTGGCGGAAATAGCCCCGCCCTAGCGTTTCCAATCGTTATTTCTATCTATCGATCGTGCCAAGGAGCAGAACCCAAATGTTACAAAATTTATACATGTTTCTCTACTCCTACTCCTATAAAAGACTCAGTTGGTGATGGTGGTGTGTCTGCCATTCGTTGTTTCTGACCATTAGATCTGCATCTAACGACTGTGAGGTAAGTTGTGGCATTTATGCAACAATAGCCCACTTCTTTGCTCCAATTTGCAGAAAACCCCTTATTATCTTGAAAGCAACCACATCCCTCCCTCACCTCATCAAAACAACTTGATATATATATATATATATATATATATATATATATATATATATATATATATATATATATATATATATATATATATACAGCCGGTCTATTCTCATAACACTTCTGAATTGCATTGAAAAACTGCATTGGAAAGCTATGCGCACTGCTTCATTCTTCTGTTGCGAACCACATAGAGGTGCAGCAGGAAACCTTCATTTAGCAGCGTTTCTGGCTAGTTTGATCGATTTCTATTGGTTTATTTGTGTGTGCGCTGATTTAATATGTGGTTAAGCACTGAATTCAGCGAGAAAACGACAGAAATCCTTTGATTTGGCGGATCTGCGTTCGTTCTTCCGCTGGTGGAGGAGTTTCGCATCCTGCTGTTGGCTGTTCGTATTCGATTTTATAGCATGATCCTAGTGTGTTACCATTATCGCGTTGATGTTTGTGTTATTCCGCGACAGATTAATCTGCTAATAGGATTGAAATTTCAGTATAATTTGTCGAGTATCTCTCTGTTCTAGCGGAAAAACGTCTGTTCTCTGTTCTTCCCCGTCCGGATCGAAATTGTTGCATTTTGTATGTAATATTCTGTTGTTTTCGGCAATTACGGGCTGCTTTTGATCTATCCGTATGAATTGGAGCGGATTAAGTTGTTAATTTTGAAGAATTTAAGTTTTTTGTCCATGTTTTTTGCGGCGCCACTGGCTCTGGTCGTTTCTCAAAGATGTTTTTTGAGATTTTTTTGCATTATATAGTTGTTAGAACTGCATTGCAGGCTGTGTTTTTCGTCTGTGAATCGTGGTCAAGAGCGGTGGACTGCAGTAATATGCAATGCGCGGTGAACTGCAGTAATATGCAATGCGCGGTGAATTTTTGTAGTGCGGCGAACTGCATTAATATGCAATGCGAGCCTGTATGAACTGCATTACAGCCACGGGGGTGTGGGGGGACTAGTTTGATAAGTTTTTTTGATTGGTCAAGCGCGGTGGACTGCAGTAATATGCAATGCGAAATGCACATTGTTATGTAACCGCACTGCTTTATTTGTCATTTTTTATGTTGTTTCTTTTACATATATATATACTGGTGGGTCAATTGGCTCCCCTCCCACCTTATCCCTGGCGGCTCCCATCTCACCTTATCCCTGGCGGCGCCACTCTTCCTCGATCTGTTTTTCTCCCAACCAGATTTGTTTTTCGCCTGGCAATGGATTGCGCATGCGGCTGCCTGGCAAGGTTGGAGCCCATGCTGGAGACAGGCGTTTTTTCTGAAGGTTTGGTTCTGAACCAGAGGCAGCAGCACATCGCTCTCTGTTCTCTTCTATATTCTTCAGGTATTGGATTTCGGGCTCAATTCGTCCATCAGATGACTGACGATGATGTCAGTGTTTCATGGGTATTTATTTCTCGCATATTCTTTTTCATGTGTTGTTTGTAGTTAACGCTATCTGAATTTTTGTAGCAGTATAAGTGCACTAAGTATAAGTGAACTGCTTTTCACATAGTAGTTTTATTATGAACATTGTAGGAGCAGCAGCAATTTTGTCTAGTCAATATTATTATGTGTTGACATCAATATTTTTTTATGAAGATTGTAGCAGCAATTTAGTTTCTGAAAGATTGTAATCTTTTTCTTATTTGTTCTTATTTTTTCTGTTCTTGTTGTTTTGCTTGCAGAAATTCCCTTCTGGTCTAGTCAGGGTAACAGAAAGCTGTGTTAATTTGGTGTTGGTCAGCAAGAATGGATATCATGATGTTGATGTTATGTATTCTGTTGGCTCTGATGATTGTTTGGTTCTCAAAGATGGCTAGAAGGAATTTGTGGAGGAAGCTGGTCTTCAGGCTGGGGATGTTGTTATGGCTATGTTTTATAGGCATGCAAAGTGTTTGGAAATCAAGTTAAATTTGCTTTAGATTAGTCTTGCTTGAGCAGCAGCAGCATGAGACATTTTTGTTGTAATAATTTGACATTTTTTGCGTGGCTTCTAGTGTATTTTCTTATGAGAATTCTGAGTATAAGTGAACTGCTTTTTTACATATAGTTTTTCATGTGCATCCTATCAACAACAGCAGTTGAAGAACATCCATACTGGAAACCCCCACCGAGCTTTTCCTTTTTTTAACCCACATACGGAACTAGAGTTTTTTTAATAAAAGAGGACTGCATCAACCTTCTTAATAGCAGCAGTTTTGTGAAAGAATACTCTATGTGAACTGCTCTGATAGTTTTGTTTTTTATGTGTATCCTAGCTACAGCAGCAGTTTTGAAGCAATATACATACTGAAAACAGACTACTGAGAACTGCATATAGTTGATAGATAGAAACCAAGGTTCTGCGCTCATAATTAACATAGTACAACATCAAGCAAACTAACGCAACATAAGCAAACATTGTCCCAAAGCAAACTACAACGAAAGCAAACTAATCTACATACGCAGAGGGAAACTAATCGAGCACTTGCGGCAGGAATCCTTGGCTTTCAGCATCTGGCCTGCTTCACTAGTTCCACCCGTTGGAGTTGGAGGTGGAAGTTGATGCCCCCTTGCCCCACCCCCTCCAGGATGACCTCAGGCGCTTCCTGGTTTTCTCCGTTTCAGCGCACGCGAGGCCTTTCTTCATTGTGGTGATTCGGTTCCATATCTCGAACGCAGTGTAGGCGTCCTTGGCAGCATACTCGATGTGCCTGGTGCTGAGAATCGAAGTCCACAGGCTGTGGTCGTGGTCTGACATCTTCATCTTCATGTCTGCGTACTCGTCGTCGATGATGGCAGCAGCTACATCGCCAAGCGAGTCCAGTGGCTTCGTTCCATCAGGCACCCTCCAGTTCGTCTGGATGTCGACGAAGTTGGGGATGTGGAGGTTGCAGCGTCCGAGCTTCTCCTTGTCCTGCTTGATGGCGAAGCCAGCGAACTCGAACCTAAGGAAAGTGAACCGCTGGTTATACCTTTCGGAACTGCATACATAGGAATATAGAACTGCAACACGTACTCGGCAGAGAGAATTGCTTACCTTGGGTCGCCGAGGAACCTGTCGAAGGGGATGCATCTCTTGCCCAATGTATTACATACCTGGAAAAGAAGCACTGGGTGGTACTTGCCGATGGATAGTTGAACCAGGGCCGCCCTGTCGTGGTCGGGTGTGTACTCCACGTCGATGCCGATGATCTTCTGGCGGCGCCGCTGGAGAACTGTCTTGAACTCTTCGACGTACGTCGCCATGGCGGCGACGTCGGTGGTGTAGATCACCTTCAGCTTCGTGTTCCCGTGCGCATGCACGTCGTCGTAGGTCCTGCTGAACCCCATTGCTGCAAAGAGGAGGAAGAGGAGGAGGAAGGGGCAGCGTCGTGTGCTTTGTGCGGACGGTCTGGTTGATGGAGCACGGGATTTAAATGGGAGCGGCAGCAACTTCTGCCGAGGCCACAATCTCGTCTCCCAACCGTGTTGGCGATCGTGGGTTCGTGATGGTCGTGGCGTTCGTGCGGCGTGCAACCGGCAGGATAGAGGAGGGGGGGGGGCGGCGCTTCGGGCGATAGTGGGCGCATTTATTTTAGGGCAGGCGAACCGAATCGTCCGCCGTAAGCGAACTGCATCGCTTCAGAAGCGGAATCGTTTCCCGTAAACGAACTGCAACGCTTCAGAAGCTGAGTCGGTTTTCCGTAAGCGAACTGCATCATGTTACAACACCGAGATGTTTTTTTATTTTTTGTCTATGACCTGTGGGCCTGTCGGTCGGGCTTTTATTCATTAAGTCTCTCTTGCAGCCCCCTTGCCCGCTTCCGCTTCCCTCTCCCCTGTGCCCGCAAAGAAATCCCCCCCGCCCTCGTGCTCTCGTGGTGGAGAGCGACGACGCCCGCAGCCGCCGCCGTCCGTAGGGGCTCTCTCGTGGTGGAGGGCGACGACGCCCGCAGCCGCCGCCGTCCGTAGGGCGCTTCCTCCGCCGTTGCCGTCCGCACCCGCCTCGTCCGGCCGTCACTTCGTCCCACAGTGAGCCCCAAATCGCTCCTAATCCGTTCCAGATCTTGTGCTAGGGTTATTTTTCGTGCTAGCATTCTCTTCTTAAGGTTGTTTTGTATGCTTGAAATTGCAACGCCCTATGGATTGAAAGTTTTTCTCTGCCTGAATTTGGGGTTTGCTGTCTAGGGTTTAATTATTATCCCTTGCCGATTGGAGGCACAGTATGGCTTCTTCCTCCCCAATTGATGCGTCACCAGTTAGAACGGCTTCTCCATCTGGTAACTACATCAAAGTGAACTGCAGTTTTCATTCAGGGTCAATTTACTTTTTTTTGTTGAACGAAATAGTGCACTGCATCTTAGATTCCTTTTTAGTAAGGCCTTTTTTAAGACACGTGTGGCAAACTGATATGAACTGCGTCAAGTTAATTGTTTTTTACTTTTTTGGAAGGACATTAAGTTAGTTGTTATGTTTTTTTTGTTAAACATAAACTGCTAAAAGAGCACTGCATTTTGGACACTGCTTTGAATTTTTTTGACTATCCACTATGCGGTTTGCGAAATCGATATGAGCTTCATTAAGTTTTAGTTTTTGCCTCTCACAGAACTGCATGAATTTGTTTTGTTTTGCATATCTAAGCACACTTCTTTTTTTATATGCGGTCAATTGGTCACTTGAACGAATTAGTGCACTGCATCATATATCCCTGTGCTAATGTCCACTTTCAGACACGCGTGAATATGATATTCAAGCGACATGAACTGCATTTTTTAGGTTTATTGTTATATTTTTAATTGTTAAACATAAACTACTGGAAAAGTGCACTGCATTTCTACATTTTTTTTGTTTTCCAAGTTGATATGAGCTGCATTAAGTTTAGGTCTTCATCTCACACACACACATCTTTTCTTATGTTTTTTCTCACCCATAGTTTTATCTCCTGGTGGGTCAGGGGGTGGTGGCGTTAACTATTTGATTACACGTTATTTCACAGCCGATGTTGTCGGTGGCGGTACATCTGATCAGGTCAACATTCCACCTAAATTGAGTGAAACCCAGTCGCAATCTGTTGATGGCACAGAGCCAGTTACACAGGATTGGATGGTCCCTGATCAGATTGCAGCCGATGTTGAGAGGAGAAGGCAGAAAGCTATTGCGCTCGGTAATACTTTCGTGAAGGATCATAGGGCGAAGCAAGTAAAGTTAGGGGAGGGTAAGGAGATAGGAAGGAGGATTGCAGATTCAAAGAAGTCTGCTAAAATTGCCCCCGCAAAGAATCCTGTGAAGAGGAACTCAACACTGTCGCAGAGCAAGGTTTAAGTTCTCCACGCCGGAGCCCGCGTGTTGATTACTCAAAGATACCTAATTACGCCGAGGTTGATGTGGGTGGGATTCAAGGAAAGCGGAGACAGGCGGACGATCACTCTGGTGTTGATTCTGAGCGTCGATCTAAGCTTACGCGGGAAAATGCAGCTGAAGAAGCTGTGGACAGTGATTCTGATGAGGAGGATGTTGATGTTAGTAAGGTATACGCTGTTTATTTACTTTTTCTTCTGTTTTTTTAAGTTGTTTTTGCATGAGTTTGCTGATGTGAACTGCATTTTTTATTCTTTGTTTTTTTGTAGGTTGCTAAGAGTTCGAAGAGGAAGAGGTCTGAAGATGATGTTGCGCATGAATGGCATTTCAACAAGACAGTTCGGCTGTCCATTCCAAATGTAATCAAAGCTGTCGCTTTGCTGGGTGAGGTGCACAGAACTTTGGTGCGGCAAGCAGGTTTTGGCATTGTCTTTGACCTGAAATTAGAGAAGAATGTTTCTCGTGTTTTGATGTGCAAGCTGATGGGAAAGATCGACCCCGACACGATGAGATTGGACTGTGGGCCAAACAAGGTTCTGGAAATCAATCGCAAGGCTGTCCATCACATTTTTGACTTCCCTATGGGTTCTCACACTGCTCCCAGGCCTGCTGCTAGCGGCCATGATGATTCGCTGACTAATCTGAAGGATGAACTCGGTATCAACCGTTCTCGTAGCATAGATGCAAAGGACATGCTTACCTTACTTCGCACGCTGGCTGCGGACCCTACGAAGGTTGATAAGACGGTGAAGGTTTTTTTCTCATTGTCTTCCAGTGCTTGCTTTGTCCTAGCCCCGCAACTCGGTTGTCCAGGGTAGCTGCTATGGTTGAAAACTTGGATATTGCATCTATGGCTAGCATGGACTTTTGTCAGCTTGTTGTCGACGAGCTGCAGGCCGCTGTGTACAAGTGGAATTCTACAGGGAGCAAGCAGAACTGCGCTGAGGGTTGCACCATCGTTCCCCTGTTCATGTACCTGGATTCCTTGAATCTTCGAAAAGTATCGGTGATGGATAAACGCACTCCACGCACCGCAATACTGTCCCATGTGCAGTTGAAGAAGATTCACAACGCCGACATCGTTGTCAGGGGAAAGATACACCTGGACTCTTACAAGTTTGGCAAGCTGCCGGTGAGTGCATAGCCATGTTTTGTTTTTGTTTTTATTCCTCTTTTTTCGCGCATGCTAAATGTGAACCTCTTATGTACTTTTTTTTGTGAACTGCATCTCTTTTTTTTTGTTAAATTTTTCAGTGGAAGGCGGAAGCGGACATTGTGTACAAGCGGACTGCAGTTGCCGAAGCCCCTGAAATGTTTTGTGAGCCTCTTGCTAGGGCGGCTCCAATTCGACGGGGTCGTGGTTTTGCTAGGGCGGCTGCTGGAGGTTTTTCTGGCCATGCTTCTGCTGATCGTAATAAATTTGTTCAGGTCGATGAGCTTCTCGATAGGGTCATCAATATAATTAGTGATTTCCCAACATCCGGTTCCAGGATGAGGAATATTGCCGGGTTGTTTCCTGAAGGCAAAGGCCCTTCTGAAGCAGAAATCGAGGCCGCTCATAACTTTGACCGTGGGCAGCTTGAATTCCTTAAGCAGGCTGTAACGAATATCAGATCTTCATTCGTTCAGTTTAAGCAGTCTCAGGATGACAGGTGTGCTACGTATGAGCAGGAAGCGGATGCAATCGTGAAGGAAATGAACAGGCATGAAGATGTTGTCCGGCCTTCTTTGCCCAACCCCGCAGATGTGGATGTATGTCTTTTTTCCATATGTGAACAGTTTTTTTACCCATATTTTGTTATCTATTTTTTCTGTGCGTTTGTGGCATTGACTATTTGTTTTTTCTATCCTTTTGTTCTTTTCGCAGTGTGTTTGAGAATCTTCCAAGGCTAACGCTGGTCGTGTTGATGACCACCAGGACCACGACGGTGTTGATTCTGATTACTTGTTTGACAGGCCATTATCCCCCGTTGACGAAGCTGCCAAAGACAATCCTATTGACGAAGTTGTCATCGACAAGGTTTGATTTCTTCCTTCTTTTTTTGTTACATTGAACTTCATTGTTTGATTTTTTTGTAGTGTCCAAAACAAACAATCATATTTTTTTTGCACCAGCAGTGGCAGCGAACTGCAGTTTTTAACTCTTTTTGTATTTTTGTGCACCAGAAGTTGTAGTGCTTGCAGTCGTTGTTTAGAGAAGAAGCATCATCTTTTTTTTAGCAGTGAACTGCATTATCTGGTGTTGGTTTTTTAGTTGTAGAACTATAGATTTGGATAATAGATTTATTTATGTTTTAATGTTTTTTAGGTTGCCGAATCAAACATGGAGATACATGGGAAGGAGGCAGATGGTGACGACGCTGGCAAGGATGAGGAGGCTGACAAGTGTAAAGAGATGGAAGGCGACGACGCTCCCCTGGTGAGTATAGAGAATTTTTGCATTTTTGTGTTTTATTTTTTATTTTTCGTGGTAGCTTCATGGTCCATTTTTATTAGTGAACTGCATTCTAGCTTTTTTGTGTAATGTTTTTTATTTTTTAACTCATCAGCACTGTGGATTAAATGTTAAAATCCAAGCGGAGCGCAACATTAGGGATGATAACGTGGAAGGGAGAGGAGGGGAGGAGCCTGATGCGGATGTTGATAAGGAAGAAGGTAGAGAAGGAGGGGAGTGTCCTGTTGAGGCTGATAAGGCACAAGAGAGAGAAGGAAGGGAGGATATCCTGGATTGTGATAAGCATGAAGAGAAAGAAGGAGCTCCTGGTGTTACAGTTGAAGTTGCAGAAGAGACAGAAGGAACTCGTAGAGTCGGATTTGACGATGCCGGGACATCTGCTGGCATCGATGGTGTTGTTGGGCCTACTGTTTTGTTGGTTGGCGACGAGGTGCCTGAGAAATTTTGTGTGGTCCCTCGCGCCCCCGAGCAATCTGTCGGCAATCTGGCTTTCCCAGCCGATACAACCAAAGTCCCATCTAAGACAGTTTCGATTGATTCTGAAGAGGAACAACCAAGACTCTCTCAGGACATGAGCAATCAAGCGCCGCTTGACGATGATATTACCGGGCTGGAGCACTTGACGCTCAACGAAGATGTATATGAGCAGCAGAAGGAAGTTTATTCTGAAACCGAAGGTAAGCGAACTGCATTATTTTTTGTTCTTTTTCCCGGGGGCGAAATGGACCGTGTGTGTTTTATAATCTGATATCGTTCCCACTCTGTATGCAGATGAGGAATTACCTGTTGTTACTCCTTCAAGGATTGATCCAGCTCTTATGAGGAGATACAATGAGTTGTATGACGCTGTTACGAGGGCTAGGAGGGACAAGAACAAGCAGTATGACATTTTTTGTCTTACGCTCCGGTTAATTAATATGTTATTTTTTCAGGGACGCTCCCATCTTATTGTCGGGGCCGGATTTCGGGAACACAATATTCCAGAAATTTACCCCTAGTGTCATCACCAGCCCAGGATTGCTGTTACTGGTGGACACATCCTTGTTACAGGTTACCAAGCATTTACAAGAATTTTATACAAGACCATAAAGGTCTACTGATGCAATAATGACTCCGGTGGTGGATGAAAGAATTGGCTCGAAGAAACTCCAACATCGATGGGGCTCCATTCCAATAGGAACAGCTGACCCGGATAACTCCTATCCTGCGTGGCTGCACTCCTAGGCTTCGCACGAACGTCGATGTGGTACTTCTCGCAGAACTCCTAACCTGACCAAGTAAATAGCCAGGGACAAGCCTGTGAGTACGTTTGAATGTACTCGCAAACATCATGGACAAAAGATATAACAAATGCAGCAAAACAATTATGTGATCATGATGAATTAAACTATATGCACATGCTCATAGTATACTTATATTAAATGCATGCTGACGGGAATCAAAACATGTCATGATGAATAATATTCAGTGCAGAAATTAAATATTAGCATCAATAAAATATATAAGAAATGCCGATCGGGTGTCAAGTGACACCACGGTCGGTCTTGAAAAGAAATGCCAGTCGGGTGTCTAAAAGAGAAATCGGACGATACCATCCGAGAACTCAGGCGACGCCACGAAAGGACTTGAAAAGAAATGCCAGTCGGGTGTCCACAAGAGTAGTGGCGTGATAAACCGCCTGACACTCGAGGGACGCCACAGAAAGGACTTGGAAATAACGGCGAGTGTCCGGGGTAGTCTAGCCAGCCCATGAGACACTCTGGAAATTAAACTAAGAGCAAGGGGTTAGTTCACAAATATAATCATATCAACAAATATACTAATGGTAACACCAGTAGCAAAGATAATTATCCTGCAAAATAGCCATGCTCAATATTTAAATATTTCCTCCGGAGACCGACAATAAGACCGACACTTGACCAACCCAGACTGTAATCCTTAACCGCGGACACGGCTATTCGAATAGGTTTCTAAACTCTGCAGAGGGTGTACTCTTTACCCGCAAGTATAGGATTTCCTTAGTCAGTATAGTGACACTGACTAATTCCCATTATGGTCTTTGGGTTGAAAACACACCTAACCAGCACACACCAGCTAAACTTTTCCGCTGCCAGGAGTCACCCAAAACAACAGTTAAGTAAAACTCTAAGTGGGAAGGCTACAACCTCCAATAGCATGGGATCACTATTCAAACGCGCGGATTACAAGGGTACAATCCCTCTCGGCTACAACCGGAAACACCCATGCCCCCGGACCATGTGGCATG
The DNA here is from genome assembly GCA_902687465.1 of Secale cereale. Taxonomy (NCBI): domain Eukaryota; kingdom Viridiplantae; phylum Streptophyta; class Magnoliopsida; order Poales; family Poaceae; genus Secale; species Secale cereale. The sequence goes on along the minus strand of LR738715.1, from coordinate 289,950,708 downwards.
CCTACCGGATGCATCCGGTATCTTCCACCATGGCCTCTCTGTACGGTGTGTGCACGGAAAGGGGTTGACAACTTACTAAACCATACCCTACCCGTGGTAGAGACAAGTGGCAGCACGATTCAAGTATGGGGGTTACTGGAACAAGACTCGATCTACGGCCGACTCAGGAGGCTTATGATTCT
>LR738715.1:289937853-289949201 GCA_902687465.1 Secale cereale | reverse complement strand
GAGCGGGTCCCACCTGTCGGGTTTAAGCAGTGTCGTCGTCTCTCTCCCGCGACAGAGCGGGGCGCCGTTCCGGCGAACTTTGCCGGCGAACGGCGGGGTCCCTCGGAGAGCTGGGACCACCGTCGTGCTCAGGAGGTCATAGCGGTCCCGTGGGTACCCTCCTTGGTCGCCGGAGTAGGCGAGGTTGCCGACGGCGAGCACACCCGAAGAGCTCCGGCGGAGACGAGTTGGGCGTTTCGCCCATGGGCCATTTCCGGTGGAATGGAAAGGTGGAACGGGTTCGTGGATGCTCCGGGAGGCCGTTGGTGTAGATAGTAGGGAGGGGGAAGCTCTGGTGGCGTCGGAACCATCAAGGAAAGGGCGGCGGCAGAGGCGGCCGGAGTCGAGGGAGATGGCTCCTCCGGTCGTCTTTCTTGCTCGGGAAGGCTCGGGATGGTTTGCTGGAGGAGGGGAGAGGTGGAGATGAGGTGCCGGGGTGTTCGGGGTGGCTTAAATAAGCGGGGCGACGCGGTTCGGCGGGTTCCAGAGAACGGACGCGGCGGCGACGTGCATTCAAGGAAAACGCGGACGGTGGCGAGTAGGCGTGGCCGGCGCGGTTAGGTGAGGGCGGGGTCCGGCCGCAGTTACTCCCCAGGCGAGCTGGCTGCCCCGGGAGGCGCCAGGTAGCTTTGGACGGCGCCGTCCACGGGCGGACAGACGCGGCGTCCATAAATGGCAGACGCGGTGGTGGCGAGGCCGGTGGCGAGGTTGGTGAGGGCGGCGGGGTTAGGTGAGGACGTGGCTGCTTGCAGTGATGGCGGGGCGTCCGGTTTGGCTCGGGGGCGAGCCACGCGTCCCGGGCGTTGACGTCGGTGCGACGTGGCGATGCCGGACTCGTCGGGCGGCGGCTCCGGTCGGCGTGGACGGTGCTAGAGGACAAACGGAGATGTCGGCGAAGGTGGTGGTTTGCCCGTGAAGCTTCCTGGGGAGGTTGGCGTGCAAGAGCCGCAGCAGGGGGGCGGTACAGGGCGATGCCACTGCCTGCAAAACGCGTGCCCTGGCCATGCTCTGGGCATGCACACCAAGTGCTCGACCCAATGCCAGGTTACCCTAGGATGGTCCTAAGGAACTGATTTTTGGCAGGGTGGTATATTCAAGGATGACCAGGGTGATAGACATGCTAGTTGGGTCAGATGATCAAGTTACTAATGTAGTTTTGATAGGTAGCCAGATTCTGTCATGCTTGCAAGGTGTTTGACAGAATGCCAGGGGGACCTGGGTGATTTTGTTGGATGTGTAATTTGACAGGATGATGTCTCCCTGGTTGATAGAGATCATGGTGGTGTTGGTTTGGCAAAAAGAATTACTTGCTAGTGCAAGTTTAGAAGAATTTCAGTTCTGGACTGAATATTCAGAGGGGTTTTTGGTGGGTCTAAGAGATGCTAATGGATCTGATCTTCTGGAGTTAAGGTTTTGGTAGGAGGAACTAGAAGATTGCAAAGGCTCAGAATTTTTGGAGCAAGAAATAATAGGGTTGTAGTAGAAACCTAGAAGATGGACAGAAATGAAAAAGAGGGTGTTTCACTCAAAATTTGCAAAACACCAAGTTGGGTTTTTGTACCAATGTGACATATAGGCATCACATGACCTCCCAGAATTATGGTGGAATTTTTAGAGAATTATTTAAAATAGAAGTAGTGCAACAGAAACATTTAAAACACTGCAAAAGCTATTAAAAGAAAATTCTAAGGCAGAATTTTATTATGAAAATAATTTCTAATGTTATCAAACAAATAAAGAAAGACCCAAGATACAACCAGAGCCCACAAAAATAATTCCAAAAAGATTTAATATAAGAAGAGAAGATTTTCTAAGTCAGGAATAGAAAAGGCTCTGAAAATTATAAAAGAATTAAAAATTTTATTTCTAGCCAAATTTTATTTACTGAAAAAGTGGTTAAAAAATTTGGGGTGTGACACTTATCACTTTTTGCTGTGCTTTTTTCTTCTTGTCTGAAGGCATCTAGTTGCGTTCAAGGGAGAGTTTGGTGATATTACTATCGGCCATGTTGGCGAGTCTTTTTGGTCGTATGGAACGCTGAGCATGCGCCTCGCAAACATTGGCGTCTCTATGCTAGCTGAAAGGTTCAAAGGATCTCAAACTATGATTGTCCCGTACAACCTATGTGTAAGCATTTTCATTAATTTATATTTTATCCCCTCGTCCAATTTTTATTTGTGCTATAACAATTTTTCATTAACTCTCTGGTTTTGTCTTTTTTGCAGAATTCCATTTGGAACGGCGGTGCCACAAATAGGGCTTTGAAAAAGATGTTTTCTTCAAGCGCAGAGGAACGTGTGGACAAGAAAAACTTGGTAACGCATCTTGACCATTTTTCGTCATCTTGAAAATAAGTTTTCTGTTTTTTCTATTTTTTCTCATCTGGTTTGTTTTATTCTTTTTTTTATTTCAGATTATGTTTGCAACATTTGACCCTCCTCCCGCAACAATGAAGGACGCGATAGGCCACTACTGCTTGGTCACTTTGAACCTGCGAGAGAAGCGTTTTGAGCTTCTTGACTCATTGAACGAAGAAGACAGCACTGCTGCAAATGTTGTCTTCAGGAAAATGGTCAGGAACATCAAAAAAGTCTCGAAAGATGGCAGCGCAAGCTGGGACGAGCCGTTGAACCCTCCCACCCTGGACGGCTTTGCGCTGACTCATATTAATGTCCCGCAACTGGGAAACGGGTTTGTATCTGTTCTCCTTTTTTCTAATTCCTCCTTCATTTTTGTGTGTGTAAGTGAGCTGCATTGTTTTTACTAAATTAGAAGCACCTTTTCCCTTGAGCGAACTGCATTACTAATGTGTTATTGGTTGTTCTCCCTCGGTCTCTTGTGTGTATGGAGCTGCATTGTTTTACTAACATCAGTAGCACTTTTATTACTGAGTGAACTGCATTATTAATGTGTTTTGTGTTGGTTTTCTTTTGCAGGCATGATTGTGGATTTTACATGTTCCAATTCATGCACACTTGGGATGGTGAAACCATTGCCAAGTTTGGGAAGGATCACATTGGCTACATCAGGAAGGCTATGCTCTATAGTTGGCTGACCTCGTCGCATTGCTGTCTGGACCTGACATCACTTTTAATTTTTAAAGAAGGTTATTACATTTTTTTTTCAGTCACGCACCTTTTTTATGAAGTGAACTTCATTGGTACAGAGAGGGGAGGTCCACTACTTTTGTTAAACTTTTTAGTAGAACCCCATTTGTGTGTTTAAAATGACTTTTCCTTAGGGAACTCAATGATTCTTTTTCATTTTGCTCATTATCCATTTTTTTGTGCAGGCTTTGATGAAGGCGCACACCAAGGTGGTATTTCCTTGTTTGAAACTCAGGTTCATACTCCAACTATTCAGAAAGTTGTTCTTGATGAACCCCCCATTAAGGTTGTGAAAGAACCTGTGTGTAAGATGTTGAGGAGTGGCGCCGACACTTCGAATGAAAAAGCTCTTGAGAAATCTCCTGTCAATGTCAAGCATGGGAAGAAAGCTGCGAGCCCTCCTAATGCTGAAGATAGCGATGATGATTTTGAGAGGCCACCACCAGTGCCTAGGAGGACCAGGAGCGCAGCTGTGGAATGCCCTACGGACAGCGAGGCACTAATTCTATCAAATAGGAGGCCTGTGCAGAAGCCATCAAAGTTTCGATCTCCTGTACAGAAGTTGAATCCTGCTAGATTTAGCTATCTTGTGGAGATGAGAAAAGTCTTGCAACTCATCACGAGCACACAATTCAGGCAGAAATACAATGAGTCAGTTCTTTTTTCATTAGTTTTTTATATTTTTTTGATTTTTTAATGTGTGTAATGTTCTTTCTGTGTTTTTGCTTTTGTGCTACTAACCCCCCCACCTTCGCCGTTTCTTTTGTGCAGGTGCGCGCTTTTCATGCATAGGAATCCTATCGAAGTCTACACCGTGACTGTGGACTACTTGTTCTTAACTTTCACCAAAGGTGGTTTTATGGACTCGGAATTGATGGATCATATCATCAGGTTCTGGAAGAATGACGAGAGTATGAATGTGGTTTATCGATCTGGTGAACGCGTTCTGCTGTCCCCTTTGTTTATCACGGTATTTCTCTTTTTTCTTATTTTTTTCTGCTCGAGTGAACTGCAGTAAATAGTGTATAATAATTTGTTTTTAGAATGTACTGAACTGCATACATTTTTTTTGTGTCTTAACCCATGCATCTTAAAACGAAACAAATTATGGTGAGAATTTGTGAACTGCATACTGTTTTTTTAGAGAAGCGTGATCCGTTTTTTTATTAAGCGTCGGAGCGAACATCTTTAAGGTGAACTGCATTAACTTTCTTTTGTGAATTACCCACACGCAGTATGTGCTTCAAATGAATGATCACGCGGATAGAGATGAAGATGGAAATGTTGTGTTGCCTTTTGTCCACGGCAAGTTTAACGTCGAAGATGCAGCACAACAGTTCGAACTTTATGTTCGTGATGACGAGAACCTTCTTGATTGCAAATTAGTAAGTTATCAGATTTGCTTTTGTTCAGCCTTTTTGTATTTATTTTCTCTCCCAATTTTTTCCAGTAATCCTTTTTCACTCATCAAACCCATAACAAATTTGATGAAACAAAATCAGATTCTGTTACCATGGATGAAAGACCAGCATTATTCGCTATACACGATGAATAGGCACCGCGAGACCCTTGACATTCATGACACTAGGAGGTACAGCGGACCGGTTGATCAAACGACGAGGTGGCATAAGTATGAATACCACAGCGACCGCACTAAAATGGTAAAAAATTTCCTTTTTTCACCTTTCTTGTTTTTTTTTCATGCGTGTGCGTGTTGAACAATATTTGTTGTGATGTGTATTTTTATTTTTATTTTATTTTCCACCAGATGATCAGGATGACTGCATTGTTGAAGAAGGTTTATGGAGAAAAGGAGTACAAGAGAAAGGAGTCGGTAGACTGGGTCGATGTTTCAAAGAAAGCTAGCTATTTGGGCACCCCTGAGCAGGGCCCCAACGAGTGTGGCTTTTATGTTCTGAAGATGGCTCAGTATTACGACGGCAAAACCTTTGTTGTGAAATTCGCAAAGCGTAGTGTAAGTATCTTCTTTTTAACCCAACAATAACTCCTCATTCCTTGATATTTTTATTGTCAGTTTCTTTTTTTGTAGATGATGTTGTATATTTGTTTATTTTATTTTTTTCTTCATCGCAGGAAGCTGTTATTCAGGATTGGAAGGCTGAGTTTTTGTTCCAGATTCTGTTCCACCCAGAAAACATGGTCGTTGTCACCGAGTTCCCGGAGGATCTAAGAAATCTCTGCATTTCTCTTGGCTTTTCTCCAAGACTGCATTCGCAGGAGCAGGATGAGGCATAAATGATAGCAGATCTTTTTCTATGTGTGTTGATGTCTTTTTCGTGTGTGCTCCAGAACTTTATGTAAACAGTAATGTATGGTCGCTGTGTGTAGTTCTCGATGTGCAAAACTGTTAACACCATGTTGTGTGCTTTTGTATATACCGGTCTAGTTAGTTTTTGTGTTTTTTTTGGTGGCAGATGGTGACAATGTCAAATATGTACATAATGGAGCTTTCAGCCAACTCCTCTTTGCGAGTTGTAACATGTTCGCAGTGCACTGCATTCTCTCATATTAGTAGCAGCCAAGTTTTTTTTAAATACACGCATCCGCACTGCATCTCACCTTATCACATGGGACTGCAAAGACGAATTCAACGTGTTTGTCGTCGAGTTTCAAAATTCATCCGCACTGCAGCCAAGTTTTTTTTACATTTTTTTGCACTAAGCGCACTGCACTGTGTACTCGAAGCGTACTGCAGTGCAAGCTTTAAACGCACCACGCACGCACTGCAGTGTACGTGAATCCTAGTCTGACTCTACATTTTTTTCTTTTTCTAACTGCGTTCTGTATTGATTCATGGTCATGTCAGATTCTATACGATGAAGAGAACTGCATTCTCAAAATGACATTCCGATCTCAGTGTTTTCATACAGAAGAGGACCGCATTCTGAGAATGACATTCTCATCTTATTTTCTTTTTCATATAGAAGAGAACTGCATTTTATCAAGCATACCCCCCCCCCCAGCACATTGGTCACAAAGTATGTATGGCATATGTTATATCTATTCATTTTTGAACTTCAGTATTACATGTTGAATTCTTTTTTTTTGCAGTCCACTGAACGCAAGCTATATATATTATATACGATACGATATATATAAAGGATGAAGTTAATATGTTTTTTAAAATGTAAAACTGCATATGTGTTGATCTACGTCCTTTTCCTGGTGCATCTTCTCAGATTGTGCACTTCATTTGTTTCAATGGTTGTTGCTGCTTCTGTCTTGCTCTTGTTGTTCGCATTACCACTCGTAACGGGACCGTGCGACCGCGATGCTTGCCTACGCGCTGGATTCTGCGTTCTGTCTCTCCCCCTCGTTTTTGATGATGGTTCTTCGATTTCTTCATCTGCTTCTTCTTCTTCCTCGTCTTCTTCTTCTTCTTCCTCATCTTCCTCCTCGGTTTCATCAGCTTCGCTCGCTTCCTCGCTCTCTTCTCTGTCAGCATCTTCTTCGTCATCTTCTTCATCTTTTTCCTCTCTTCTATTTGGACAAGTTCTCGCGTTATGCTTCTCTCTCTTGTTGCAGACGCTACATAGTCTTCTCTTTGTCGTATCATCTTGTTGGTCAGCTCGGTGATTTGTGGTGGCATTTTCAGCCTGGTTTTGTTTCAGCCTCTCCTTACATGTTCTTGAGTTGTGTCCCGCAATCTTATTGCATGATTTACACATCCTTACCCCCAGTGGTCTTCCTCCGCTGTCCAGTTCTGGCTCAGGCCTGCTATTTTTTTCAGGGCTTTTTTCATTTGCTGCAGCTTTTTTATTGGCTGATTTGCTCTCTTTCATTCTCCCTTTTGTGTTTGAAACAGGCGGGGGAAGAATTGTGTCATCCATATTATGAACTGCACCATCGGCAGCATGTTCGTGCTCCTTTCCTTGTTCTTCACCCCGCGCATCCATGATCTTCTCTGCCTCTTCTTCTTCGTTTATTACGTTCACTTCTTGTATGAGTTTTATCATCCCAGCTAAAGCTCTGTTGTACCCTCTATCCGATTTGACACCCTTGTTCGCCAGGTCCATGGCAGTTTCTGCAAGTAGTCTACTACGGCAGAACATCGAACTCCCATCTGGAGCAGTTTGCTCATAGTCTCTGCGGTCAAAAGTTGGATTTTGGCGTGCGTTCCGTGTGTATCTCTTCAATATGTACTCTTCAGGTATCTTGTCCACCCGCAGCTGATCCGACATGCAAATGATGTGCACGCAGAACAGGCCTGCAGCAAAAGAATTTTTTTAGGTTATTTGTGCCAGCAAACTTCACATAAATAGGCAACATTTTTTCATTTCTTGGTTTTGTGAACTGCATTATAAATAGGTCCTGGGTCTGCTGCTGTAGTGAACTTCACTAAATATTTTTTTGTTTTACATCTCTTTTTTGCTACCAGCAATAAGTGAACTTCATTATGTTTTCTGTGTGCTTATTTTTTTGTTTTCCTGTCTCACCTACCTGTGTGTGTCCACAGCTTGCATTCGCATTCGTAGATACCGTTCGTTACATCAGCAACCACCTGGAACTCGTGTCTTGCCCAATCAAAATCATCAGACCGGTTGTAGTGGCGCACCAAATATTTCGTCGGGTTGTCAATGGACTGCTCTGATCTGAATGCAGTGCTGCGGTAGTGCGCTTGCTTGAAGTCAGCAAAGACCGCCCTGGTGTAAATCTTGGAGAGCTGAACCTCGAAACCAAACTGAGTAGTAGTCTTTATTTCTGTCTGTGAAACAAAGAAAACCAGTTAAGTAGTTGTCTTTTCGCAGCTAAAATCAAGAAAGCGAGTAGTGTTTTTTATTAATTTCTCATCCATCTTAAAAACTTTGCTCTATTTATATACCTCGTTAGCTATAGTCTCCGCGTGGTCGACGCCCTTCCTTGTCTGGATGCACCTGTCCACCTGCTACGCAAAGATGTGTAGGTCGTGTCTTTCCTTGACAAAGTTCCTCTTCAAGATCCGGTTCATGCTTTCACTTCTCTGTGTCGACGTCATCCGTGCACAGAACACCTCCTTGTAGTAAGCCGATATCCATTGTTTTCTGTCTGTCCAGAGCGCCTTCATAATCTCATCATTTTGTAGGTTATACTTTTCCATGAGCTCATGCCAAGCGCGTTCAAACTCTGATGGCATCAGCGGGTGGTTGAGAACGGAGGTCAGCTCATCCTTGAATTTCTCATACGCTTTGTACAGCAAGGACATGTGATCCTTGTATTTTTTCAGTATATGCCAACGGCATAACTTGTGCAGCGTGCCTATTAGCGTACTTTTTATCGCGGCATCCATGGAGGGGCATTGATCTGCATGTTTTTGAAAAAAAACCAAGCAGCGAGTTATTGAGAGAACTGCATATCCTTTTTCTGCTTTTTTTCATTGGATGTAAGAAATGGACTACAAAACTTGGCAGTGAACTGCATTGTTATTTAATTTCACTCTTTTTTTTCAGCATACCTGTGAGTATGTAGATTGGCCGCTTGTTGTTCATGCAACGCAATAACGTCCGGAACACCCACTCGAAAGTCGGTATTGTTTCGTCTCTGATGAGAGCCACAACGAATATTGTACTTTGGAGGTGGTGGTTGACTCCAACGAAGACGACGAGAGGCATGTGGAACTTGTTGGTCTTGTAGGTCGTGTCAAATGTGACACAATCTCCAAAATCTTCGTACGATCCCCTGTAGCTGGCGTTCGCCCAGAATATGTTCCGCACACGGTTATCGACATCTTTGTCGTAATCATAGAAGAACTCCGGGTTTATTTGCTGTATTTTCTCAAAGAAAGCCAGGAGTTTCTTCACATCGTCCTCTGTTTCCTCCCTCGCGAATTGATGCTTCCTGCAGTTCGAAATAACAATATACTTGCAGCATTATGGACATACAGAAAATGCACAAAGCGGACTGCATGAAATAGACGATATATCGTTTTTTGTTTTAGTGAACGTACCTGTTCACCCAGTCACGGCTGGTGCGCCCCATAAAGTGCAGTCCTCCTGACATTCTTGACAGGGTTGACATCATCTGCGTGTGCGTCAGGTTGTCGCTCTGCATGTCCTTCACTAGTTTATCGAGCAACGGATCATTCGTCTTAAGCGAGTGCATGTGCAGAAGCATAGCCGGGCTGTCAATCATCCTGTGGTTGTGATTGAGCTCAAACTCTGCTATCACAAACACATCCTTTATTTTTTTCAATCTCATTCCCGCCTTGCAGCCAGTCCTCTTTGATGTTTTTTCTCGCTTTCTGTCATAATCTGTAATAGTTTCTTTGATTCTGCCTTCCTTTGAGCACACGATGTATCTGTTTGTTCTGTATCCGCCGTTTTTGCGTGTGCCGAAGCCTGCATGCCTCGCATACGCGTTGTAGAATTCCCGCGCCGCATCTTGTGATGTGAACTGCATACCTTGCACAGGCCCAAGTTCTTGGAGCATGTTCTCATCCTGCACACAGACAATATGGAATGTTTCTTTTTGCGTTAATGAGAATGCACAAGCTGAAACTATGCGTAATAAGTGAACTGCAGTAGTCAGGTAAGGATGCTTACGTGCGTGTACTATTTTTCTTCTAACGGTGTTTGTAGCTCACCGATGTTTATTGGGCATGGAGGGGTGACAACAGATTTGTGTAATTGAGGATCGCGAGGAGGCAGGAGTGTGGAGAACTTTACTTTTTTGGTTGCTTGCGGCCCTCCTTGTTTCTGCTTCCGATTCTTTTGTTGGGCAGTAGGCGGCCTTGGTGGAATTCCACTGTCTCTTTGTCGACGAATCGTTTGCTCATGGACTTGCCGAACTTGCTGGGTTTCAACATCGGCTTCTGGAGGTGCTATATCATCCGTTCTGATCTGCTGACCAAATGTTTCAAAGACACGCGTGTACCTTGGCTGCATAACTGTTATGATTTGCTCTTCGTCATCATCCTCCTCCTCATCATCTTTCTGCGCGTGCTCCCCCATGAAGACCAGATCGTCGTCGTCCTCCTCCTCATCCTGCGGGTTTTTTGTTTCACTGCCTTCTCCATCTCGAATGATGTTTGGTTCACTGTTTTCATCTTTATCCTCTACATCTTCCTCCACGGAGTACGCAGTTCTGTTTGTTGTGCTAAAGAAACCCCTAGGTATTTCAGGTGTTATCCATCCAGGCATCTCCCACTCTTCTCTTCCAATGCAGTTCAAGGGCTCGGGGTCGTAAATGATTCGAGGCATCTTCTGTTTTCGAGGCATAGTAAATTCCTGGAGATTATTAAGCCAAAGCTTTTTTTATGCAAGTCAACAGTGAAATGAACTGCATCTTTCGTACTATACATCATTATATTTTTCCAACTATAAGAAATTGCACTTCAATTTGTCATTCTACAGCAAGGGCACTGTTAGTTAACATGAAGAAACAATGCACTTCAGTTCTAGGCATAGCGCTCTACATATTTAAGTCATTGTGGACTGCAATTTTGATCCATACAGCGTTTTTTATTTTTCGAAGTATCCTTTTCAGTTTTTCTACTTGGAGACACATGTGACTGCAGTCGACGCAAGATGGGGGACTGCATGGGTATAAAAACGGCACTTCAAACTGGATGTGGGGGCTTGGTATGTGATTTTCTTACCTTATATGCAGTTCCCTCCTTCTGCAGATGCATCTCTTGCTGCTGTTGTCGTGCAGTCCACCTCCGCTGCAGGAACTCATGCGCTTTTTCCACCTTCGCCATTGTTGCGGGAGAAGGCTGGACGTGCGCCATTGCAGTTCACATCCACAACGAATGCGGTGGAGTAGTCATCCTTGCAGTTCGCTTTCCCCTGTCATGCATGACTGAGGCTGGATGCGGAGGTGAGGTGCGGCGTCGCTTCCTAAACGCCGCCGCGGAAATATCGTCGCCGACGGACTACATCGCCGGCCGTTTGGCGCGCGCTCCGCGGTGCTGGGTGCGGAAGAAGGCGGGGAGGGGTGGGGGTGGCCGCCGGTCGCCGGGGCGCAGGCACGGAAGAAGGCGGGGAAGGGTGGGTGTCGCCGCCGGCCGCCGAGGCGCTCCCGCGCTAGGAGGCGGGGAGGGGTCGGGGAGGACGCCGGCGTCGGGGCGCTCCCGCGCTAGGAGGCGGGGAGGGGTCGGGGAGGACGCCGGCGTCGGGGCGCTGGTGCTAGGAGGCAGGGAGTGGAGGGGGAGGGGTGTTAGGAGAATAAGCTTTTTGTTAGGAGAATAAGGTCTTAAGGGGTGTT
>LR738715.1:289916082-289937643 GCA_902687465.1 Secale cereale | reverse complement strand
TACATATATATATACAGCCGGTCTATTCTCATAACATTATGAGAATAATATTCTCATAACACTTCTGAACTGCATTGAAAAACTGCATTGGAAAGCTATGCGCACTGCTTCCGTCTTCTGTTGCGAACCACATAGAGGTGCAGCAGGAAACCTTCATTTAGCAGCGTTTCTGGCTAGTTTGATCGATTTCTATTGGTTTATTTGTGCGTGCGCTGATTTAATATGTGGTTAAGCACTGAATTCAGCGAGAAAAACGACGAAAATCCTTTGATTTGGCGGATCTGCGTCCGTTCTTCCGCTGGTGGAGGAGTTTCGCATCTTGCTGTTGGCTGTTCGTATTCTATTGATGTTTGTGTGTTACCATTATCGCGTTGATGTTTGTGTTATTCCGCGATAGATTAATCTGCTAATAGGATTGAAATTTCAGTATAATTTGTCGAGTATCTCTCTGTTCTAGCGGAAAAACGTATGTTCTCTGTTCTTCCCCGTCCGGATCGAAATTGTTGCGTTTTGTATGTAATATTCTGTTGTTTTCGGCAATTATGGGCTGCTTTTGATCTATCCGTATGAATTGGAGCGGATTAAGTTGTTAATTTTGAAGAATTTAAGTTTTTTGTCCATGTTTTTTGCGGTGCGACTGGCTTTGGTCGTTTCTCAAAGATGTTTTTTGAGATTTTTTTGCATTATATAGTTGTTGGAACTGCATTGCAGGCTGTGTTTTTCGTCTGTGAATCGTGGTCAAGAGCGGTGGACTGTAGTAATATGCAATGCGCGGTGAACTGCAGTAATATGCAATGCGGGGTGAATTTTTGTAGTGCGGCGAACTGCATTAATATGCAATGTGAGCCTGTATGAACTGCATTACAGCCACGGGGGTGTGGGGGGACTAGTTTGATAAGTTTTTTTGATTGGTCAAGCGCGGTGGACTGCAGTAATATGCAATGCGAAATGCACATTGTTATGTAACCGCACTACTTTATTTGTCGTTTTTATGTTGTTTCTTTTACATATATATATATACTGGTGGGTCAATTGGCTCCCCTCCCACCTTATCCCTGGCGGCTCCCATCTCACCTTATCCCTGGCGGCGCCACTCTTCCTCGATCTGTTTATCTCCCAACCAGATCTGTTTTTTGCCTGGCAATGGATTGCGCGTGCGGTTGCCTGGCAAGGTTGGAGCCCATGCTGGAGACATGCGTTTTTTCTGAAGGTTTGGTTCTGAACCAGAGGCAGCGGCACAACGCTCTCTGTTCTCTTCTATATTCTTCAGGTATTGGATTTCGGGTTCCATTCGTCCATCAGATGACTGACGACGATGTCAGTGTTTCATGGGTATGTATTTCTCACATATTCTTTTTCATGTGTTGTTTGTAGTTAACGCTATCTGAATTTTTGTAGCAGTATAAGTGCACTAAGTATAAGTGAACTGCTTTTCACATAGTAGTTTTATTATGAACATTGTAGGAGCAGCAACAATTTTGTCTAGTCAATATTATTATGTGTTGACATCAATATTTTTTTATGAAGATTGTAGCAGCAATTTAGTTTCTGAAAGATTGTAATCTTTTTCTTATTTGTTCTTATTTTTTTTCTGTTCTTGTTTGTTTTGCTTGCAGAAATTCCCTTCTGGTCTAGTCAGGGTAACAGAAAGCTGTGTTAATTTGGTGTTGGTCAGCAAGAATGGAAATCATGATGTTGATGTTTTGTATTCTGTTGGCTCTGATGATTGTTTGGTTCTCAAAGATGGCTGGAAGGAATTTGTGGAGGAAGCTGGTCTTCAGGCTGGGGATGTTGTTATGGCTATGTTTTATAGGCATGCAAAGTGTTTGGAAATCAAGTTAAATTTGCTTTAGATCAGTCTTGCTTGAGCAGTAGCAGCATGAGACATTTTTGTTGTAATAATTTGACATTTTTTGCGTGGCTTCTAGTGTATTTTCTTATGAGAATTTTGAGTATAAGTGAACTGCCTTTTTACATATAGTTTTTCATGTGCATCCTATCAGCAGCAGCAGTTGAAGAACATCCATACTGGAAACCCCCACCGAGCTTTTCCTTTTTTTAACCCACATACGGAACTAGAGTTTTTTTTAATAAAAGAGGACTGCATCAACCTTCTTAATAGCAGCAGTTTTGTGAAAGAATTTTCTATGTGAACTGCTTTGATAGTTTTGTTTTTTATGTGTATCCTAGCTACAACAGCAGTTTTGAAGCAATATACATACTGAAAACAGACTACTGAGAACTGCATATAGTTGATAGATAGAAACCAAGGTTCTGCGCTCATAATTAACATAGTACATCATCAAGCAAACTAACGCAACATAAGCAAACATTGTCCCAAAGCAAACTACAACGAAAGCAAACTAATCTACATACGCAGAGGGAAACTAATCGAGCACTTGCGACAGGAATCCTTGGCTTTCAGCATCTGGCCTGCTTCACTAGTTCCACCCGTTGGAGTTGGAGGTGGAAGTTGATGCCCCCTTGCCCCACCCCCTCCAGGATGACCTCGGGCGCTTCCTGGTCTTCTCTGTTTCAGCGCGCGCGAGGCCTTTCTTCATTGTGGTGATTCGGTTCCATATCTTGAACGCAGTGTAGGCGTCCTTGGCAACATACTCGATGTGCTTGGTGCTGAGAATCGAAGTCCACATGCTGTGGTCGTGGTCTGTCATCTTCATCTTCATGTCTGCGTACTCGTCGTCGATGATGGCAGCAGCTACATCGCCAAGCGAGTCCAGTGGCTTCGTTCCATCAGGCACCCTCCAGTTCGTCTGGATGTCGACGAAGTTGGGGATGTGGAGGTTGCAGCGTGCGAGCTTCTCCTTGTCCTGCTTGATGGTGAAGCCAGCGAACTCGAACCTAACGAAAGTGAACCGCAAGTTATACCTTTCGGAACTACATACATAGGCATATAGAACTGCAACACGTACTCGGAAGAGAGAATTGCTTACCTTGGGTCGCCGAGGAACCTATCTAAGGGGATGCATCTCTTGCCCAATGTACCACATACCTGGAAAAGAAGCACTGGGTGGTACTTGCCAATGGATAGTTGAACCAGGGCCGCCCTATCGTGGTTGAGTGTGTACTCCACGTCGATGCCGACGATCTTCTGGCAGCGCCGCTGGAGAACTATCTTGAACTCTTCGACGTACGTCGCCATGGCGGCAACGTCGGTGGTGTAGATCACCTTCAGCTTCGTGTTCCCGTGCGCATGCACGTCGTCGTAGGTCCTGCTGAACCCCATGGCTGCAAAGAGGAGGAATAGGAGGATGAAGGGGCAGCGTCGTGTGTTTTGTGCGGACGGTCTGGTTGATGGAGCACGGGATTTAGATGGGAGCGGCAGCAACTTCTGCCGTGGCCACGATCTCGTCTCCCAACCGTGTTGGCGATCGTGGGTTCGTGATGATCGTGGCGTTCGTGCGGCGTGCAACCGGCGGGATAGAGGAGGCGGGGGGGGGGGGGGCGCTTCGGGCGATAGTGGGCGCATTTATTTTAGGGCAGGCGAACCGAATCGTCCGCCGTAAGCGAACTGCATCGCTTCAGAAGCGGAATCGTCCGCCGTAAGCGAACTGCATCGCTTCAGAAGCCGAGTCAGTTTTTCGTAAAACGAACTGCATCGTGTTACAACACCGAGACGTTTTTTTATTTTTTGTCTATGACCTGTGGGCCTGTCGGTCAGGGCTTTTATTCATTAAGTCTCTCTTGCAGCCCCCTTGCCCGCTTCCGCTTCCCTCTCCCCCGTGCCCGCACAGAAACCCCCCTGCCCTCGTGCTCTTGTGGTGGAGAGCGACGACGCCCGCAGCCACCGCCGTCCGTAGGGGCTCTCTCGTGGTGGAGGGCGACGACGCCCGCAGCCGCCGCCGTCCGTAGGGCGCTTCCTCCGCCGTTGCCGTCCGCACCCGCCTCGTCCGGCCGTCACTTCGTCCCACGGTGAGCCCCAAATCACCCCTAATCCGTTCCAGATCTTGTGCTAGGGTTATTTTTCGTGCCAACATTCTCTTCTTAAGGTTGTTTTGTATGTTTGAAATTGCAACGCCCTATGGATTGAAAGTTTTTCTCTGCCTGAATTTGGGGTTTGTTGTCTAGGGTTTAATTATTATCCCTTGTTGATTAGAGGCACAGTATGGCTTCTCCCTCCCCAATTGATGCGTCACCAGTTAGAACGGCTTCTCCATCTGGTAACTACATCAAAGTGAACTGCAGTTTTCATTCAGGGTCAATTTACTTCTTTTTGTTGAACGAAATAGTGCACTACATCTTAGATTCCTTTTTAGTAAGACCTTTTTTAAGACAGGTGTGGCAAACTGATATGAACTGCGTCAAGTTAATTGTTTTTTACTTTTTTGGAAGGACATTAAGTTAGTTGTTATGTTTTTTTTGTTAAACATAAACTGCTAAAAGAGCACTGCATTTTGGACACTGCTTTGTATTTTTTTTGTCTATGCACTATGCGGTTTGCGAAATCGATATGAGCTGCATTAAGTTTTAGTTTTTGCCTCTCATGGAACTGCATGAATTTGTTTTGTTTTGCATATCTAAGCGCACTTCTTTTTTTTATACGCGGTCAATTGGTCACTTGAACGAATTAGTGCACTGCATCATATATCCCTGTGCCAATGTCCACTTTCAGACACGCGTGAATATGATATTCAAGCGACATGAACTGCATTTTTTAGGTTTACTGTTATGTTTTTAATTGTTAAACATAAGCTGCTGGAAAAGTGCACTGCATTTCTACATTTTTTTTTGTTTTTCCAAGTTGATATGAGCTGCATTAAGTTTAGGTCTTCATCTCACACACACATCTTTTCTTATGTTTTTTCTCACCCACAGTTTTATCTCCTGGTGGGTCAGGGGGTGGTGGCGTTAACTATTTGATTACACGTTATTTAACAGCCGATGTTGTCGGTGGCGGTACATCTGATCAGGTCAACATTCCACCTGAGTTGAGTGAAACCCAGTCGCAATCTGTTGATGGCATAGAGCCAGTTACACAGGATTGGATGGTCCCTGATCAGATTGCAGCCGATGTTGAGAGGAGAAGGCAGAAAGCTATTGCGCTCGGTAATACTTTCGTGAAGGCTCATAGGGCGAAGCAAGTAAAGTTAGGGGAGGGTAAGGAGATAGGAAGGAGGATTGCAGATTCAAAGAAGTCTGCTAAATTTCCCCCGCAAAGAATCCTGTGAAGAGGAAACTCAACACTGTCACAGAGCATGGTTTAAGTTCTCCACGCCGGAGCCCGCGTGTTGATTACTCAAAGAGACCTAATTACGTCGAGGTTGATGTGGGTGGGATTCAAGGAAAGCGGAGACGGGCGGACGATCACTCTGGTGTTGATTCTGAGCGGCGATCTAAGCTTGCGCGGGAAAATGCAGCTGAAGAAGCTCTGGACAGTGATTCTGATGAGGAGGATGTTGATGTTAGTAAGGTATACGCTGTTTATTTACTTTCTCTTCTGTTTTTTAAGTTGTTTTTGCATGAGTTTGTTGATGTGAACTGCATTTTTTATTCTTTGTTTTTTGTAGGCTGCTAAGAGTACGAAGAGGAAGAGGTCTGAAGATGATGTTGCGCATGAATGGCATTTCAACAAGACTGTTCGGCTGTCCATTCCAAATGTAATCAAAGCTGTCGCTTTGCTGGGTGAGGTGCACAGAACTTTGGTGCGGCAAGCAGGTTTTGGCATTGTCTTTGACCTGAAATTAGAGAAGAATGTTTCTCGTGTGTTGATGTGCAAGCTGATGGGAAAGATCGACCCCGACACGATGAGATTGGACTATGGGCCAAACAAGGTTCTGGAAATCAATCACGAGGCTGTCCATCACATTTTTGACTTCCCTATGGGTTCTCACACTGCTCCCAGGCCTGCTGCCAGTGGCCATGATGATTCGCTGACTAATCTGAAGGATGAACTCGGTTTCAACCGTTCTCGTAGCATAGATGCGAAGGACCTGATTACCTTACTTCGCACGCTGGCTGCGGACCCTACGAAGGTTGATAAGACGGTGAAGGTTTTTTTTTTCTCGTTGTCTTCAAGTGCTTGCTTTGTCCTAGCCCCGCAACTCGGTTGTCCAGGGTAGCTGCTATGGTTGAAAACTTGGATATTGCATCTATGGCTAGCATGGATTTTTGTCAGCTTGTTGTCGACGTGCTGCAGGCCGCTGTGTACAAGTGGAATTCTATAGGGAGCAAGCAGAACTACGCTGAGGGTTGCACCATCGTTCCCCTGTTCATGTACCTGGATTCCTGGAATATTCGAAAAGTATCGGTGATGGATAAACGCACTCCACGCGCCGCAATACTGTCCCATGTGCAGTTGAAGAAGATTCACAACGCCGACATCGTTGTCAGGGGAAAGATACACCTGGACTCTTACAAGTTTGGCAAGCTGCCGGTGAGTGCATAGCCATGTTTTGTTTTTGTTTTTATTCCTTTTTTTCACGCATGCTAAATGTGAACCTCTTATGTACTTTTTTTTGTGAACTGCATCTCTTTTTTTGTTAATTTTTTCAGTGGAAGGCGGAAGCGGACATTGTGTACAAGCGGACTGCAGTTGCCGAAGCCCCTAAAATGTTTTGTGAGCCTCTTGCTAGGGCGGCTCCAATTCGACGGGGTCGTGGTTTTGCTAGGGCGGCTGCTGGAGGTTTTTCTGGCCATGCTTCTGCTGATCGTAATAAATTTGTTCAGGTCGATGAGCTTCTCGATAGGGTCATCAATATAACTAGTGATTTCCCAACATCCGGTTCCAGGATGAGGAATATTGCCGGGTTGTTTCCTGAAGGCAAATGCCCTTCTGAAGCAGAAATCGAGGCCGCTCATAACTTTGACCGTGGGCAGCTTGAATTTCTTAAGCAGGCTGTAACGAATATCAGATCTTCATTCGTTCAGTTTAAGCAGTCTCAGGATGACAGGTGTGCTACGTATGAGCAGGAAGCAGATGCAATCGTGAAGGAAATGAACAGGCATGAAGATGTTGTCCGGCCTTCTTTGCCCGACCCCGCAGATGTGGATGTATGTCTTTTTTCCATATGTGAACAGTTTTTTTACCCATATTTTGTTATCTATTTTTTCTGTGCGTTTGTGGCATTGACTATTTGTTTTTTCTATCCTTTTGTTCTTTTCGCAGTGTGTTGGAGAATCTTCCAAGGCTAACGCTGGTCGTGTTGATGACCACCAGGACCACGACGGTGTTGATTCTGATTACTTGTTTGACAGGCCATTATCCCCCGTTGACGAAGCTGCCAAAGACAATCCTATTGACGAAGTTGTCATCGACAAGGTATGATTTCTTCCTTTTTTTTGTTACAGTGAAGTTCATTGTTTGATTTTTTTGTAGTGTCCAAAACAAACAATCATATTTTTTTTGCACCAGCAGTGGCAGCGAACTGCAGTTTTTAACTTTTTTTTGTATTTTTGTGCACCAGAAGTTGTAGTGCACTGCAGTTGTTGTTTAGAGAAGAAGCATCATCTTTTTTTTAGCAGTGAACTGCATGATCTGGTGTTGGTTTTTTAGTTGTGGAACTGCAGATTTGGATAATAGTTTATGTTTTAATGTTTTTAGGTTGCCGAATCAAACGTGGAGATACATGGGAAGGAGGCTCGCAAGGATGAGGAGGCTGACAAGTGTAAAGAGATGGAAGGCGACGACGCTCCCCTGGTGAGTATAGAGAATTTTTGCATTTTTGTGTTTTATTTTTTATTTTTCGTGGTAGCTTCATGGTCCGTTTTTATTAGTGAACTGCATTCTAGCTTTTGTGTGTAATGTTTTTTATTTTTTAACTCATCAGCACTGCGGATTAAATGTTGAAATCCAAGCGGAGCGCAACATTGGGGATGATAACGTGGAAGGGAGAGGAGGGGAGGAGCCTGATGCGGAGGTTGATAAGGCAGAAGGTAGAGAAGGAGGGGAGTGTCCTGTTGAGGCTGATAAGGCACAAGAGAGAGAAGGAAGGGAGGATATCCTGGATTGTGATAAGCATGAAGAGAAAGAAGGAGCTCCTGGTGTTCAGTTGAAGTTGCAGAAGAGACAGAAGGAACTCGTAGAGTCGGATTTGACGATGCCGGGACATCCGCTGGCATCGATGGTGTTGTTTGGCCTACTGTTTTGTTGGTTGGGGACGAGGTGCCTGAGAAATTTTGTGTGGTCCCTCGCGCCCCCGAGCAATCTGTCGGCAATCTGGCTTTCCCAGCCGATACAACCAAAGTCCCATCTGAGACAGTTTCGATTGATTCTGAAGAGGAACATCCAAGACTCTCTCAGGACATGAGTAATCAAGCGCCGCTTGACGATGATATTACCGGGCTGGAGCACTTGACGCTCAACGAAGATGTATACGAGCAGCAGAAGGAAGTTTATTCTGAAACCGAAGGTAAGCGAACTGCATTATTTTTTGTTCTTTTTCCCGGGGGCAAAATGGACCGTGTGTGTTTTATAATCTGATATCATTCCCACTCTGTATGCAGATGAGGAATTACCTGTTGTTACTCCTTCAAGGATTGATCCAGCTCTTATGAGAAGATACAATGAGTTGTATGATGCTATTACAAGGGCTAGGAGGGACAAGAAGAAGCAGTATGACATTTTTTGTCTTACGCCCCAGTTAATTAATATGTTATTTTTTCAGGGACGCTCCCATCTTATCACTTTTTGCTGTGCTTTTTTCTTCTTGTCTGAAGGCATCTAGTTGCGTTCAAGGGATAGTTTGGTGATATTACTATCGGCCATGTTGGCGAGTCTTTTTGGTCGTATGGAACGCTGAGCACGCGCCTCGCAAACATTGGCGTCTTTATGCTAGCTGAAAGGTTCAAAGGATCTCAAACTATGATTGTCCCATACAACCTATGTGTAAGCATTTTCATTAATTTATATTTTATCCCCTCGTCCAATTTTTATTTGTGCTATAACCATTTTTCATTAACTCTCTGGTTTTGTCTTTTTTGCAGAATTCCATTTGGAACGGCGGTGCCACAAATAGGGCTTTGAAAAAGATGTTTTCTTCAAGCGCAGAGGAACGTGTGGACAAGAAAAACTTGGTAACGCATCTTGACCATTTTTCGTCATCTTGAAAATAAGTTTTCTGTTTTTTCTATTTTTTCTCATCTGGTTTGTTTTATTCTTTTTTTATTTCAGATTATGTTTGCAACATTTGACCCTCCTCCCGCAACAATGAAGGACGCGATAGGCCACTACTGCTTGGTCACTTTGAACCTGCGAGAGAAGCGTTTTGAGCTTCTCGACTCATTGAACGAAGGAGACAGCGCTGCTGCAAATGTTGTCTTTAGGAAAATGGTCAGGAACATCAAAAAAGTCTGGAAAGATGGTAGCGCAAGCTGCGACGAGCCGTTGAAACCTCCCACCCTGGACGGCTTTGCGCTGACTCATATTAATGTCCCGCAACAGGGAAACGGGTTTGTACCTGTTCTCCTTTATTCTTTTTCCTCCATTTTTTTTGTGTAAGTGAGCTGCATTGTTTTTACTTAATTAGAAGCACCTTTTCCCTTGAGCGAACTGCATTACTAATGTGTTATTGGTTGTTCTCCCTCGGTCTCTTGTGTGTATGGAGCTGCATTGTTTTACTAACATCAGTAGCACTTTTTATTACTGAGTGAACTGCATTATTAATGTGTTTTGTGTTGGTTTTCTTTTGCAGGCATGATTGTGGATTTTACATGTTCCAATTCATGCAGACCTGGGATGGTGAAACGATTGCCAAGTTTGGGAAGGAGCACATTGGCTACATCAGGAAGGCTATGCTCTATAGTTGGCTGACCTCGTCGCATTGCTGTCTGGACCTGACATCACTTTTAATTTTTAAAGAAGGTTATTACATTTTTTTTCCAGTCACGCACCTTTTTTATTAAGTGAACTTCATTGGTACAGAGAGGGGAGGTCCACTACTTTTGTTAAGCTTTTTAGTAGAACCCCATTTGTGTGTTTAAAATGACTTTTCCTTAGGTAACTCGATGATTCTTTTTCATTTTGCTCATTATCCATTTTTTTGTGCAGGCTTTGATGAAGGTGCACACCAAGGTGGTATTTCCTTGTTTGAAACTCAGGTTCATACTCCAACTATTCAGAAAGTTGTCCTTGATGAACCCCCCGTTAAGGTCGTGAAAGAACCTGTGTGTAAGATGTTGAGGAGTGGCGCCAGCACTTCGAATGAAAAAGCTCTTGAGAAATCTCCTGTCAATGTCAAGCATGGGAAGAAAGCTGCGAGCCCTCCTAATGCTGAAGATAGCAATGATGATTTTGAGAGGCCACCACCAGTGCCTAGGAGGACCAGGAGCACAGCTGTGGAACGCCCGACGGACAGGGAGGCACTAATTCTATCAAATAGGAGGCCTGTGCAGAAGCCATCAAAGTTTCGATCTCCTGTACAGAAGTTGAATCCTGCTAGATTTAGCTATCTTGTGGAGATGAGGAAAGTCTTGCAACTCATCACGAGCACACAATTCAGGCAGAAATACAGCGAGTCAGTTCTTTTTTCGTTAGTTTTTTATATTTTTTTGATTTTTAATGTGTGTAATGTTCTTTCTGTGTTTTTGCTTTTGTGCTCCTAACCCCCCACCTTCGCCGTTTCTTTTGTGCAGGTGCGCGCTTTTCATGCACAGGAATCCTATCGAAGTCTACACAGTGACTGTGGACTACTTGTTCTTAACTTTCACCAAAGGTGGTTTTATGGACTCAGAATTGATGGATCATATCATCAGGTTCTGGAAGAATGACGAGAGTATGAATGTGGTTTATCGATCTGGCGAACGCGTTCTGCTGTCCCCTTTGTTTATCACGGTATTTCTCTTTTTTCTTATTTTTTTTCTGCTCGAGTGAACTGCAGTAAATAGTGTATAATAATTTGTTTTTAGAATGTACTGAACTGCATACATTTTTTTGTGTCTTAACCCATGCATCTTAAAACGAAACAAATTATGGTGAGAATTTGTGAACTGCATACTGTTTTTTAGAGAAGCGTGATCCATTTTTGTATTAAGCGTCGGAGCGAACATCTTTTAAGGTGAACTGCATTAACTTTCTTTTGTGAATTACCCACACGCAGTATGTGCTTCAAATGAATGATCACGCGGATAGAGATGAAGATGGAAATGTTGTGTTGCCTTTTGTCCACGGCAAGTTTAACGTTGAAGATGCAGCACAGCAGTTCGAACTTTATGTTCGTGATGACGAGAACCTTCTTGATTGCAAATTAGTAAGTTATCAGATTTGCTTTTGTTCAGCCTTTTTGTATTTATTTTCTCTCCCAATTTTTTCCAGTAATCCTTTTTCACTCATCAAACCCATAACAAATTTGATGAAACAAAATCAGATTCTGTTACCACGGATGAAAGACCAGCATTATTCGCTATACACGATGAATAGGCACCGCGAGACCCTTGACATTCATGACACTAGGAGGTACAGCGGACTGGTGTTGGAGATATGCCCTAGAGGCAATAATAAAAGCATTATTATTATATCTCCTTGTTCATGATAATTGTCTGTTATTCATGCTTGAATTGTATTGTACGGAAACAGCGATACATGTGTGAATACACAGATCACAATGAGTCCCTGGTAGGCCTCTAGTAACCAGCTCGTTGATCAACAGATGATCATGGTTTCCTGACCATGGACATGAGATGTCGGTGATAACGGGATCACATCATTAGGAGAATGATGTGATGGACAAGACCCAAACTTGAGCATAACACGAGATCGTATAGTTCGTAATGCATAAGCTTTTCGGTGTCAAGTATTTATTCCTTAGACCATGAGGTTGTACAACTCCCGGATACCGTAGGAGTACTTTGGGTGTGCCAACCGTCACAACGTATCTGGGTGGCTATAAAGGTACGCATCGGGTATCTCCGAAAGTGTCTGTTGAGTTGGTACGAACCGAGACTGGGATGTTGTCACTCCGTATGACGGAGAGGTACCTCTGGGCCCACTCGGTAAGTCATCATCATAATGAGCTCAGTGTGACTAAGTAGTTAGTCACAGGATGATGAATTACGGATCGAGTAAAGAGACTTGCCATAACGAGATTGAACAAGGTATTGGGAATACCGACGATCGAATCTCGGGCAAGTACCGTACCGATGGACAAAGGGAATAACATACGGGATTGAGTGAATCCTTGACACGGTGGTTCATCCGATGAACATCATCGAGGAACACGTGGGAACCAACATGGGTATCCAGATCCCGCTGTTGGTTATTGACCGGAGAGTGGTCTCGGTCATGTCTACATGTCTCCCGAACCCGTAGGGTCTACACACTTAAGGTTCGGTAACGCTAGGGTCGTAGAGATTAATGCACGTGGAAAACCCAAAAGTTGTTCGGAGTCCCGGATGAGATCCCGGACGTCACGAGGATTTCCGGAATGGTCCGGAGGTAAAGATTGATATATGGGAAGTCCAGTTTCGGCCAACGGGTGATCTCCGGGGGTCACCGGGAGCCTCCCGGGACCACCGGAGGGGCCCCGGGGGTCCACCGGGTGGGGCCACCCCTCCCGGTGGGGCCCCCAGGCCGCAAGGGGATGTGTGCAGCCCCCTGGGCTGGCGCACCACAAGGGGGCCCCACCTCCCCATGCGCATAGGGATAAAACCCTAAGGGGAGGGGGGCCACCACTTGCCTTGGGGGAGGGGGACTCCTCCCTGGCCGCCGCCCCCCCTTGCAGATTGGATCTGCAAGGGGCTGGCGCCCCCCTGGCCCCCTATATATATGTGGGGGGGGGGGGGGAGAGGGCAGCCACACCTCAGCCCTGGCGCCTCTTCCCCTCCCGTCACACCTCCCAACTCCTCCGCAGGGCAGCCCGGCGAAGCCCTGCTGCGATCTCCACTGCATCCGTCATCACGCCGTCGTGCTGCCGGATCTCTGACGACTTCTCCTCCCCCCTTGCTGGATCAAGAAGGAGGTGACGTTGCTGCACCGTACGTGTGTTGAACGCGGAGGTGCCGTCCGTTCGGCGCTAGATCATCGGTGACGAAGAACGTGAAGAGTACGACTACTTCATCCTTGCTTCGTTGAAAGCTTCCGCACGCAATCTTCATAACGGTATGTAGATGCACTCTAAGTTACTCGTTGCTAGATGTCTCCATAGATGGATCTTGGTGAAGACGTAGAATTTTTTTGAATTATGCTACGTTACCCAACAGTGGCATCTGAGCCTAGGTTTTATGCGTAGCATCTTGGCACGAGTAGAACACAAAGCAGTTGTGGGCGTATGACCTTTTTCAACTTTCTTACCGTTACTAGTCAATCTTGATTCGGCGGTATTGTGGGATGAAGCGGCCCGGACCGACCTTACACGTACGCTTACGTGAGACTGGTTCCACCGACAGACATGCACTAGATGCATAAGGTGGCTGGCGGGTGTCTGTCTCTCCTACTTTAGTCGGATCGGATGCGATGAAAAGGGTCCTTATGAAGGGTAAATAGAAGTTGACAAATCATGTTGTGGTTTTGGCGTAGGTAAGAAACGTTCTTGCTAGAAATCCTATAGAAGCCACGTAAAACTTGCAACAACAATTAGAGGACGTCTAACTTGTTTTTGCAGCATGTGTTTTGTGACGTGGTATGGCCAAGAACGAAGATGTGATGAATGATATATGTGATGTATGAGATTGATCATGTTTTTGTAATAGGGAATCACGACTTGCATGTCGATGAACTTGACAACCGGCAGGAGCCATAGGAGTTGTCTTTATTATTGTATGACCTGCGTGTCACTAAATAACGCCATGTAATTACTTTACTTCGTTGCTAAACGTTAGCTATAGTAGTAGAAGTAATAGTTGGCGTGACAACTTCCTCAAGACACGATGATGGAGATCATGATGATGAAGATCATGGTGTCAAGCCGGTGACAAGATGATCATGGTGCCCCGAAGATGGAGATCCAAGGAGCAAGATGATATTGGCCATATCATGTCACTATAATTGATTGCATGTGATGTTTATCATGTTTTTGCATCTTGTTTACTTAGAACGACGGTAGTAAATAAGATGATCTCTCACTAAAATTTCAAGTAAATGTGTTTCCCCTAACTGTGCACCGTTGCTAAAGCTCGTTGTTCCGAAGCACCACGTGATGATCGGGTGTGATAGGTTCTAACGTTCACATACAACGGGTGTAAGACAGATTTACACACGCGATACACTTAGGGTTCACTTGACGAGCCTAGCATGTACAGACATGGCCTCGGAACACGGAAGACCGAAAGGTCGAACACGAGTCGTATAGAAGATACGATCAACATGAAGATGTTCACCGTTTTTGACTAGTCCGTCTCACGTGATGATCGGACGCGGACTACTCGATTCGGATCGTGTATCACTTAGATGACTAGAGAGATGTCATTCTGAGTGGGAGTTCATTAAAATTTGATTAAGATGAACTTAATTATCATGAACTTAGTCTAAATTCTTTACAATATCTCTTGTAGATCAAATGGCCCACGCTCCAGTTTCCCTCAACTTCAACGCGTTCCTAGAGAAAACCAAGCTGAAAGACGATGGTAGCAACTATACGGATTGGGTCCGTAACCTGAGGATTATCCTCATAGCTGCCAAGAGATCATATGTCCTAGAAGCACCGCTAGGTGATGCACCTGCTCCCGATGCTGACCAAGACGTTTTGAACGTCTGGCAGTCGCGTAGTGATGATTACTCCCTGGTTCAGTGCGGCATGCTTTACAGTTTAGAATCGGGGCTTCAAAAGCATTTTGAGCACCATGGAGCATATGAGATGTTCGAAGAGCTGAAAATGGTTTTCAAAGCTCATGCCCGAGTCGAGAGATATGATGTCTCTGACGCATTCTACAGCTGTAAGATGGAGGAGAACAGTTCTGTCAGTGAGCACATCCTCAAGATTTCAGGATTGCACAACCGCTTGTCTCAGCTGGGAATGAATCTCCCAGATGAAGCGGTCGTTGACAGAATCCTCCAGTCGCTCCCACCAAGCTTCAAGAGCTTCGTGCTGAACTTCAATATGCAGGGGATGGAGAAGTCCATTCCTGAGGTGTATTCAATGCTGAAATCAGCGGAGGTTGACATCAAGAAAGAACATCAAGTGTTGATGGTCAATAAAACCACTAAGTTCAAGAAAGGCAAGGGTAAGAAGAACTTCAAGAAGGACGACAAGCAAGTTGCCGCGCCTGGCAAGCCTGTTGCTGGGAAGAAGCCAAAGTATGGACCCAAGCCAGAGACTGAGTGCTTTTATTGCAAGGGAACGGGTCACTGGAAGCGGAACTGCCCCAAATACTTAGCAGACAAGAAGGCCGGCAACGTCAAAGGTATATATGATATACATGTTATTGATGTGTACCTTACCAGCACTCGTAGTAGCTCCTGGGTATTCGATACCGGTGCAGTTGCTCACATTTGTAACTCAAAACAGGAGCTGCGGAATAAACGGAGACTGGCGAAGGATGAGGTGACGATGCGCGTCGGGAATGGTTCCAAGGTCGATGTGATCGCCGTCGGCACGCTGCCTCTACATCTACCCTCGGGATTAGTTTTAAACCTAAATAATTGTTATTTAGTACCAGCTTTGAGCATGAACATTGTTTCTGGATCTCGTCTTATGCGAGATGGATATTCTTTCAAATCGGAGAATAATGGTTGTTCTATTTATTTGAGAGATATGTTTTATGGTCATGCCCCGCTGGTCAATGGTTTATTTTTGATGAATCTCGAACGTAGTGATACACATATTCATAGTGTAGATGCCAAAAGATGTAAAGTTGATAATGATAGTCCCACATACTTGTGGCATTGCCGCCTTGGTCATATTGGTGTCAAACGTATGAAGAAGCTCCATTCAGATGGACTTCTAGAGTCTCTTGATTATGAATCATTTGACACGTGCGAACCATGCCTCTTGGGCAAGATGACCAAGACTCCGTTCTCCGGAACAATGGAGCGAGCAACCAACTTGTTGGAAATCATACATACCGATGTTTGCGGTCCAATGAGTGTTGAGGCTCGCGGAGGCTACCGTTATGTTCTCACCCTCACGGATGACTTGAGTAGATATGGGTATATCTATTTGATGAAACACAAGTCTGAGACCTTTGAAAAGTTCAAGGAATTTCAGAATGAGGTTGAGAATCAACGTGACAGAAAAATAAAGTTCTTGCGATCGGATCGTGGGGGTGAATATTTAAGTCATGAATTTGGCACACACCTTAGAAGCTGTGGAATTGTTTCACAATTGACACCGCCCGGAACACCTCAACGTAACGGTGTGTCCGAACGTCGAAATCGTACTCTGTTGGACATGGTGCGATCTATGATGTCCCTCGCCGATTTACCGCTATCTTTTTGGGGTTATGCTTTAGAGACCGCCGCATTCACTTGAAATAGGGCTCCGTCAAAATCCGTTGAGACGACTCTGTATGAACTTTGGTTTGGCAAGAAACCGAAGCTGTCGTTTCTAAAAGTTTGGGGTTGCGATGCTTATGTCAAGAAACTTCAACCTGAAAAGCTCGAACCCAAATCGGAGAAATGCGTCTTCATAGGATACCCAAAGGAAACTATTGGGTACACCTTCTACCACAGATCCGAAGGCAAAGTCTTTGTTGCCAAGAATGGATACTTTCTGGAGAAAGAGTTTCTCTCGAAAGAAGTGAGTGGGAGGAAAGTAGAACTTGATGAGGTGATAGTCACCACTCCTGTACCGGAAAGTGGCGCAGCGCAGGAAACTGTTCCTGAGGTGCCTGCACCGACAAGGGAGGAAGATAATGATAATGATCATGAAGATACAGATCAAGTTACTACTGAACTTCGAAGTTCCACAAGGGTACGTTCCGCACCAGAGTGGTACGGCAACCCTGTACTGGAAATCATGTTGTTAGACAACGGTGAACCTTCGAACTATGAAGAAGCGATGGCGGGCCCAGATTCCAATAAATGGCTTGGAGCCATGAAATCCGAGATTGAATCCATGTATGAAAACAAAGTATGGACTTTGGTGGACTTGCCTGATGATAGGCACGCCATAGAAAATAAATGGATATTTAAGAAGAAGACAGACGCGGATGGTAATGTGACCATCTATAAAGCTCGGCTTGTCGCTAAGGGTTATCGACAAGTTCAAGGGATTGACTACGACGAGACTTTCTCTCCCGTAGCGATGCTGAAGTCAGTCAGAATCATGTTAGCTATTGCTGCATTCTATGATTATGAGATATGGCAAATGGACGTCAAAACAGCATTCCTTAATGGCTTCCTCAAGGAAGAGTTGTATATGATGCAACCGGAAGGTTTTGTCGATCCAGAGAACGCTAACAAGGTATGCAAGCTCCAGCGCTCGATTTACGGGCTGGTGCAAGCATCTCGGAGTTGGAATATTCGCTTTGATGAGGTGATCAAAGCGTTTGGCTTTATGCAGACTTATGGAGAAGCCTGTATTTTCAAGAAAGTGAGTGGGAGCTCTGTAGCATTTCTCATATTATATGTGGATGACATATTGCTGATGGGAAATGATATAGAATTCTTGGAAAATGTAAAGGCCTATTTGAATAAAAGTTTTTCAATGAAGGACCTTGGAGAAGCTGCTTACATATTAGGCATCAAAATCTATAGGGATAGATCGAGACGCCTCATTGGTCTTTCACAAAGTACATACCTTGACAAAATATTGAAGAAGTTCAATATGGATCAGTCAAAGAAAGGATTCTTGCCTGTTTTGCAAGGTATGAGATTGAGTAAGACACAGTCGCCGACCACGGCAGAAGATAGAGAAAAGATGAGTGTCATTCCCTATGCCTCGGCAATAGGTTCTATCATGTATGCCATGCTGTGTACCAGACCTGGTGTGAACCTTGCCATAAGTTTGGTAGGGAGGTACCAAAGTGATCCCGGTACGGAACACTGGACAGCGGTCAAGAACATCCTGAAGTACCTGAAAAGGACTAAGGATATGTTTCTCGTTTATGGAGGTGACGAAGAGCTCGTCATAAAGGGTTACGTCGATGCTAGCTTCGACACAGATCTGGATGACTCTAAGTCGCAAACTGGATACGTGTATATTTTGAATGGAGGGGCAGTCAGCTGGTGCAGTTGCAAGCAAAGCGTGGTGGCAGCATCTACATGTGAAGCGGAGTACATAGCTGCTTCTGAAGCAGCGCAGGAAGGAGTCTGGATGAAGGAGTTCATCACCGACCTAGGAGTCATTCCAAGTGCGTCAAGCCCGATGACTCTCTTCTGTGACAACACTGGTGCTATTGCTATTACCAAGGAGCCCAGGTTTCACAAGAAGACCAAGCACATCAAGCGCCGTTTCAACTCCATCCGGAATTATGTTCAGGATGGAGACATAGATATTTGTAAAGTGCATACAGATCTGAATGTAGCAGACCCGTTGACTAAACCTCTTTCACGAGCAAAACATGATCAACACCAGAACTCTATGGGTGTTCGATTCATCACAATGTATCTAGATTATTGACTCTAGTGCAAGTGGGAGACTGTTGGAGATATGCCCTAGAGGCAATAATAAAAGCATTATTATTATATCTCCTTGTTCATGATAATTGTCTGTTATTCATGCTTGAATTGTATTGTACGGAAACAGCGATACATGTGTGAATACACAGATCACAATGAGTCCCTGGTAGGCCTCTAGTAACCAGCTCGTTGATCAACAGATGGTCATGGTTTCCTGACCATGGACATGAGATGTCGGTGATAACGGGATCACATCATTAGGAGAATGATGTGATGGACAAGACCCAAACTTGAGCATAACACGAGATCATATAGTTTGTAATGCATAAGCTTTTCGGTGTCAAGTATTTATTCCTTAGACCATGAGGTTGTACAACTCCCGGATACCGTAGGAGTACTTTGGGTGTGCCAACCGTCACAACGTAACTGGGTGGCTATAAAGGTACGCATCGGGTATCTCCGAAAGTGTCTGTTGAGTTGGTACGAACCGAGACTGGGATGTTGTCACTCCGTATGACGGAGAGGTACCTCTGGGCCCACTCGGTATGTCATCATCATAATGAGCTCAGTGTGACTAAGTAGTTAGTCACGGGATGATGAATTACGGATCGAGTAAAGAGACTTGCCATAACGAGATTGAACAAGGTATTGGGAATACCGACGATCGAATCTCGGGCAAGTACCGTACCGATGGACAAAGGGAATAACATATGGGATTGAGTGAATCCTTGACACGGTGGTTCATCCGATGAAGATCATCGAGGAACACGTGGGAACCAACATGGGTATCCAGATCCCGCTGTTGGTTATTGACCGGAGAGTGGTCTCGGTCATGTCTACATGTCTCCCGAACCCGTAGGGTCTACACACTTAAGGTTCGGTAACGCTAGGGTCGTAGAGATTAATGCACGTGGAAAACGCGAAAGTTGTTCGGAGTCCCGGATGAGATCCCGGACGTCACGAGGATTTCCGGAATGGTCCGGAGGTAAAGATTGATATATGGGAAGTCCAGTTTCGGCCAACGGGTGATCTCCGGGGGTCACTGGGAGCCTCCCGGGACCACCGGAGGGGCCCCGGGGGTCCACCGGGTGGGGCCACCCCTCCCGGTGGGGCCCCCAGGCCGCAAGGGGATGTGTGCAGCCCCCTGGGCTGGCGCACCACAAGGGGGCCCCACCTCCCCATGCGCATAGGGATAAAACCCTAAGGGGAGGGGGGCCACCACTTGCCTTGGGGGAGGGGGACTCCTCCCTGGCCGCCGCCCCCCCTTGCAGATTGGGTCTGCAAGGGGCTGGCGCCCCCCTGGCCCCCTATATATATGTGGGGGGGGGAGAGGGCAGCCGCACCTCAGCCCTGGCGCCTCTTCCCCTCCCGTCACACCTCCCAACTCCTCCGCAGGGCAGCCCGGCGAAGCCCTGCTGCGATCTCCACTGCATCCGTCATCACGCCGTCGTGCTGCCGGATCTCTGACGACTTCTCCTCCCCCCTTGCTGGATCAAGAAGGAGGTGACGTTGCTGCACCGTACGTGTGTTGAACGCGGAGGTGCCGTCCGTTCGGCGCTAGATCATCAGTGACGAAGAACGTGAAGAGTACGACTACTTCATCCTTGCTTCGTTGAAAGCTTCCGCACGCAATCTTCATAACGGTATGTAGATGCACTCTAAGTTACTCGTTGCTAGATGTCTCCATAGATGGATCTTGGTGAAGACGTAGAATATTTTTGAATTATGCTACGTTACCCAACAACTGGTTGATCAAACGACGAGGTGGCATAAGTCTGAATACCACAGCGACCGCACTGAAATGGTAAATTTTTTCCTTTTTTACCTTTCTTTGTTTTTTTCATGCGTGCGCGTGTTGAACAATATTTTTGTTGTGATGTGCATTTTTGTTTTTTGTTTTTATTTTCAACCAGATGATCAGGATGACTGCATTGTTGAAGAAGGTTTATGGAGAAAAGGAGTACAAGAGAAAGGAGTCGGTAGACTGGGTCGATGTTTCAAAGAAAGCTAGCTATTTGGGCACCCCTGAGCAGGGCCCCAACGAGTGCGGCTTTTATGTTCTGAAGATGGCTCAGTATTACGACGACAAAACCTTTGTTGTGAAATTCGCAAAGCGTAGTGTAAGTATCTTCTTTTTAACCCAACAATAACTCCTCATTCCTTGATATTTTTTGTCAGTTTCTTTTTTTGTAGATGATGTTGTATATTTGTTTATTTTATTTTTTTCTTCATCGCAGGAAGCTGTTATTCAGGATTGGAAGGCTGAGTTTTTGTTCCAGATTCTGTTCCACCCAGAAAACATGGTCGTTGTCACCGAGTTCCCGGAGGATCTAAGAAATCTCTGCATTTCTCTTGGCTTTTCTTCAAGACTGCTTTCGCAGGAGCAGGATGAGGCATAAATGATAGCAGATCTTTTTCTATGTGTGTTGATGTCTTTTTCGTGCGTGCTCCAGAACTTTATGTAAACAGTAATGTATGGTCGCTGTGTGTAGTTCTCGATGTGCAAAACTGTTAACACCATGCTGTGTGCTTTTGTATATACTGGTCTAGTTAGTTTTTGTGTTTTTTTTTGGTGGCAGATGGTGACAATGTCAAATATGTACATAATGGAGCTTTCAGCCAACTCCTCCTTGCGAGTTGTAACATGTTCGCAGCGCACTGCATTCTCTCATATGAGTAGCAGCCAAGTTTTTTTTAAATATACGCATCCGCACTGCATCTCACCTTATCACATGGGACTGCAAAGACGAATTCAACGTGTTTGTCATCGAGTTTCAAAATTCATCCGCACTGCAGCCAAGTTTATTTTTACATTTTTTTGCACTAAGCGCACTGCACTGTGTACTCGAAGCGTACTGCACTACAAGCTTTAAACGCACCACGCACGCACTGCAGTGTACGTGAATCCTAGTCTGACTCTACATTTTTTTGTCTTGTAACTGCATTCTGTATTGATTCATGGTCATGTCAGATTCTATACGACGAAGAGAACTGCATTCTCCAAATGACATTCCGATCTCAGTGTTTTTATACAGAAGAGAACCGCATTCTGAGAATGGCATTCTCATCTTATTTTCTTTTTCATATAGAAGAGAACTGCATTTTATCAAGCATAC
>LR738715.1:289844194-289908274 GCA_902687465.1 Secale cereale | reverse complement strand
GTGGCAGTTTTGCAACAATAGCCCACTTCTCCGCTCCAATTTGCAGAAAAACCCTTATTATCTTGAAAGCAACCACATCCGTCCCTCACCTCATCAAAACATCCTGAGAAATATATATATACTCCTATAAAAGACTAAGTTGGTGATGATGGTGTGTCTGCCATCCGTTGTTTCCGACCATTAAATCTACATCTAACGACTGTGAGGTAAGTTGTGGCCTTTTTGCAACAATAGCCCACTTCTCTGCTCCAATTTGCAGAAAACCCCTTATTATCTTGAAAGCAACCACATCCCTCCCTCACCTCATCAAAACAGCATGAGAAATGTATATATACTCCTATAAAAGACTCAGTTGGTGATGGTGGTGTGTCTGCCATCCGTTGTTTCCGACCATTAGATCTGCATCTAACGGTTGTGACGTAAGTTGTGGCATTTTTGCAACAATAGCCCACTTCTCTGCTCCAATTTGCAGAAAACCCCTTATTATCTTGAAAGCAACCACATCCCTCCCCCACCTCATCAAAACATCCCGAGAAATATATTTTGAGTGAAAAGTACTCCCTCCGTTCCTAAATATTTGTCTTTCTAGAGATTTCAATAAGTGACTACATACGGAGCAAAATGAGTGAATCTACACTTCAAAATATGTCTATATAATCCGTATGTGATAGTCCATTTGAAATCTCTAAAAAGTCAAATATTTAGGAACGGAGGGAGTAATATATTAGGAGTATATCAAAACAAGAGTGATTTCTTTCAAGTTTGTGAACAAGTACTACTATTCTACTACTTTGGATCCGTCGCAATGCACGGGCACATTGCTAGTAAAAGGAAAAGGCCTGCCGCATTCACGTCGCACTCCCCCCCACACGCCCGGGAATCGGGAGTACTCCACGGCCCGTCCGACACGACACATAGCTTAGGGAAGGCGTGTTCCTAGCATTTTCACTTCCATGTGGGACCACCGTTGAGCAAACCGACTATTGGCAAACCGCACCCCGCCCGCCGCCGGGTTGGAAAACAGAAACGAGGGGAAGATCTGGCTGTAGCACGGAAGCCAAGAAATTTGGTGTCGGATGGGGCTCGTTGATAGAGTAGGAGCATTCCATACTACTCTACTCCTACTAGTACCACTATACAACTAGTACTACCACTATACAACTAGTAGGTACGTGCACGGCACAACATCGTAGGAACACAAAATGGGAAGATCTTGTTTTGGGTGATTTATCTTTTTTTTCTCTGTCAACGTAGATGAATAATATGACATGGGGGGCACCCATGATGCTTATGTGGCTTGGTTGCATGGCTACGAAAGGTTAGAGAAAAATAAATAGATAATGTGTTTAGAGTGCACTCCACTAAACAGATATACTTTGGATCCATTGCAACGGGCCGACACATCTATATCTATACCCCCTATATAGTGTGTGAATAACTTTGAAAGTTGGTCGTTGGATAAAGCCAATCAGACGGTACAAAGATGGCAAATCTGAGCACTACTGGCCATTGGATATCATCTACATTCCACCAGATTCTGCCACATGTAGAATCTAGAGGACTCCACATGTAGAAGCATAATGCACAAACCACCAGAATCTCATGCGTGCAATGCACGTGTACCTTACTAGTAGTTGGTAGTAGTAAGAAACAAATTCCGGGTTTGGCACGAGCTCGTACTACGGGAGCACCACAAGGCCTGCCGCAGGAGTTACATTTCCCTCTCGGGGCCCACGGGACCGAACTTTAGTGGCCTAGTGCCCGGCCTATGAGTCAATGACATGTGGACCTTAAATGCGGTTGGCCCACATGTCATTCTCATGGTGGTGGTGTGGTTCGCGACTCACTAGTTCGAGATGAACCGGCCGGTGGTGGCGTGGCTGTGGCGGGGGTGCCACAGCTGGGCGTCGGGGCGTTACGGGGCGTAGATGGCCACACCGGCGGGTACTACCTGTAGTACAGAAGTACTCCAACTGAGGATTGATGCCCGGGACGAAATGTGTCACAACCGCTGGATAAAAATTCGATGGTGCGGGACGTGTGGTGTCATGGGTTCGTGTGGCGTCGTGGGAATCGCGTGTGGCTGTGGTAGAAACTTGATGCTCACCGCATTTAAGGTTGCCCACATGTCATGCACACAAAGGCACATGGGCGGTGCGGCCGAGAGGGGTGAGGCGCACGTCGGGGGACGTGGTGCCGTGGGTTGGAGCGGCGTCGTGGGAATCGCGAGTGGCAGTGGATGAAACGTGATGGTCGCCGTTGTTGAACTTCCATGGACAAGCTGTCATGTCTACGGACACATGCATTGCATAACGATCACTGGAAGGAGTAGTAGAGAAAGCTAGGCGGATAAATAGTTCCTTATAGTCAAGCGGACCAACGCTACTACTTATTCCAAAGACATGCACACCATCGAAATAGTCCATCTATATATTTATACATAGAGTGGGAATATTTTTTTACAAGAGAGGAAATAGTTCATCCATCTATAATGCCCTGCTGTTGGTGTTTCTTCTTCTTCTTCTTCTTCTTCTTCTTCTTCTTCTTCTTCTTCTTCTTTTTCTTCTTCTTCTTCTTCTTCTTCTTCTTCTTCTTCTTCTTCTTCTTCTTCTTCTTCTTCTTCTTCTTCTTCTTCTTCTTCTTCTTCTTCTTCTTCTTCTTATTCTTCTTCTTCTTCTCTCCCATCCAGACGACCTTAATGCCAGCGTCTCGTCACCCTTCTGAAGATTTGTTCCTAGGACAAAATTTGCTACGTCGAATAGGGATGATGTCGGTTTATCACAATCTTCTACATGAATTTTTATTCTGGTTTGTACGCCAGCGATGCTTTTCAAATCAAGGTTGTACAGCTCCAACTTCTGTTTGTCCCCTGCGATGGCTGCCGCACAGAAGTATATGTCCTCCCGAGACAAGAAATCGTGAAGCTCACCTGGTATGGAGGGCGCGTGTATGATGTGGTACACCAAAACATCATCTTCGAGGCACAGCTGAAGGACGGCAGCGCGTTGGATCTTCCCAGTGGCACGCTCAGTGTACTCTGCGTCGAGACCGATGACATTCATCTCCACCTTTTGGAGGGAGTTGGATTTATCCACTTCCGAACAACCCTTGGGTGGTCGGTGACTGTGGCAACTATGCTCAACGAGCCTTCGACGAGGACATGTTGGACGCTAAAAACCTGCATCTCGATCTCGTTCGCCATTTGGAACCGCTGGACCGGAGGGCTATGGTTTGGAGAATTAGGATTAGATGGCTAGTCTAACTGAAGAAGATGATTATTTATAGGGGCTTCGGAATTATTCCAGGAGGATGTGAAGAGGTTAAAACAATGTGAATGTAGTGTGGTTTGGATGCAAATGAAGATCAAGGAGTAGTGAAAAAGCCAAGGAAAATCGGTTCCCGATGGAGAAGTAAATGGTAGAAGTGGCCTGCAGGCAGTTGATTAGATGGCTAGGTAGACTAAACGAAGAGGCTATGCGGGTAGGCTGAGGAGTGGGGCCTGTCCCTGTATGTGACCATCCTTCCAGCGCTACATCTGCCACTGGCTAGTTGAGGTCACTCTTTCGAATCACTGTGGTGAGACATTTTATGATTCCTTTTTATTTATGGACCCTCTTGACAGGTGGGACCTATGCAAACGAGAATTTGGTTCTGCTCACAATATGGATGATACCTGGAGGATGAAGTGAACCCAGAGGCATGCTGGCACGGGATTACTACTCATGTTCCTACTACTCCTACTACTAGTAGTAGTACAACTGTGGTACACTTGATGGTCAAAATACTATTATTCATCCGATCCTCACAGTGAAGTGACAAGACCCTGCGCCCGAGGTGACACCAGTCCAGGCGGCGTGTTCGTGTTACCAATGTCAGCCTCACCTTGTGCACTGTGCAGTCACTGTCACCGCCGCTGTATAGCATGCCTCGCCTCGTCTCCCTCTCCCCTAGCACCACTCCATCTCCATCTCCATCTCGCCAGAGATCCTGAGGTCACTCTTCATTATCTCACTATGCCCCCGCATACCCTCGCCTCGCTCGCCTCCCCCAGTACCACTATTCCCTCGCTAGCCGCTCCAGCACCGACAACCTTCTCCCCCGTAAATCAAGCCCCCCAAAACCCCACCTTCCAAACTCCACCATGGCCGAATGCGAACCACGCAGGATCCATATGAGCCGTGATTGGAGCAATCTCCCCAGTGATGTCATCGACCTTTGTTGTTCGTGTTTGGATATGTTGAGCGCCCTGCGGATGGCTGCATGCTCGAGGGGCATGCACACAGCCATCATCGAAGCAAGGCCAAAGCTTTTCAAGACACCCTGCTTGCTGCTATCTGGTCTTGCAAGATTGGCTCACCATGATACGGAGGCGTACGTGATGCCCCTCGACTTCCATCCGATCTCCATTAGCCGAAACTTCTTTGCAGGTATGTAGTGGGTCGCCGTACATCATTTCCCTCGACTTCGACCCGATCACCATCGCCCAAAACTTCTTGGCAGGTATGTATTGGGTCGGCATGAACTCCCACTGGATGGCTGCCTTCAGAGAAGACGGTAATAAGTTGGTGCTCGTGAACTTCCAGACCTCCCATGAGATTATCCTTCCTCCGTTGGATTATATAGAGTTTTACCATTGCGGTCCTAGTCATCTAGATTACCACGTCAGTTGGACGAACCTTGTTTTGCAGAAGATTGTAATCTGCCAAGTGCCCACACGACATGCGAATTACGCAGACTTCAAGCTAATTGCCTTGTTCGATCGTGGACTCGCCTATCTTTACGCCGGCGCCTTCTTTAGCTGGAGACAACTCAGCTCGCAGTGGATCATCGTCAAAGCTGATACACACTTCTGTGATGCTATTGAACACAATGGCATCATCTACGCGATCGACAAAGTAGATGGCACAACGTATTGCTGGGACGACGCGTGTAAGTTGTTTCCATCTCATGTTAATGATGATGCCATGACACTGTTTGAACTTTTTGTGATGATTGGCATATCCCTGTTTGAGCAGAATTTGAGTAGAACTATGTCAATGTATTAGAGACGCCGTAAATCAGCTATATTTGGAATGAGTTAATTCATGCGATTGTGATCATGTCATTATAGCCAATTTGTACCCCTGAATAATCAAACAATTTGGAATATATGGATATTCTCCTTATTTCACAGTAATCTACATACTACTACTAAATATGAGTGTGTATCAATGGCCATGTTAGTTTCCTCATTTTCATGATGTAGAAACATGCACCACACTGTTGGTTTCATCTAACCATACATTAGGGAAGTAAATGTGCATATGGAGAACTCTATATTTGGAAGTAGTGGAATCCTGTAATGCTTACCATGTGTACATACCTATATTCGCCCTTCAGCAATCAATGGCTAGAATAATATCCTCACAAAATTTTTGCCCATAGGACACGAGTATATAACAATGCATGGTCTGTTCATTACCTTGAAGGATTTGTTTGTGATGACAGAACATGATTCCGTAACGTGCATGACATGGTAGTTTCCTGTGAAGAATCGATTGCGAGATAACATGAGTATAACCATGCATGGCACTTCTATATTTTTGAACCTAGTATACATTTCCCTGTATTTTCCTCCCAATTCCAACAGGGAAATATCAATGTTGTTTCTTGCATTATCCTACTCATACTCTGGACAATGCTGATCTTACATTAACAATGCCTGTCCTTTTTGATATGATGCAGTGTCCCTACAGTTACTGCCCTTTGTAATCACACCACCTTTGCCAAAAACAAGGAAGCACAATTGGTTCCTCGCTCGACCAAACGACGGCAAAAGACTGACGATCATTCGGACACATGAGCTGGAAAAGTTATATTGCAAAACCCCCACTGTATACAAGCACCATGAAATAGGTGAGTATATGGACAATGGCTGTTACGTCTATGAGCAGGATACCAGCTTGTTGGGGCCTTCAGGAATTTTTTAGTTGGAAGCGGTAAACAACCTTGGTTCACACTCTCTGTTTCGCGGACTCAATTATCCGATTAACCAGGAGATCACCGTGGCAAGGACCTTGATGGCAGAGAGGCTCTGTTTGCTATGGAAAACTGTGTCTACATGGCGAGCCCTAGGAGTTCAGGAGCAAAATCCCCTGATTGCCAACGATACAGCATGCAACCAAAAGAAGGTGAGAATGACAAAGGCATCCGGATGAACTTTGATCCTTGGATGTCTCAATTACGACTGGCAGTGATGTGGTTCAAGCCTTCAGGTTGATAGGTAATTGGGCTGTTGCGTCGAAAGGGTGGAGTACTGGTGTCTCCGAATCATTGGTCGCTAAAGCGGGGCTGCAAATTATGATGGTGTTGGATCATCTCTTCGAATGACTTTCTTGTCTTTGCTGCTTGTTCTGGATGGGTAGTTCTTTCTTTTGTTATGCATATTCCTTGTCATTTGGTCATCCTCATCTATGTCACTCTTACTATGTAATAGTTGGCTATGTTTAGAATGTCATTCTCGTCTAGATCACGAGAGTCTGAGCGCTGTAGATGGGTGCGTTTTGGTGGTGTAGCAAGACTTCTTATGAACTATCATGTCTTGCTGTTTATGTCAGTAGTAGTCACTAGTTAGTGTTTGAATGTTGTATATATCGTTGTTTCGAACTGTTTATTGTCTCGAACTACTGGTGGGCTAAATGAGGGCATCACCATTCTCCAGTGTTCAGAGTGTATCTTCTTTTTTCAAGTTATATAATTTGAGCTTAGTGTCTTTTCGATGATGTACACTTGTTCGGGCCAGTGAGGTATCGTTGAATATGGGCCGAGTAGTAACACAATGCCAAACAGGTCAATTATGACTCTCAGGCCGGGCTCTCAAAAGATCCTCAAAAAAGGTCGGGCTCTCCAAAAAAGAATGAATAAGGACTCTTAGGCCGACATGTGGGCGCCACCGGTGTTTTCGTGCGCTTGCGCGCAGAGAGCATATTGGCGCGTGTTCGAAATTCAAGCTACCTTTTCATCCCCAATCTCCCGCCCCTCCCCCACCTCTGGAATCTCGATTCCTACTCTAGTACCCCCAAATTCCCCTCCTGTACTCCCTGTACTCAAGCTCACTATCATGTCGCCGGTCAATGCGGATCTCCGAGCCGGAGATCCTGAGGTCCGTCCTGCCTTCGGTCGCTGCATGCTGTCGCTTAACAGTGGCATGGCGGCGCTTGACGGCCAGTTTGCCGACAAAGTGATGATGGTAACCATCAACGGCGACCGGCCTCCCGTCTCGCCATACGACCTTGTCAAAGCTCTTGGCATTGTGCACGACATCCAAATAAGTGACTTCTCGTCGAAGTCTGTCCGCCACCGGCTGATTTCTTCATCAGGTTCTGGACAATTTTCGACTGCAGTCGTGTGTTCGAATCTTCCCGGCGTTTGTTCTGTGATGGCGCGCTGGTGAGCTTTGATCGGTGGCACCCAGGATGGGGCTCGGTGCCCTCTGAGCTTGAGTTTTTAACAAATCTTACCTTCCACGGCATGCCTCAACATGCTTGGAACAACGAGTCCATGAATGAGCTTATCAACGACCTTGGAGGTGAGCTCGTAAGTATGTTTGTTCCTCCAGATAGATGGGCTCTAATGGTTATGGCATGGATGAAGAAGCCGTCCACCATACCGAAGGTGATTGGTGTTGAGATACCGGTGCAGGAACCGGGGTTATACTATTCATCGCCACCAAGGCCGTCGCGGACCACGTTAGGGATGTACCTGTATCGAGTGTTCGTGCATGTCGAAGAAGTGGTCAATCCATCAATCGAAGTCCTGCCGCCGCTGCTGGTGCCAGGGTCCGTCGAGGACGTCCATTACAGGAGTCAATGTGAGACTTTCGCCGTGTTGCTCGGAACGATGGATGGCACATGGCCTACTCGATCGCACGACGGAGGCCACTGCTTCTTTGGGAGAAGAGGCATGGCTGGCTGCCTGGATGTGCTCTAATTTGAGGTAACAATTGAATCTTGTCAGATACTAGTTAAATCCGAGCTATGGGTGTGAAGCACTGATGTGCCAGTACATTTGATTGTGAACTATTCTAATTTTGTACCTGAACTTTTTTAGAAAGGGTTGTACGTCAACTTAATGTGCTAGCAGAACTTATTGTGTTGTTTGTCTGTTTTCTTTGCACATCATTCAAGATATTTCCCTGTCATTGATAAAGACGATGAACCGTTATGTACGACTTCATTGGTTTCAGCATAGCCCTACCCGTAGCGATCCACTACTTCCATCCTGATTGTGCCGCCTGCGTGAAATTTTTTTATGCAAGTTCAGTGTGCTATGATGTTCTATATGATTGTGTCAACTATATAAGTTTTTACTGAGCATCAGCAATGCATATGGCTGAAATCTGTATTTACGAGCATCGACCGATGGGTCTCTTTCTCTCTCTCTCTCTCTCTCACACACACACACACACACACACACACACACACACACACACACACACACGCACACACGCACACACGCACAAGTGGGACCCGTTGAATTATTTCTTTGCTCGTGACAACTTTTAATTAGGTTCCATTGTAATCTAATTTTTTTCTTATGTTATTAATTGAGCTCAGTGACTTCAAAAAGTTGAACAGAAGCCTTGTTTGGTCAAGGAACGACTTCCATCGAACGTGGACTGTACGTGGAGAGGCTGACAGCTGGGTCCACGACGACAGCAATGAAGTGCCTCCTTATTACGCGGAAAATAATGATTCCTCCACCTGACAGCAGGGACCCACCGGACGGGCCACCGTATTTCGCAAAAAAATGTTTCCCCCTAACTGCTGGGACCCAGCGGACGGGCCACCATATTGCGCAAAAAAAACATTCCCCCCGCCGTCAACTCGGACCCACCAGAAGTGCGTCCTTGTTACGCACAAAAAATGAATACTCCCCCTGCTGGTTGGGATCCACCTTGGTGGGAGGCTGACTTGTGGGCCTACTAAGTTGACGGGGACAAAGTGCTTTGTCAACTCAGTCAATATAAACGATTCTAGCTGCAGTGACCGTACGATGTCCATCCAACGGCCGTAGTGCTTCTTCAACCTCTGGTCTTTTTGCTCCAGCCGCCCAAAGCAGCGCCGGTCGTGCCGCGTGCTCCTGCCTCCCGTGGCCGGCTGTGCTACCATGGAGGCCTCACCGCCCCCTACTATTCCCACCGCTGGCCAGGCCATCCCTCTACTCACCCACACCCCCTGTTATTCTGCGGCGATGGCAGCCTCACACCGCAGCGAACCAGTGAACCCTCATACTCCTCTACGCGTCAGTATCCACTGCCGCGTCTTCCCCGGTTCTGCGTCGTCCCCTTCCTAGGCCTCGCCGTCGTCCACTGCCCCGGTGCTCTCGGCGCGGCGTGGTCAACGTGGTCAAGGAACGGCTTCCATCGGACGTGGACTGTATGTGGAGAGGCTGATAGCTGGGTCCACAATGGCAGCAAGGAAGTGCCTCCTTATTACGCGGAAAATAATTATTCCTCCACCTCATAGCAGGGACCACCGGACGGGCCACCGTAGTTCACGAAAAAAATGTTTCCCCCTGACTGCTGGGACCCAGCGGACGGGCCACCTTTGCGCGAAAAAAACACCCCCCCCGCTGTCAGCTCGGACCCATCGGAAGCGCCTCCTTATTACGCACAAAAAAAATGAATACTCCCCCTACTGGTTGGGACCCACCTTGGTGCAAGGCTGACTTGTGGGCCTACTAAGTTGACGGGGACGGAGTTCTTTGTCAACTTAGTCAATATGAACGATTCTAGCTCCAGTGACCGTACG
Source organism: Secale cereale (assembly GCA_902687465.1). Classification (NCBI taxonomy): domain Eukaryota; kingdom Viridiplantae; phylum Streptophyta; class Magnoliopsida; order Poales; family Poaceae; genus Secale; species Secale cereale. The sequence goes on along the minus strand of LR738715.1, from coordinate 289,898,483 downwards.
ATGTCCATCCAATGGTCGTAGTGCTTCTTCAACCTCTGGTCTTGTTGCTCCAGCCGCCCAAAGCAGCGCCGGTCGTGCCACATACTCCTGCCTCCCGTGGACGGCTGTGCTGCCGCGGAGGCCTCACCGCCGCCTACTATTCCGACCGCTGGCCAGGCCATCCCTCTACTCACCCACACCCCCTGTTATTCTACGGCGAAGACATCCTCACACCGCAGCGAACCAGTGAACCCTCGTACTCCTCTACGCGTGGGCATCCACTGCTGCGTCTTCCCCGGCTCCGCGTCGTCCCCTTCCTAGGCCTCGCCATCGTCCACTGCCCTGGTGCTGTCGGCGCGGCGTGGTCAACGTGGTCAAGGAACGGCTTCCGGACGTGGACTGTACGTGGAGAGGCTGATAGCTGGGTCCACGGCCGTAGCAAGGAAGTGCCTCCTTATTACGCGCAAAATAATTATTCCTCCACCTGACAGCGGGGACCCACTGGACGGGCCACCGTATTTCACGAAAAAATGTTTCCCCCTGACTGCTGGGACCCACCAGCTACATCTTTGCATGCAAGGAAGTGCGTAAGGGCAAAAAAATTGATTCGCCCCCCTGACTGCTGGGACCCACCAGCTACATCTTCGCATGCAAGGAAGTGCCTGACAGTCGGGACCCACCTGGTCGAACCGTACGTAGCGTTGTCATTCTGTTCGCAAACGTGTACGTACATAGTGGTCGATGTAGAGGCGCGTACGTGTCGTAGTAGAGGTGCGCACGTAGCATGTACACGTACGTACAGTGGCAAGTGTGCAAGAAAGAAAATACGGCCACGTACGTACATACGGGCAGGGTCTCGAACGCCTACTCACGCATACGTACGACCAGGGCTCGTGTACATGGCTTGGTCGGAACGGAGAAATAGTGTCGTCGTCGTGTTCATGGGAAGCCAACCGGCTGGGTCGGAACGGAATGCGTCGTCGTGTTCATCGGGAGGGCTTGGACGGAACAACCGATGGAAACGAGGCCTGGCGTACCGTAGAACGGAGGAAACAGCCTTGTGTTCGACTGGCCACGTTTGAAACGGGATCATGTTCATCGGGAGGGGTCCGGCGTACCGCAAAACGGATGAAACGGACCTCCTACGGTCGAAACGAGGGTCCTGTTGATCGGGAGGGGTGTGGCGTACCGCAAAATGGAGGAAACAGACTTGTGTTGGAGCGCTACGGTCGAAACGGGGGTCCTGTTCATCGGGAGGGGCGTGGCGTACCGCAAAACAGAGGAAACAGACTTGTGTTGGACCGCTAGCGAAACGGGGGTCCTGTTCATTGGGAGGAGTGGGGCGTACCACAAAACGGAGGAAATGGACTTGTGTTGGAGCACTACAGTCCAAACGGGGGTCCTGTTCATCAGGAGGGGTGTGGCGTACCCTAAAACGGGACTCCACGGGATACTGTTCATCACCACCGTCGACCCCCTCCAGCCTCCACGGGCTACTGTTCATCCACCGTCGACCTCCTCCAGTCTCCACCTGCGACTATTCAGCCTCCACCGCGCGCTACTCCACTGGCTACTGTTCAACCAGCCCTCTCCACGGGCTCCTGTTCAACAACCCCTCCACGAGCTACTGTTCATCCATCCCTCCACCATCTACTATTCATGCAGCCCTCCACGGGGTGGTCATGTTCATGCAGCCCTCCACGGGGTCCTGTTCATGCAGCCCCAACCGGCTCGATCGAACATGGTCCTGTTCATGCAGAGGCAACACCACGGGGTCCTGTTCAGTCACCCCCACCGGGAACTGTTCATCAAAACTCCCCGAGCAACGCTCACTGTTCATGCAGAGGTAGCATCGATCGGCTTCAGTTAGCAGTAGTAGCGAAGGAATCGCTCGATCGGGTTCAGTTAACAACCATCGATCGATTGCTCGGGTTCAGTAATGCGTAGCCTGCAGTGCAATCGCTCGGGTTCAGTTAGAGCCCAACGCCTCGCTCGGGTTCAGTTAGAGCCCAACGCCTCGCACCCATGCGCGTGCGTGTACGAGAGAAACGCGCATCGCTCGGCCCCGACCACCCACCGTAATCGGGAACACCCCGATATTTTCCTCGACCTCGCTTCTACCACGGTTTTTGCCGTCATGGACGGCCCAAAGAATGTCATGCAGCTGCGTCTCCGGCCCGCCCAGGACGAAAAACCCATTTTCTGTCATGATTTTTTGTCATAGAAGTAGGACCCCACCACATCTATGATGATACCGTGTTTTGTCACAATTATTGTCATAGAAGTGTCATAAGTATGACAGAAAAAGTTTCATTCGGCCCAAAATGTCACGGATGTGTCTTTTTTTTGTAGTGCATGATGCATTCTCCTCCTCGCCAGTTACCACGGGCACCTGTCCGTCGGGACATCACTTGTGATAACATTTCCATAGCGTCGTCCGACCCGCGGACCCACCGTGATCAGCACCAAGTTCATCGGGAGCGTGCCCATGAAGATGCTCAAACTACCATTGAGCGTCGGCTCGAAGCACGCCATCAGTCAGATAGGCGGGCAGGGCCCACTACGGACCACCCAGCACCGGGAGGCTATGGAGGCTTACCTTACGAGGTAGGCTGTCCAGCCTTTACCCGTGAGCTGCGGCAGTTCCAGTGGCCCACTCACCACACATTCAAGCCTGATGTCGATGTGAAGTACAATGGCAAGACTCACCCGTCAGAGTTCCTCAGCATCTACACCATCATGATGCAGTCCGCCGGAGCACGTGACGACAAGGTGCTTGCCAATTACTTCCCGTTGGCGCTTAAACCCAACGTCATGTCATGGTTGATGCACTTGCCAGTAGATTCTATTTCTTCCTGGTCGGATCTGTGCCATGAGTTTGTTGGCGCCTTTATGGGAGGCCACCAAGCTCATGGCCGGGCAAGCGATTTGCATGTCATCCCCCATAAAGAAGGTGAAAACCTGCGCAAGTACATACAGAGATTCAGCCGAGTGCAGTACAACATCCCAGATGTTCATCCCGCTGCCGTCATCAGCGCATTCCCTCAGAATGTGCATAACCGCAAGATGCGCGAAGAGCTGGCGATGAATAAGGTCAAGGATGTGGCTGAACTCTATGTTCTGGCCGACAGATGCGCCCGGGCTGAAGAGGGAAGGAAGTACCCCGGCAAATACGCCAGTGTGGAAACCGATTCCAGACGAAGACGCCGTCGCCCTGGCGAAGAAGGGCCGACACCGCAACAGGAAACGCAAGGGCAAGGCCGTGCTTTCCGTCGAGGGATCCGACGACAGCCGGCACTGCCAAGAAGACCAAGGCAAATGACCCTAACAAGGAAGTTGCCGTGTGTGTCGCCTTCCGGGCCTTGGCGGCTGTCGATAAGCAAGGAGGCTCCGACAAGCAGTACTGCAAAATCCATCGCACCAAGGGCCATGACCTCTAGAACTGTCAGCAAGTCGAGCAACTCGCAGAGAAGCAGAAAGCCGAATATGAAAGGAGGGACAAGGAGAAGGGCCAAGATGGTGCTGAGGGATCCGACAAGAAGCGTGGCGGCCAGCCTGGCCGCCGCGGCAAAGATAACCAACAAGAAAGGTCCGCTCGAGGCCGCGACAAGAAGCAAGAAGACGATGATCATGATGAGGACAACGAGTCCGGCGAGCAAGAGCTCCAGAAAGCTACGGGGGCCATGTGCGTCGACGGCGGTGCCTCTCTGCACACATCTCACCGCCAGCTCAAGCAGTGGGCGCATGAGATCACAGCAGCAGAACCATCATTCGACGCCCGGAAGCCGCTGAAGTGGTCCAACACACCTATCATTTTTGACGCTGAGGATCACCCTGACCACACAACTGCGGTCGGGTGTTTGCCATTGTTGGTTTCACCAATAATACGCAACGTCAAGGTGATGAAAATGCTGGTTGATGGCGGAGCCGGTCTGAACTTGATCTCGCCCGTTGTGATCGAAAGGCTGCAGATTCCTGATGGAGACCTCGAAGAGACGGGCACGTTTCAAGGGGTCAACATGGGAAGGAGTCAGCCAAAGGGTAAAGTCACGCTGCCCATGACATTTGGAGGCGAGCTGAACTATAGAACATAGAGGGTTGTTTTTGATGTTGCCGAGATCCCCTTGCCTTACAACGGGATCCTCGGCCGCCCATCGTTGGCCAAGTTCATGGCAGCATCACATTACGCCTACAACACACTGAAGATGCCTGGGCCGATGTCCATCATCACCGTCCCCTCCAACAAGAAGGATGCACTGATCTTCACTGATCAACTTTACTGGGAGGCAGTTGCAGCGACTGCCGCCAAGGCACTTGCTCCTGCCGCTGAAGCCCCGGGAGGGAAGAAGACCGGTAAGACCTCTCGCACCCACTCTGGCAAGCGCACCTCTTCGGAGTGCAGCGCTCCCGTCGAGGACGTGCCAGAGAGCTCCACCGGCAAGAGCAAGAAATCTAGAGCTACTCCACCACAAACCAAGAAGGTGTCCGTCAAGGAGGATGGCACCGGAGGGGCTTTCACCATAAGCTCCACCCTCGATAGCAAATAGGAAGGCACGCTCGTCACCTTCCTGCGGGCAAATGTCGACGTGTTTGCGTGGCAAGAATCTGACATTCTCGGCGTTCCCAGGGAGGTGAATGAGCACCATCTTGCTATCTGCCCTCACGCGCGGCTCGTCAAGCAGAAGGTCAGGAAGCAAGCTCTAGAACGACAAGAGTTCATCACAGAGGAAACCAGGAAGTTGGAAGCGGCATGCTTGGTGAAAAGAGTACTCCATCCAACGTGGCTGGCCAATCCGGTGGTGGTGTGCAAGGCAAATGGGAAGTGGAGATTGTGTATTGATTACACAGACATCAATAAGGCCTGTCCAAAGGACCCTTTCCCGTTGCAGCGCATTGATCAGATTGTAGACTCCATGACTGGGTGTGACCAGTTATCATTCCTTGATGCTTACTCAGGATACCATCAAATCTTCATGATGAGAGAAGATGAAGAAAAGACAACATTCATCACCCCATGTGGTATGTATTGCTTCATACGAATGCGTTTCGGGTTGAAGAGTGCTGGCTCAACATTTGCAAGAGCAGTCCGAATTGGTTTTGAGCCTCAGCTGCATAGAAATATGGAAGCCTATATGGATGACATAGTGGTCAAAACCAAGGACAAGGCAACACTTATACATGATTTAGAAGAGACATTTGAGAATTTGCACAAGATCAACCTCAAGTTGAACCCTGAGAAGTGTGTCTTCAGTGTTTCGTCTGGCAAGCTTCTCGGTTTCTTCGTGTCATAGCGTGGGATCGCGGCGAATCTAGACAAGATCAAGGCTATCGAGCAAATTGAGGGACCCAGGCAGATCAAGGATGTGCATCGGCTTGCTGGCTGTGTTACTGCCATGAGAAGATTCATCTCCAAATCTACCGAGCGTGCCCTTCCCTTTTTCAAAATCTTGAAAAAGGCAGGCCCAATGGAATGGACCCCAGAAGCCGAAGCAACACTACAAGATTTGAAGAAGTACCTCTCCTCTACGCCAATACTAGTCGCGCCCAAACCACAAGAGCCGTTGCTGCTATATCTAGCGGCGACGAATCAAGTGGTCAGTGCTGCGCTAGTAGCCCAGAGAGAGGCCAATGCGGAAGTAATAGCAACGACATAATCTGACACCACTGGGACAGAAGCAACGCAACCAAATGAAGTAGTGCAAAAGAAGAAGATGATGCAACACTCGGTTTACTTTGTCAGCTCCCTCTTGTAAGGGGCTAGGTCAAGGTACTCTGGTGTACAGAAATTGCTCTTCGGCCTCCTTATGGCCTCGAGGAAGCTGCGTCATTACTTCCAAGCACATGAAATTACCGTCGTCACCCGCCTCCCGTTGCAGCGGATATTGCATAACCCAGATGCGACCGGGAGGATTGTGGAATGGGCCTTGGGACTGTCGAGCTTTGGTTTGAAGTTTGAAAGAACTTCAACGATTCAAAGTAGAGTCTTGGCGGAGTTCATTGCAGAGTGGACCTCAACACCCGACGAAGAAATCCAGGAGACCAGTCTCCCTGACAAGGAAACAAGTCGCGACTGAATTATGTACTTTGACGGAGCTTTCTCGCTGCAAGGCGCCGATGCTGGTGTGCTGCTCGTTGCGCCCACCGGAGAGCACCTCAAGTATGTGGTTTAGATGCACTTCCCCAAGGAGATGTCAACGAACAACACTGCCGAGTACGAGGGACTGCTTGCCGGTCTCAGGATCGTGGCAGACCTCGGAATCAATAAGCTCATCGTCAGGGGTGATTCGCAGCTTGTCGTCAAGAAAGTTAACAAGGATTACCAGAGCCCGTTGATGGAGGCCTACGTAGATGAAGTGAGGAAGCTGGAGGAGTGTTTTGACGGTATACAAGCAGAGCATGTTCCCCGAGCAGAGAACGACATCGCCGACTACTTGTCAAAGTGCGCCACCCTCAAACTACCTGTGGAACCAGGTACCTTTGTGCTTCGATTAACTCAACCATCCGTTGAACCATAAATAGAGAAGAACAAGCAAAGGAAATCAGGCCCCGGCAAGTACTTTCCCGCCGGGCTCCCAGGGGCCGCCGGCAAATATGTTGTCGGGGACACTGAGCTTGCCGTAGGGCAACAAACTACGGTGGGGCGTCAAACCCTTGCCGTGGAGGCAGCTGCTCCTATGGCAGAGGAGATGCCTTTAGTCCTTGCCGTCAAGCCCCAGGCTCTGGCATGGGCACAACATACCGTCCGATTTCTCCAAACAGGGGAGCTTCATGAGGAGCAAGAAGAAGCAGAGAAAGTAGCCCGTCGGTCTGCCATGTATCAGTTCGTCGATGACATCTTATACAAAAAAAAGGCCGAACAACATGAAATTGAAGTGCATCCCCCGGGAGGAAGGACTGGAGCTGTTGGCAGAGATACACGAAGGCATATGTGGTTCCCACATAGGGTCAAGGGCCCTTGCCGGCAAGGCATTCCGGCAAAGTTTCTTCTGGCCCACTGCCCTCCAAGATGCAACGACACTAGTAACCAAGTGTGAAGTGTGTCAGTTCCATTCAAAGAAGCTTCATCAACCAGCTCAAGCTCTCCAAACAATCCCTCTTTCCTGGCCATTCTCAATATGGGGGATCGACATACTGGGCCCCTTTCCCCGTGTTGTCGAGGGCTTTGAGTACTTGTACGTTGCAATCGACAAGTTCACAAAGTGGCTAGAGGTGGAAGCAGTGAGAAAGGTGACATCACAATCAGCCGTCAAGTTCTTCAAGGGCCTAGTCTGCCGTTTTGGTGTACCAAACAGAGTCATCACTGACAACGGCACGCAGTTCACAAGCCGCACCTTCATGCAGTACATTCAAGACCTCGGCATCAAGGTATATTTTGCTTCTGTTGCGCATCCTTGAAGTAACGACCAGACAGAGAGGCCAAACGGTGAAGTACCGTGAGGCCTCCGGACAAGGACTTTTGACAGGCTGCACAAGTGCGGAAGGCGCTGGATTGATGAATTGCCGACGGTTCTTTGGTCAATCAGAACGACACCAAATCGAGCCACCGGCCAGACACCCTTCTCCCTCGTTTACGGGGCGGAAGCAGTTCTCCCCACGGAACTCACATACTGGTCACCCCGAGTGCTCGCTTATGATGAGCTTGAGCAAGAGCAACTGTGGCAAGATGACGCAACGCTCCTCGAGGAAGATCGTCTTCGGGCGGCTGTGCGAGCAGCACACTACCAGCAAGCCTTGTGCCGCTACCATAGCCGCAAGGTTCATGCCCGAAGCTTTGAGGAAGGCGACCTTGTTCTTCGGTGCGTTCGGTCGGCCAAGAATTGCAAAAAGTTGACGACAGAGTGGGAAGGCCCTTATCGAGTAATACGAGTCACCAGGCCTCGTGCAGTTCGCCTAGAGACCGAAGACGGTATTCCGGTGAGCAACTCCTGGAACATCGAACATCTTCGCAAGTTTTACCCGTAAGGCGCGGTTGCCGGGCTCCCCGGCAACCCACCCTTTTGTACAAGCCTTGTCGGCAAGGCATGTAACCCTTCGTACAAAGCCAGGCGCATACTCTGAGCATAAATAAATGAAGCGCTGGCGCCCTAAGTTTTAGCATGGATGCTAGGTTGAGTGTCTTTCTCTGTTAGGGTTGATAGTGCTTGTCGGTCACTAACCCCTAGCCTAGAGGTCGAGTGTGCGTCTCTCTGTTCCTTTCCATCCTCTTTTGTTCACAGGATGCATGGACATTTCTGCTGGGCTGTTTGGGAGAAAGAGGACAGGCCGATGCTCCGACCCCGGCGAACTAAACTTGCTGGGGGCTGCAGGTCCAAGGGTCTGTCCATGACAAGACAAGGTTGCCGAGGGCTACAAGATGAGATAAGCCTTTCATCCCCCACTTCTTACTTCCGTATGTAACTTGAACGTACGAGACTTTGCTCGCTCTTATACCATCATGCTCCCTTTTTCTCTGCGTCCAACAAACTTTATTTTGGACCGAAACTCGATAGTAGTGTGATGGGAAAGGAGCAGACGAAGGGCCTAATCCTACTCTGCTCCTACTTTCGCCAAGGGCGTGAATGTGGTCGAGCTATAGAGCCGGAAGACGGCAAGGCCTGTTACCGGGGGTACAATGTTTATCTTAAGATAACAAGGATTCGTTCCTTGGTGTGGCCCCTGCCCACACACAAAACAAACCTAGCAACACCCTTCCTCCATTAATACATTGTAAACAAGTACAATTCATACAGAATGCATACATGAGCAAGGGGATTACAAGATTTAAATCTTACAAAGGCCTGTAGGCTTAAAAACTGAAAAGACATAAAGTGCCTGTAATCCCTTTCTTGTCCCTCTCCTCAGGAAATGGAACAAGATGGCAAAAGGGCAAAGGGAGCGCCTAGGCGAAGCACGAGCAGTAGAAAGCACCAAGAGAACATCCCGGTGGCCGTCCCGAAGAAGGCTGGTGATGATAGCGCCGGGAGAAGAACCGAGAGATGAGGCAGCGGGCCGGCAACACGCAAGAAAGGCGTTTGATGCCCGCGTACTCGGACTTGACGGCCGCCGCCCACCTTCTTCGTCTTCTCCGGCCTCCCAACGCCAGCCGCCCAAGGAGGCGACCATGAGAAGTTCGAGGGGCTGGCGATGCAAATGATGGTGCTGCCGGTGTCGCCCAGGGACGGTGTGTCCGATGCCTAGTCAGACCCGTCATCGTCCCGACTACTGCCCTCGTCGTCGATGTCACTGTCCTCCCCGAGCGACAATTCATCATCGATCGAGCTCTCCGCACAACACCCTAGCATGTGTCCCGAGCGCCTGAAGACCTTGACGGAGAGCAGATCGCTCTCCGCTAACTTGAGGCAGAGGGCATGCCCCTTCATCAAGTAGTAGGCACGCATGAAGGTCTTCCACCCCCGGTGGAGAAGCATTACATGAGGGGCGGGGAACTTGGTGTTCACCCACATGGCACCATTGCAACACCCCTCCATGCGAAGCCTCAACCTCGATGGCTGGTCGACCTCCAACACCCTCGTGAACGCTTCAGGAAGACAAAGGCGACTGCGCGGCGGCTCGTGCAGTTGCAGATGAACTCCAGCGCCGTGTCCCCGACATGGCCGCGTGGTGAGGCAGGAGGAGACAGCGAAGGAGATGGAGACGGAGATGATGACGACGCGGGTGTGCCCCATCCTCGCCTGCCTCTGCCTCGACCGCCTCGCCGACAACGACACCGGCCGGTGCCTCTAGCTCTAGCATGGACCTCATCTTGGGCGTCGGGCTCTTCTTTGACCGCCGCCACCCTCTGACGAGAGGAAGACATGGTCGCTTCTGCGGGGGCATGGCCACGGCCACACCCTCTCGCCATGACTTGGGAAGGAAAGGGATCGGACTGGAAGAGGATGAGCGGGGCGGGGGGGGGGGCACTGTCCCTATCCCCTTCTTTATATGAGAGCGAGACCAAGCAAGCCTGAAGGCAACAGCCCGAATCGACCAATCCAGTCGCCGGAGGTGCAAGGAAACAAGACCTACCCACTGCCCCAATCAGCAGCGCCCGACCCCCCGCCCCGGCGTTAACGCCCGCACCCTCTGCATCCGCCGCCTGCCCTCCCCGATGCATGAGGGGCACATGGCGGGCGGATCGGGATTCAGATGGCGTGTGGTATGACTGTTTCGCACCCCATGATCATGGGGCGACCCAAATCCACTTAGTAAATGAGCCGCGCTCCCGCAACTTCCTCTATTTTTTATGAGGAGAACGCGGACCGCCTCTTTACTATTTGGAATCACAGGGTGACGCAAGCATGCTGCGGTCACCCCATGCACGACCCCCACGTCATGCGCAGATCATGGGGAAGCACAACCACCAGAGGAGTTACTGCAGTAAAAAGAATCCGGCCCCACTGCTCACGCACCGTTCTAGGCCTAGCCCAACAGCGCGTCGCGCTTATGTATGGCCCAGGCCCCGGGGCTCCTATTGGTGTACAAAAGTAGGGGTGCTCCTTTGTACCCCTTGTGCACAGGTGTAACACCCCAAATTTTTGAGTTGGTTTTTCTTGCAAACTTTTGGCCATTTTGAAAAGGGAATTGTTTGATCCTTTCTTTTGTCCTTCTAAAATCCCTTTTTGCCAAAGTTTGTGTGTCTTCTCAAGCTTGGTTTTTGGCCTTGAAGTTCTCCTCTTGTGTTTGGCTCAAGCACAAGTTGAGATTCAAAAGGAGTTGTTTGAGTTCACCACTTCTTGTTTAAAATTCTCAAGTTTAACCTTGACTTGTATCCCCTCCAACCTTCATCTTGCCATATCCCAACAGGAACAATCCTCTCCAAGACTCTCTTCACACCATGGGACAAGCATTTCATCAATTCCAGCAAGTTGGGAGCTTATTGGGATTTTTCTCCTATTTATTTCATTCCAAAAACAATTCTGTCTTTTATAGTGGACCTTGGTGATTTACAAAGGAACCACAATTTTCATCTACCTATTTGACTCCAAACCAACTCTCCTATATAGTCCTTAGTACCCACAACCTAGATCCATCTTGTTTCACTGGTCCATAGTTCAAAATTTTCAAATTTCACCTACTACAAGTTTGGACCAGATTTGCAAAATTTGGTGAAATTCATATTTATCTTCATCCAAAAATTCTGTGAAAAAACATGCAGCCTCTAGATACATCAAGAGGCCACTCCACCAAAAATCAGCTCCAGAGACATTGCACAAATACCAGAATCAATTCATCAAACACCTAGCCTACACTGTTCTGTCAAATTCAGAACTGTAACTGAAATTGCCTACATTTCGTCAGTTTCGTCAGTTTCGTCAGAATCCTTCAGCGCAGCGACAAAGCTCGTCTGTGCTCCCTTGGCTCGATGCTGCACTGCAGCTTCTCCTTATCCTTGCGCCGCACGGTCGCTTGGCCGTTTCTGGGCGTCGGTGGCGCCCTGTCCCGACCGCGCCGGCGGCTGCCACGGCTACAGCGCCGCCCGTGGCGGCTGACAGAAGCAACGCCGCAGCTCCATGCCGTTTCCCGCCGTCCAGACCATTCCAGTGCTCCGCGTGTCCCTCCCCACAGCCAGCGCACGCGTGGCATACCGTCGCCGTGGCGTGGCACGCGCAGAGCGCCGTTTCTGCCGCCGTCAAGCCGCGCGGCCGTTCTGTCGAGGACAGGCCGTAAAACCACCTCTACTGCTATGTTAAGCGCGGGAATGGGGCTTCTAGAGATCATAGATGATGCTCAAGCCCCTAGCTCCACCGTCCGACCACTGGAGCGCCGTAATTGGCTCGCCGGACTTATCCGTTCGCGGCAGCCACCTCGAGCCGCCTATAAAAGGCACCCCCGAGCTCGTGCTCGAGCACACACGCCTTCACTACTTCCCTAGACCACGCCCGACCTCTGGAAGAGCCCCGAGAGGCTCTTCTTCCCCGGCTCCGGCCAGCTACCTCCGCCTCGGGCCCCAGCTCCGTTCACTCCAGTGAGGGCTCCTCCGCCACCGTGAACTTGAACGTAGTACCCTAGCACCCACCTTGTCCTAACCCCCAACACAATTTCTCTCCAGAAACCTTCTCCGACGAGGTCCACGAACACCCGAGCCGCCGTCCGCCGGAGATAAGCTCGTCGTCGACGTGGGACTCGCCGGCACCCAACTCCACCACCGTTCGACGCGGAAGACCACCGTGAAGCCATAGGTACCACTCCCCTCCCCTATCTCGCCGTGGATCGACGCCGGCGATCACCGCAGCACCGACGCCGGCGCGGCTCTCTTTCCTTTTTGTTGAAACCTGATAGGTGGGGTCCCTCTGTTAGTCTCTCACCTCTCCCCCTCGAACCGTTTTCTGTTGGCGTATTTCAACAAAGTGTGTTTTCCCTCTGCGGGTGACGTGCTGCGTACCGGTTCGTTTCGTTACTTTCTGTTCTAGCCCCTGGATCTTTTCTGTTTCATTACAGATGGGTCCCTGGACAGAAACCTTAATATCTTTTAAACTAAAAGTGATTTTGAGTTGATTCTTTTTCTGTCCACTTTGGTTTTCTGTCTAGTTTTTTGTCATATTTATGTGGAAATATTTTGAGCAACTTTATTTGCACGCGCGGTATTTATGTAGTATATATTTTTGTTTGAATACATAGATACCGGAGGCCATGACGGAGACGCGAATCACGCCGAGTTAGGCTCCGACTTTTCAGAACCAGGCAAGCATGTTTGAACTCTTGATATGATGAGTGTGTTGCATGTTTGCTCGAGTAGCTCGTTTCATAAGCATGATCATATGGGCATATGTGTATGGCATATTTCATGCAAGTTAGCTTCGGGTGAGTCCCGAAGGAGAATGTTGAACCACCTCGATCATATGGTGATATGATGGGGTGGAATGCTGGTATTGTTGGAGCATGCCAGTAGTTGGTTAACTCAGTATCAACGGAGATCATGTCATGATTCCGTTCGTCTCCTTTTCGGTACTATCATAGGCCGTCCGTTGGGATTACGGTCTAGTCGGTTGTAAACCACTTTCCGAGTACACACCAAGTAGAGGGGCCGGGATGAGGGTTCCATGGCCCTAGGTTAAAGCCCGTCATCCGGCCAGGGGGCATGGGTGTTTCCGGTTGGGACTGAGAGGGGGGCACCCCTTAGAGCGCGCATATATAAATTTGATCCCATGCTATTCGAGGTTGTAGCCTCCCCATCTTAAAGTTTTCTGTGAATGTCGTTGCGGGTGATTCCGGACGACAGGATGTTAAATGGGTGTGTACTGGTTAGTTGAGTTTCTGCTAAAACACCGTAGACGAGACTAGCCCACGTGGCTAGTAGAACCCGTTGGCTATGAGTTAATGGTACAAGCTCTGTAGAGTTAAATTCCTTCAGTAGCCATGTTTATGGCCTAGGGTCAATCTTCATGTCAACCCGGTGACCGTTTTCGAGTATATTCTCGTTGGTAACCAGAGTAGTATTTTCGTCAAGTTCATTTGGTAGATGAACTCCCCTGCTATCTCTGTATTTATTTATTTCCAGAAGTATTTCATCATTACACTAATGCTATTTATAAGCCCTTTATGTGATGTAGCTCAGACGTCCGACTGTGGCATCCTTTTCTTTTATAAGCCCTTTATGTGATGTCGCTCAGACGTCCGACTGTGGCATTCTTTTCTTTTATAAGCCCTTTATGTGATGTCGCTCAGACGTTCAACTGTGGCATTCTTTTCTTTTATAAGCCCTTTATGTGATGTCGCTCAGACATCCGACTGTGGCATTCTTTTCTTTTATAAGCCCTTTATGTGATGTCGCTCAGACGTCCGACTGAGGCATTCTTGTTATTTATTTTGCTATAAGCCCTTTATGTGGTGTCGCTTAGACGCCCGACTGTGGCCTGTTAACATTTATTATTGTTCCTACGAGGAGTCACCCAGACCCTCGTTTGGTCTCTTTATTATTATCTTTGGACTTCAGGAGGATTACTGCCCGACTTCCATCTTTACCTTCAGCGCATTCATATTTTATTCCGGTCACATTTTTGCTGGAATACTCATATGCATTCATGTTGGCATTTGTTATATCTTAAGTCCGAACTGTCTTGCGAGTACATTCAAAGTACTCACCTGGCTTGTTGATTTGGCCAGATGTGGACGAAGGCGATCTCATGGATGAAGAGTTCGATAGCGAGTCCGACGCTTAGAGGAGTCCCAGCCAGTCCCTTGCGATCCTGGAGTTGATCACTATTTTATAACCGCTTCCGCCTACCACCAAATAAATTCATCGGGTCTCACTGCAACACTCGATGAACTGTAGAATATTGGAGTCACACCACCCACTTCACTGTGACATTTTCCACCGCCTTTTATTACGAGTCAGTAGTATGCCACCCTGTCTTGTGCAATATCCGCCTCTATGTAATATATTGGCGCGCTTGTAATAAAATTTGTTGAGCCACCCCTAGCTCAACCTTGTATAATATTCAGTATACTGGAAATTCTGTATCAAGGATTTGTCTGCTAGCCAAAATATTATTCCTTGCTGGTTATTAAAGAGATCGGTCTTCCGGTAATTATTTTACTGAAGGACCGGTCGCGACAACCTTGGTATCAGAGCTAGGCTGACTATAGGAAGCCACTAGGTGCGCTCGCTAATCGGTTATTAGCAAAAAATCTGCTTTTCAGCATTTTTACATCTGTAGCAATTTTCTGTTGGTCAGCATAAATTTATGGCCTGACTATTCGGAATTTTTGTCTACGTTTGTAGATGGCCAGCAACGACTGATATGCATAGGTGTTCGCCAACATTCCTGAGGGGTTTGTCAAGCTCCTCATCCCATCACCAAAGTCGCAATCGGGTCATCCACACGTCCCGAATTTACACTCTATCGTCACAAGCTCAACGACAACGTGTCTATGCATCAGGCTGTGGTACACTTCAAAGGTGGGCGTTCTGAAGTGCGCCGCCTTCGATTTGTGGGCAGAGCCATGCCTACGGAGAGGCATGCCATGCAGATGGCTGCCCATGAGGCGATAGCTCGTCTCCGGGACATCCTTCCTTCGATGAAGACTCGTCGCTTCCGTTACCTCCCATGTCACGTGCCTTATACCTGTCATTATGCATTTGCATGCGCAAATGGGGAGCGTGACGAAGCCATTGAATCAATGGTTGAATACCTCAAGGCTCTTGAGGCAGCCTTTGATAACCTGGTGGACGACCTGGTGGCCGCCCGTATGGAGATGGTCCAGAGTGGCTCCGCCAATAGGAGGGAGCTGCTCCATACCGCACCACCGATGACTTTTGTCTCGCCCGCCGCATCCTATGCACCTTCCATTGTAGCCACCGCGCACCGTCTGCCTACCACTGAGGAGTTTGACCAAGTCATTGCTCCTACTCCAGTCAAAGATACACCACCTGCTGCACCTACTTCGACACCTCGTATTCATACTCCGCGCCTGGAGCCCATCAGTGAGGAGGAAGTTGAGTCTCCAGCACCACTGGGCCTTACCCTCGGTAGGCCGAGGGAAATCTTCAACATCTCCCACTAGCACATTATTTCGCGATGCGCCGCGCTCGCTTGTAATATTTGTGTGTTATGTAAAATAGGTTGATGGGAGTAGTCTATTTGCGCATCATGTAGGGCCTTGGAGGAGTGCACTAGTTTCAAATAACATGTCAGGATGTGTACGCCAACCCTGAGTGACGTATGTATAATTAGGATCTGCGTGTAACATATGTACTAGCAGCCTTCTCCGTGTGCAATCGACCAGTTTATTTCAAAAATCTTTTTCGAGCTCGTGTTTGACCGCTTTTGCAAAATCTTGGTTTATTTTCTGCTCGGTTCTTCTCAGGTTTTCTGCTTTGTTACCCCAGAGTAAGAAATGACTCATCCCTGGGCACGTTGCATGCCAAGTCCGCCGGAGGAAAATTATGGCACGCAGACAAACAACAATTTCTCACAGGGGCAGTCATGTCAGCAAGGCAGTGAGACATCATTTTCTCAAGTATGCCGCCTTTACGAGCAAAGTCAGCAACAGCACCAAGAAATGATGAACCATGTCATTAACATGGGAAATCACCGCGAACCATACCAGCAGCACTCAAAATTGTCTGAATTTCAGAAGACGCGTCCAACAACATTTTCACACACAGACAAGCCTCTTGAGGCCGATGACTGGCTTCGAGACATTGAGAGGAAGTTAATTGTGGCACAATGCTCAGACCGTGAAAAAGTACTGTACGCACCACATTATCTTACTGGAGCAGCCGTGTCATGGTGGGAAAATTTTCTGCTTATGCATCCTGACACAAATAATATCACCTGAGAAGATTTCAAGGAAGGCTTTCGTGGGGCACATATCCCTAAGAGTATCATGAAAATCAAGAAAAGAGAATTTGATGATCTCAAGCAAAGAGGCATGATAGTACAGGAGTACAACAGTCAGTTTGCGCAGTTATCACGATATGCTAACGAAGAGCGAATGACAGAAAATAAAAAGATGGAGAAATTCCTGGACGGACTGGCACCAGCACTAAAATGCCAGTTAGTCGTACATACTTTTCCAGATTTCAAGACACTGGTAGACAAAGCTATTACACTGGAAAATGAACGTCGCAGTTTGGTGGATATTCGCAAGAGAAAAAGGGATCAGACCAACCACCCCCGCAACAACAAGAATAAAATGAATTTCCAGAGGAACGTGGTAAACAGACCCACGACCAACGACACACATCCAAATAAGAATTTTCATGCAAGAGAAAAGGATTTCACCTATCGCCCGGGTGTTACCTGCTATGCATGTGGAGAAGAAGGACACTATGCTAAACAGTGCCCTAAGCCAAGAAACTCAGCGCCAAAGCCGAACAACAGCGGGAACAATTCTGCGCCCAAGCGTAACAATTTCAACCCCAATAACAATCACAGGAAAGGCCACCTGAACCATGTGACCAAGGAGCAGGCACAGGATGCACCGGATATCGTACTCGGTACGTTCCCTGTCAACACAATACCTGCCACGGTTTTGTTTGATTCTGGAGCTTCTCATTCGTTCATTTCGAAGAGTTTTGCTTTGCAACATGGTTTTTCAATGCTTCCCTTGGGAAAATCAATGACCATCAAGTCCCCCGAAAGTAAGCAGATCACTCAGAATTACTGCCAAGGTTTGACCATTGAGATTGAGGGATTAAAATTCCACGCGAACCTCATCGTGTTGGAAAACAAAGGACTGGATGTTATCCTGGGTATGGACTGGCTAATCACCAATAAAGGATTTATCGACTGCTTCAACAGAACAGTGATTCTTACCCATCATCATGGAGAAACAATAAGAGTCGTAGCTCAGGAGAGACTAGTATCTCGGCAACCAAAATTAAACAAAGTCGATGCATCTGAGTTAAGCAAGGTTCCAGTCGTATGTGAATTTCCGGATGTATTTCCCGAGGAATTACCAGGCATGTCGCCAGACAGAGAGATAGAGTTCATTATTGAGCTAGCACCAGGAACCACACCCATATATAAGAAACCATACAGAATGGCGCCATCCGAGTTGGTTGAATTGAAGAAGCAAATAAAGGAATTGCTGGACAAGGGATTTATACGGGCCAGCTCCTCACCTTGGGGCTCGCTGGTAATATTGGCCAAAAAGAAGGATGGGACCATGAGGTTGTGTATAGACTACCGAGCACTCAACATGGTCACAATCAAAAATAAATATCCGATGCCACGGATAAATGATTTATTTGACCAGCTCGCACAAGCCAAAGTTTTCTCAAAAGTTGACTTAAGGTCAGGTTATCATCAGCTGAAAGTACGCACAGAAGATATCCCGAAAACAACATTCACCTCAAGATACAGACTTTATGAATTTACAGTGATGCCGTTCGGACTGACCAACGCCCCCGCATATTTCGTCCACCTCATGAATAAGGTATTTATGAAATTCATGGACAAATTTGTGGTGGTATTGATTGATGATATTTTGGTATATTCCAAAACACCGGAAGAACATGCTGAACACCTCCGCATTGTACTGGGAGAATTAAGGAAACACCAACTTTACGCCAAATTCAGCAAATGTGAATTTTGGTTGAGACAAGTGGGTTTCCTTGGACACGTATTAACGCAAGAAGGAATTGCTGTGGACCCAGATAAAGTCAAGGCTGTACTTGGCTGGAAGTCGCCAGCCAGTGTAACGGATATACGCAGTTTCCTCGGTATGGCCGGATATTACAGAAGGTTTATTGAAGGATTTTCCACCATAGCCAAACCAATGACCCAGCTACTCAAGAAGGATAAGAAATTCGAGTGGACCGAAGCATGTGAGAAAAGCTTCCAAGAGCTCAAAAAGAGGTTAATGACAGCCCCAGTATTAATTGTGCCAGACATACACAAGAGCTTTGAAGTATATTGCGATGCGTACTGATGCAAGAAGGCAAAGTAGTCGCCTACGCATCCCGGCAACTGCGAAAACATGAAGAAAATTATCCTACTCACGATTTGGAGTTGGCAGCAGTCATTCATGCGCTCAAGGAATGGTGGCACTTCTTACTTGGAAATCGCTGTGAAATATATACGAACCATAAGAGCCTCAGCTATATTTTCACACAGCCAGATCTAAATTTACGGCAACGACGCTGGTTGGAACTGGTAAAAGTTTACGACGTTGGTATCCACTATCACCCCGGGAAAGCAAACGTAGTAGCCGATGCTCTCAGCCGTTACCCCAGCCCGAACAGCGGCAGCATACAGAACCCGAGACCCGAATTTCAGCGAGAATTTGCCAGACTCAACCTAATGATGGTCACGGAGGGCGAAGTATCCAAGCTAGAAATACAGCCTACACTGATAGAGCAAATAAAGAAGGCTCAACTCGGACACCCCAGTATCGAAGGAAAAAAAAAGAGAAGTAAGTCAAGGCAAGGCTTCAGAATTCACCATAGACAGTGAAGGAATATTATGGTTCGGAGACAGACTCTGCGTACCCAACAGCAACGACCTCAAACAGCAAATTCTAGCGGAAAGTCATACCGCTCCATACTCAATCCACCCTGGAGGTACGAAAATGTATAAGGATATTTAGGAAAGATTTTGGTGGCACGGCATGAAGAGGGATATAGCCACATTTATTGCATGCTGCGATTCATGTCAACGCATTAAAGCCGAGCACCAAAAACCCGCAGGGCTATTACAGCCAAACAAGATACCTGAATGGAAATGGGACGATATTGGAATGGATTTTATTGTTGGACTACCACGGTCACAACACGGTAACGATGCCATATGGGTCATCACAGATAGACTGACCAAGGTGGCACATTTCATACCCGTCAAGACAACACACATCACTCAAAAGCTCGCCAGGTTTTACCTCGCCCGGATAGTATGCCTACATGGTGTGCCCAAGACTATAATATCCGACAGGGGCACTCAGTTCGTCTCAAAATTTTGGGACCAGTTGCAGCAAGCCCTCGGGACACAACTAACATTCAGTACGGCTTACCACCCCCAGACTGGAGGACAAACGGAACGAGTAAATCAAATACTCGAAGACATGCTAAGGGCATGTGTCCTCACCTATGGGGCCAGTTGGGAGGAAAGTTTACCATATGCACAGTTTGCATATAACAATAGTTACCAAGCTAGCCTGCAGATGGCACCTTTCGAAGCCTTGTACGGATGGAGATGCCGTACTCCATTGAATTGGTCGGAAACAGGGGACAGCCGCATATTCGGCCCCGATATGTTGAAGGAAGCCGAGGAGAAAGTAAAAATGATACGGGATCGACTCAAGACCGCCCAGAGCCGACAAAAGAGCTATTACAACCAAAAGCATCGGGGAATAAGTTTTGAGCCCGATGACGACATATACCTGCGTGTGTCACCGATGAGAGGACTACAACGATTCAAAGTCAAAGGGAAACTAGCACCACGATTCATCGGACCCTTCCGTATAGTTGCACGAAGAGGCACAGTAGCTTACCAACTGGACCTTCCCAAAGAACTGTCCGACGTCCACGACGTGTTCCACGTCTCGCAACTACGGAAGTGTGTAAGCAACCCAGAGAAACATGTGTCACATGAAAATCTTGATGTGCAACTAGATCTTACATACCGAGAACACCCAGTGAAGATTTTGTAGGAGTCTGAAAGGAGGACCCGTCAGAAAACTATTAAATTTCTCAAAGTTCAGTGGAGTAATCACACAGAGGATGAGGAAACATGGGAAAGGGAAGATTTCCTTCGGACAGAACATCCGCACCTATTTGAGGATCAGCTGAAATCTCGGGGACGAGATTTTTCCTAAGGGGGTAGGTGTTGTAACACCCCAAATTTTTGAGTTAGTTTTTCTTGCAAACTTTTGGCCTTTTTGAAAAGGGAATTGTTTGATCCTTTCTTTTGCCCTTCTAAAATCCCTTTTTGCCAAAGTTTGTGTGCCTTCTCAAGCTTGGTTTTTGGCCTTGAAGTTCTCCTCTTGTGTTTGGCTCAAGCACAAGTTGAGATTCAAAAGGAGTTGTTTGAGTTCACCACTTCTTGTTTAAAATTCTCAAGTTTAACCTTGACTTGTATCCCCTCCAACCTTCATCTTGCCATGATCCCAACAAGAACAATCCTCTCCAAGACTCTCTTCACACCATGGGACAAGCATTTCATCAATTCCAGCAAGTTGGGAGCTTATTGGGATTTTTCTCCTATTTATTTCATTCCAAAAACAATTCTGTCTTTTATAGTGGACCTTGGTGATTTACAAAGGAACCACAATTTTCATCTACCTATTTGACTCCAAACCAACTCTCCTAGATAGTCCTTAGTACCCACAACCTAGATCCATCTTGTTTCACTGGTCCATAGTTCAAAATTTTCAAATTTCACCTACTGCAAGTTTGGACCAGATTTGCAAAATTTGGTGAAATTCATATTTATCATCCAAAAATTCTGTGAAAAATCATGCAGCCTCTAGATACATCAAGAGGCGACTCCACCAAAAATCAGCTCCAGAGACATTGCACAAATACCAGAATCAATTCATCAAACACCTAGCCTACACTGTTCTGTCAAATTCAGAACTGTAACTGAAACTGCCTACACTTCGTCAGTTTCGTCAGTTTCGTCAGAATCCTTCAGCACATTGACAAAGCTCGTCTGTACTCCCTTGGCTCGACATTACACTGCAGCTTCTCCTTATCCTTGCGCCACACGGTCGCTTGGCCGTTTCTAGGCGTCGGTGGCGCCCTGGCCCGACCGCGCCGGCGGCTGCCACGGCCACAGCGCCGCCCGTGGCGGCTGACAGAAGCAACGCCGCAGCTCCACGCCGTTTCGCGCCGCCCAGACCATCCCAATGCTCCGCGTGTCCCTCCCCATAGCCAGCGCACGCCTGGCATACCGTTGCCGTGGCCTGGCACGCGCAGAGCGCTGTTTCTGCCGCCGTCAAGCCGCGCGGCTATTCCGTCGAGGACAGGCCGTAAAACCACCTTTACTGCTAAGTTAAGCGCGGGAATGGGGCTTCTACAGATCATAGATGATGCTCCAGCCCCTAGCTCTGCCGTCCGACCACTACAGCACCGTAATTGGCTCGCCGGACTTACCGTTTGCGGCAGCCACCTCGAGCCGCCTATAAAAGGCACCCCCGAGCTCGTGCTCGAGAACACACGTCTCCACTACTTCCCTAGACCACGCCCGACCTCTGGAAGAGCCCCGAGAGGCTCTTCTTCCCCGGCTCCGGCCAGCTACCTCCGCCTCGGGCCCCAGCTCCGTTCACTCCGGTGAGGGCTCCTCCGCCACCGTGAACTTGAACGTAGTACCCTAGCACCCACCTAGTCCTAACCCCAACCCAATTTCTCTCCAGAAACCTTCTCCGACAAGGTCCACGAACACCCGAGCCGCCGTCCGCCGGAGATAAGCTCGCCGTCGACGTGGGACTCGCCGGCACCCAACTCCACCACCGTTCGACGCGGTAGACCACCATGAAGCCATAGGTACCACTCCCCTCCCCTATCTCGCCGTGGATCGATGCTGGCGATCACCGCAGCACCGGCGCCGGCGCGGCTCTGTTTCCTTTTTTTCAAACCTGACAGGTGGGGTCCCTCTGCCAGTCTCTCACCTCTCCCCCTCGAACCGTTTTCTGTTGGCGTATTTCAGCAAAGTGCATTTTCCCTCTGCGGGTGACGTACTGCATACCGGTTCGTTTCGTTACTTTCTGTTCTAGCCCCTGGATCTTTTCTGTTTCATTACAGATGGGTCCCTGGACAGAAACCTTAATATCTTTTAAACTAAAAGTGATTTTGAGTTGATTCTTTTTCTGTCCACTTTGGTTTTCTATCTAGTTTTTTGTCATATTTATGTGGAAATATTTTGAGCAACTTTATTTGCACACACGATATTTATGTAGTATATATTTTTGTTTGAATACATAGATACCGGAGGCCGTGACGGAGACTCGAATCACGCCGAGTTAGGCTCCGACTTTTCAGAACCAGGCAAGCATGTTTGAACTCTTGATATGATGAGTGTGTTGCATGTTTGCTCGAGTAGCTCGTTTCATAAGCATGATCATATGGGCATATGTGTATGGCATATTTCATGCAAGTTAGCTTTGGGTGAGTCCCGAAGGAGAATGTTGAACCACCTCGATCATATGGTGATATGATGGGGTGGAATGCTGGTATTGTTGGAGCATGCCAGTAGTTGGTCAACTCAGTATCAACGGAGATCATGTCATGATTCCGTTCGTCTCCTTTTCGGTACTATCATAGGCCGTCCGTTGGGATTACGGTCTAGTCGGTTGTAAACCACTTTCCGAGTACACACCAAGTAGAGGGGCCGGGATGAGGGTTCCATGGCCCTGGATTAAAGCCCGTCATCCGGTCAGGGGGCATGGGTGTTTCCGGTTGGGACCGAGAGGGGGGCACCCCTTAGAGCGCGCATATATAAATTTGATCCCATGCTATTCGAGGTTGTAGCCTCCCCGTCTTAAAGTTTTCCGTGAATGTCGTCACGGGTGATTCCGGACGACAGGATGTTAAATGGGTGTGTACTGGTTAGTTGAGTTTCTGCTAAAACACCGTAGACGGGACTAGCCCACGTGGCTAGTAGAACCCGTTAGCTATGAGTTAATGGTACAAGCTCTGCAGAGTTAAATTCCTTCAGTAGCCATGTTTATGGCCTAGGGTCAATCTTCATGTCAACCCGGTGAACGTTTTCGAGTATATTCTCGTTGGTAACCAGAGTAGTATTTTCGTCAAGTTCATTTGGTAGATGAACTCCCCTGCTATCTCTGTATTTATTTATTTCCAGAAGTATTTCATCATTACACTAATGCTATTTATAAGCCCTCTATGTGATGTCGCTCAGACATCCGACTGTGGCATTCTTTTGTTTTATAAGCCCTTTATGTGATGTCGCTCAGACGTCCGACTGTGGCATTCTTTTCTTTTATAAGCCCTTTATGTGATGTCGCTCAGACGTCCGACTGTGGCATTCTTTTCTTTTATAAGCCCTTTATGTGATGTCGCTCAGACGTCTGACTGTGGCATTCTTTTCTTTTATAAGCCCTTTATGTGATGTCACTCAGACGTCCGACTGAGGCATTCTTGTTATTTATTTTGCTATAAGCCCTTTATGTGGTGTCGCTCAGACGCCCGAGTGTGGCCAGTTAACATTTATTATTGTTCCTACGAGGAGTCACCCAGACCCTCGTTTGGTCTCTTTATTATTATCTTTGGACTTCGGGAGGATTACCGCCCGACTTCCATCTTTACCTTCAGCGCATTCATATTTTATTCCGGTCACATTTTTGCTGGAATACTCATATGCATTCATGTTGGCATTTGTTATATCTTAAGTCTGAACTGTCTTGCGAGTACATTCAAAGTACTTATCTGGCTTGTTGATTTGGCCATATGTGGACGAAGGCGATCTCATGGATGAAGAGTTCGATAGCGAGTCCGACGCTTAGAGGAGTCCCAGTCAGTCCCTTGCGATGCTGGAGTTGATCACTGTTTTATAACCGCTTCCGCCTACCACCAAATAAATTCATCGGGTCTCACTCCGACACTCGATGAACTGTAGAATATTGGAGTCACACCACCCACTTCACTATGACATTTTCCACCGCCTTTTATTACGAGTCAGTAGTATGCCACCCTATCTTGTGCCATATCCGCCTCTATGTAATATCTTGGCGCGCTTGTAATACAATTTTTTGAGCCACCCCTAGCTCAATCTTGTATAATATTCAGTATACTGGAAATTCGGTATCAAGGATTTGTCTGCCAGCCGGAATATTATTCCTCGCTGGTTATTAAAGAGATCGGTCTTCTGGTAATTATTTTACTGAAGGACCGGTCGCGACAACAGGCAGTCAGAGCCACGCCTGCGACCACACTTAACAAGGTAGAGGAGGGAAACCAAAGCACAAAACTACTAGAGCAGCGCCAAGACAGTGGTGCAAGAAGGCCAAGCAACAAGATAGGCTTCCCCCGACAAGACCCTTGCGGGGGCGGCCTGCACGACCTCAGCAAGAACCCTTGCCGGGGCAACTGACCCAATGCCTCCGTTGCATCCACCCTTGAGCCTAGGAGCTCCGACACCGTCAACAATGTTGGAACCAAGGCTCGGGAAGCGCCTATGTGATGGCATGCAGATCTTTGTAAAGACAAGGGTGTACGGATCCTAGATGAGAACCAGAAGACAAGACAACCGGAAGGCTCCTTGCCGATGATGCCCACGAGGCCTCGGCAAGGCTCCTTGCCGAAGAAACCCAGAGGCCCCGGCAAGGCCCTTGTCGGTAACCGACGCAAGACTGCGGCAATACCTTGCCGCCCAGTCATCGCCCCAGCTCGGCGGCCGACCCACTAGCCCAGGCAAGTACCCACGTGGCAGTACATGGTTCCTGATCCAGCTAGTCAAGCACCTGCGTGGTGGCATGCTGATCTTCGTGAAGACCCTACCACCACGCCATCTCAGCTGCTTGCCCCGTTGGCCTGGATGCGCGTCGCAACCAGTCGGAGCGGCAGTGGACGGGACGGGCCTCGTTCCCGTCCCCGATAAATCAAGTGGACACCTAAGTAGCGCATTTAATGTGCCTTGTCCCGTAATGGCAGAGATAAGCTTGTACACTGTATACCTTTCCACCTCTTGTGTGCCGCTATGGCAGCCCCTTTTGACTATAAAAGGAGGCCCGAGGCAAACTGGAGAAGGATTCGGATCCTTTGGACTAGACACGCACCGTAGCTAGTTCAAGAGCTCAAGAACACTCAAATACATACAAAAGCAGGACTAGGGTATTACTCATCTTCGCGGCCCGAACCTGGGTAAACGATCCTTGTGGTGACTCCTAGACCCGCTCTTTGCACAACCCCACACCCGTCAACCGTAGAAGGGATTCTAGTGATCCCATAGGTGTCGTTCCCCGACAATGAGTATATATAGGATGAAGAAGTATGTCGGTGGAGCTACGAGGGGCCCACGAGGGTGGGGGCGCGCCTACCCCCCTAGGCGTGCCCCTTGCCTCGTGGCCACCTCGTGCCTTCCCTGGCGTGTACTCCAAGTCTTCTGGGTTGCATTTGTTCCAAAAATGATCCTCCCGAAGGTTTCATTCCATTTGGACTCCGTTTCATATTCCTTTTCTACGAAACACTGAAATAGGCAAAAACAACAATTTGCACTGGGCCTTGGGTTAGTAGGTTAGTCCCAAAAATAATATAAAAGTGTATAATAAAGCCCATTAAACATCCAAAATAGATAATATAATAGCATGGAACAATAAAAAGTTATAGATATGTTGGGGGCGTATCAGGATGCCCCGGTTGGCATCCCACCTTTCTACATCAATGATTATCAGTTAGTATCGGTTTAGCCTAAGTTTTTGCTTCTTCACATGATATGTACTATCCTTGCAATGCCATTTTATTTTGTTTTGCTCGCTCTTTGAATAGAATATTAAGATATGAATTTTATTTTAATGAGAGAGAGAGAGTCCTCACATGGCTACATAACTGTTTTACTACTCATTGATCTTCACTTATATCTCTTTGGAGTAGTTTGTCATTTACTCTCGTCCTTCACTTATATCCTATGAGTAAATGGTTGAATGAATTGCATATCAGAAATCTGAAATAATATATGTTTCATATGCTTATCCCATGGGGATTAATGACTTCACATATAAGAATGATAGGTGGTAAAATTTATTGGTAGTTAGCAAACATAATATTGGTCACTTGTACAATTCATGAAAGAATATTGAAGGAAGAGAGATTTCACATATAAATATACTATCTTGGACATCTTATATGATTGTGAGCCTCATTAATTATTTTCAAACTTGAGCAAATTAGTTGAAGTTGGACAAGGAAGACAACATAATGAGTTATGCTTGGGTATATTTGTATAGAATTTATATTGTTATGGATCCTCCAACATGTGGTGCTTGCTATTTAGAATATTTGCTAGCCAAAATTTCTGTACTAAGCGGGAATACTTCTTGTGCATCCAACATCCTTGAACCAAGTTTCTTCCATGAGTGTCGACCATATCTACCTATATGCGGTATTTACCTGCCGTTCCAAGTAAATTGGCATGTGCCAAACTCTAAAGCTTCACATAATAATCTGTTTTGTATGCCCGGATCGCTCATGTAGCGACTAGGGGCTATCGGTATCTTCCATGCTAGGTGGGTTATTCTCACGATGAGTGGATCTCCGCTTGTCATTCACGAGAAAATGGCTGGTAATTGGGATGCCCAGTCCTATGATCAAAAGATCAAAAACAAAATTACAAATAAATAAACAAAGCTCCCCCTGGACTGTTGTTGGTATGGACGGTACCCCGTGGATTCGGATGGCCGTGGAGTGTGATTATTGGTGGAGGGGGAGTAAATACTTTACCTTTCTGTTTGGGAACCACCTATAATGTGCCTAGTATGGAAGATATTGGAAACTCTCGGTCGTTATGTTGACAATGAAAGCATACCTCTCAAAATTATTTTCATCTCTGTTTTAAAAGCTTCGAGCTCTGGCACCTCTGCAAATCCCTGCTTCCCTCTACGAAGGGCCTATCTTTTACTTTTATGCAAGCGTCAGTAGTATTCCTTCTCTTTACAACCTACTCTTTAGCTGGCAAGCATCATGTGATGGGGAAAGATCTAAGCATATATGGCCATTCAAATATATTTGATCATGAATTATTATTGTTGACAATTATATTTATGATAAATAAGTTGGGAGGCGAAACCTTAAGCCCCTATCTTTCTCTGTGTTCAATGGATGCTATTTGTTCTAATAATATGCTTTGAGTGGTAGCAATCATGGAAGACAACATGATAGTTGAGTATGTGGGATTTGCTTAATCAAAGCTCTTACATAGACCCTTCCTGAAAATAAGATGAATTGCAATTGTTTGATGATTGAGAACCTAGTTTGTTAGTTTGCAAGAAAGTTTATGATCTATGCTTTAACATGTGAATAGCTTGCTACTTGATCACGAGAAGTTTTATGACATGAGCTACTGCTATGATATATAATGATGCTAGAAAAAGTGATTGAAATTATCATTGATCAAACTTGTGCACTTGCTAGCATTCACACTTCATAAATTATTTCTTTTATCATTTACCTACTCGAGGACGAGCAGGAATTAAGCTTGGGGATGCTGATACGTCTCCAACGTATCTATAATTTATGAAGTATTCATGCTATTAAATGATCCATCTTGGATGTTTTATATGCATTTATATGCTATTTAATATGATTTTTGGGACTAACTATTAACCTAGATCCCAGTGCCAGTTTGTGTTTTTTCCTTGTTTTTGAGTTTTTCAGAAAAGGAATACCAAACGGAGTCCAATTGACGTGCCAATTTTTGATGATTTTTTATGGACCAAAAGAAGCCCTCGGAGTAAAAGAGTTGGGCCAGAAGAGTCCCGGGCCATCCACGAGGGTGGAGGGCGCACCCTACCCCCCCTGTGCGCGCCCCCCTATATCATGGTCGAGTCGGAGATCCCCTTGACATGAGCCCGACGCCAAAAATTCCTATAAATACAGAAACCCCCGAAAAGAAACCTAGATCGGGAGTTCCGCCGCCGCAAGCCTCTGTAGCCACAATAAACCAATTGGGACCCTGTTCTGGCACCCTGCCGGAGCGGGGATCCCTCACCGGTGGCCATCTTCATCATCCCGGCGCTCTCCATGACAAGGAGGGAGTAGTTCACCCTCATGGCTGAGGGTATGTACCAAGCTATGTGTTTGATCTCTCTCTCTCTCTCCCGTGTTCTTGATTTGGCACAATCTTGATGTACCACGAGCTTTGCTAGTATAGTTGTATCTTATGATGTTTCTCCCCCTCTACCTTCTTGTAATGGATTGAGTTTTCCCTTTGAAGTTATCTTATCGGATTGAGTCTTTAAGGATTTGAGAACACTTGATGTATGTCTTGCGTGGGATACCCGTGGTGACAATGGGGTATTCTATTGATTCACTTGATGTATGTTTTGGTGATCAACTTGCGGGTTCCGTGACCTTGGGAATCTAAGCATAGGGGTTGGCACACGTTTTTGTCTTGACTCTCCGATAGAAACTTTGGGGCAATCTTTGAAGTTCTTTGTGTTGGTTGAATATATGAATTTGAGATCGTATGATGCATATCATATAATCATGCCCACGGATACTTGAGGTGACAATGGAGTATCTAGGTGACATTAGGGTTTTGGTTGATGTGTGCCTTAAGGTGTTATTCTAGTACGAACTCTAGGATAGATCGAACGGAAAGAATAGCTTCGTGTTATTTTACTACAGACTCTTGAATAGATCGATCAGAAAGAATAACTTTGAGGTGGTTTCGTACCCTACAATATTCTCTCAGTTTGTTCTCCGCCATTAGTGACTTTGGAGTGACTCTTTGTTGCATGTTGAGGGATAGTTATATGATCCAATTATGTTATTATTGTTGAGAGAACTTGCAGTAGTGAAAGTATGAACCCTAGGCCTTGTTTCGAAGCATTGCAATACCGTTTGTGCTCACTTTTATCATTAGTTACCTTGCTGTTTTTATATTTTCAGATTACAAAAACCTATATCTACCATCCATATTGGACTTGGATCACCGTCTCTTCGCCGAACTAGTGCACCTATACAATTTACCATTGTATTGGGTGTGTTGGGGACACAAGAGACTCTTTGTTATTTGGTTGTAGGGTTGCTTGAGAGAGACCATCTTCATCCTACGCCTCCCACAGATTGATAAACCTTAGGTCATCCACTTGAGGGAAATTTGATATTGTCCTACAAACCTCTGCACTTGGAGGCCCAACAACGTCTACAAGAAGAAGGTTGTGTAGTAGACATCACCTACATCTACTACTATTACTCCACACATCGATCAAAATGATTATGCATCTAGAGTATTAAGTTCATGAAGAACAGAGTAACGCTTTAAGTAAGATGACATGATGTAGAGGAAGTAACTCAGGCAATATGATGAAAACCCCATCTTTTTATCCTTGATGGAAAAAATACAATACGTTCCTTGCTACCCCTTCTGTCAGTGGGTAAGGACACCGCAAGATTGAACCCAAAGCAAATCACTTCTGCCATTGCAATAAAAACCAATCTAGTTGGCCAAACCAAACCGATAGTTCGAAGAGAATTACTAAGATATCAAATCATGCATATAAGAATTCAGAGAAGACTCATATTATATTGATAGATAAGCTGATCATAAATCCACAATTCATCGGATCTCGACAAACACACCGCAAAAGAAGATTATATCGGATAGATCTCCAAGAACATCGATGAGAACATGGTATTGAGAATCAAAGAGAGAGAAGAAGCCATCTAGCTACTAGTTATGGACCCGTAGGTCTGTGGTAAACTACTCACACTTCATCGGAAGGGCAATGGTGTTGATGTAGATGCCCTCCGTGGTTGAATCCCCCTCCGACAGAGTACCGGAAAAGGCCTCTAGGGTTACAGCGGTGGAAAAGTGGTTTCGATTCCCCCTCTAGGGTTTCTGGAATATATGTGAATATATAGGAGGAAGAAATTGGTCGGTGGAGTCACGAGGGGCCCGCAAGGGTGCCCCCCCCTTTTCACCGCCTCGTGGCTCTTCTGACTTGGTTCTCAAGTCTCCGGGGTGTCTTCGGGTCCAAGAAAAATTTTCGTGTAGGTTTCATTCCGTTTGGACTCCGTTTGATATTCCTTTTCTGCGAAACTCAAAAACAAGGAAAAAACAGAATTTGGCACTGGGCTCTAGGTTAATAAGTTAGTCCTAAAAATAATATAAATAGCATATTAATGCATAGAAAACATCCAAAACAAATAATATAATAGCATGGAAGAATAAAAAATTATAGATACGTTGGAGACATATGAGTGAGTAGGAGATACTGGTCACACTTATCTTCAAGGAAAGGAATGATGTCAGCGTTGCTTGCCAAATAATATAAATCCTCCTGAATTCTCGCTTCCCTCAAGAATGTGTCAACGGCCACTCGCACGGATGCACCTCCGCCACACGCGGAGATGGTATTCGGGCTTTTCCTTCGGAGTTTCCTCTGAATTCTTGCTTGATGAGCCCCTTAGCCACCTCCTCATGGTTTTCTTTTTCTCTGAATTTTTTAGTGACTCAAAATAAAAGTGAACAAAACTCAACAAAACTGATAGCAACTACTCCTACAAGTGTCTAGAGGCTATACCATGCGCCAAAACAAGTTTGAACCATAGAAATTTGACATGCAAGCTCAAGAACATGGTCACCAATAGTAGCTAAATATACAATTAATAAACCACTAGAGCAAAAACTAATTGGACCATCGAAGGAGTCACGTACCGATGAACTATCTCCGGAAACAGTTTTGAAAATGGAGCAACGAGCAAGGAGATCAAAAATGGCAGCAAGATGAGAAAGAACACGGGTTTGAGCAAGGGAGTGATTTTTTCTGGAGGAATAAGAAGAGGACTGGTGCATAGAATAAGTGAGGGGGCCTACGTGGGACCCACAAGCCCGCTAGGCGCACCTAGGGGGTGGGCGCACCCTGTGAGCGTGTGGCTCACATGTGCACCCCCTAGTATGTGTTCAGTGCCCAAAAATTCAAATATTATAGAAAAAGCATACTAAATTTTCAGGGCATTTGGAGAACTTTAATTTTCTGGTCATTTTTTATTGCACGTATAATTCAGAAAACTATATAACTAGGGTAATTCTAATTTATTAATTCTATATAAAGTAAGTAAAAAAGTGGGTATAGAGAGTTGTGTCAACTAAATTCATCGACTACATGCCCGTCAAAAGGAATCCATTAATAAGGTTGATCAAGTCTTATTAACAAACTTCTTTCGAATGACATGAAACCAAAGAATATTCTTATAACACTAGGTTACCTCAATGAGGATATGCATGTCCCCTACAATAAGTATGTCATATTTCTTTTTGACAATAGGAATAGGAAATTCAATACCTCCAATAGTAATTGTTGAAAATTTTCCAATAGAGTTGATGATATTCACTTGAGGTTATTTCTTTAGAAAGTGTACTATATGCTCATTACCATTGACATGAAAAGTGACATTGCCTTTTTTGCAATCAATAACAGCCCCTATAGTGTTAAAAAAGGTCTATCGAGGATGATCGACATACTCTCGTCCTCGGGTATATCAAGAATAACAAAGTCAGTTAAGATAGTAACATTTGCAACTACGACAGGCACATCCTCACAAATACCTATGGGTATAGCAATTGATTTATCAGCCATTTACAAAGAGATTTTAGTTGGTGTGAACTTATTCAAATCAACTCTTCGATACAAATAGAAAGGCATAACACTAACACCAGCTCCTATATCACACAAATCAGTTTTAACATAGTTTCTTTTAATGGAGCAGGGTATAGTTGGTATTCCCGGGTCACCTAGTTTCTTTGGTATTCCACCTTTAAATGTATAATTTGCAAGCATGGTGGAAATTTTAGCTTCCGGCATCTTTCTTTTATTGGTGACAATAGCTTTCATGTACTTAGCATAAGGAGACATTTTCAGAATATCAGTCAAACGAAGGCGCAAAAATATAGGCCTAAGCATTTCACAAAAGCGCTGAAATTCTTCATCATCCTTATTCTTTGAAGCTCTAGGAGGGAAAGGCATAGGTTTCTGAACCCATGGTTCCCTTTCTTTACCATGCTTCCTAGCTATGAAGTCTCTTTTATCATATCTTTTATTCGTAGGTTGTGGGTTATCAAGATCAAGAACATGTTCTATTTCCACATCATTATCATTACTAGGTTGAGCATAAGCATGAACATCATCATTATCATTATTAGTTGGTTCATGTTCAGCACCTGATTGTGTCTCAGCGTCATAAATTGAAATATCATTTGGATTCTCAGGTGTGTCAACCCTAGGTTCACTAGAAGCATCCAAAGTCATATCATTTTTCTTTTTCTTACTAGAAGGACTATGTGTATCAGTATTAGTTCTCTGAGAATCTTGTTCAATTATCATAGGATGACCTTCAGGATACAAAGGTTCCTGAGTCATTTTACCACCTCTAGTCATAACTCTAACAACATGATCATTCGTATTATTGTTCATCTCGTTAAACAAATCATTTTATGCTTTGAGAGCTTGTTCTATTTGAGTTTTTATCATAGATGCATGCTCACTCACAAATTTGACATCATTAATAGTTCTAGATATGAAGTCACTCAAGCGTTCAATCATATAAGCATTTTGTTTCAATTGTCTACTAACATATGCATTAAAGTTTTCTTGCTTAACAACAAAGTTATCACATTCATTCAAGCATTGACTAGCAGACTTAGTATAAGGAATACCACCTTCATCAAATCTATAGAGAGAATTCACCTCTACTACCAGCGTCAGGATATCGAGACCATGTATTTCTTCAACATGTGGTAAATTTGTAACATCTTCAGCTTTAATACCTTTTTCTTTCATAGATTTCTTTGCCTCGTGCATAGCTTCCGGACGTAGGAATAGAATACCTCTCTTCTTCAGAGTTGGCTTATGAAGTTCAGGAAGAGTCCACTCATTATCATTCCTCAATATATTGTTCAATAGTTCTTCAACTTGTACAACAATCCGTTCCGTGAAAACACAACCAACACAACTATCTAGGTGGCCCCTAGAAGCATCGGTTAGTCCATTATAAAAGATATCAAGTATTCCATTTTTCTTGAGAGGATGATCAGGCAAAGCATTAAGTAATTGGAGAAGCCTCCCCCAAGCTTGTGGGGGACTCTCTTCTTCAAATTGCACAAAGTTAAATATTTCTTGTAAAGCAGCTTGTTTCTTATGAGCAGGAAAATATTTTTCAGAGAAGTAGTAAATCATATCCTGGGGACTACGCACACAACATGGAGCAAGAGTATTGTACCATATTTTAGAATCACCCTTTAACGAGAAAGGAAACAATTTAAGAATATAGTAATAGCGATTTTTTCCTCATGAGCAAATAGGGTGGCTATATCATTCAGTTTAGTAATATGTGCCACAACAGTTTCAGTTTCATAACCATGAAAAGGATCAAATTCACCCAAAGTAATTAACTTAGGATCGACAGAGAATTCATAATCCTCATCAGTAAAAAATATAGGTGAAGTAGCAAACTCATGATCATATTTCATTCTAGCATTCAAAGATTTTTCCTTCCACTTGCATAATAATTTCTTAAGATCATCTCTATCCTTACAAGCAAGAACGTCTCAAGCTACATCTGCATCCATAACATAACCCTCAGGCATATCAGGCAATTCATATCTAGGAGAGCTAGACTAATAGGTGTTTCATCATTTTCAGTTTCAAAGACTTCATTGATTTCAGTAATTTCATCAGTTTCAGCATTCTCAATATTTTTAACTCTAGCAAGTTGTTCATTAAGAAATTCACCTAGTGGCACATAATCATTAAGAAAAGTACTAGCATCATCATTTCTACCTCTTGAGCTTGCGTTGGTTTTTCCCTTGCAGAGGAAAGGGTGATGCAGCAAAGTAGAGTAAGTATTTCCTTCAGTTTGAGAACCATGGTATCAATTCAGTAGGAGACAACGCACAAATCGCCAAATACATGCACAAACAATCAGACAACTTGCACCCAACACAATAAAGGGTTGTCAATCCCTTCACAATTATTTGCAAAAATGAGATCTGATAGAGATAAATAAACTATAAAGTAAATATTTTTGGGTTTTTGGTTTATAGATTGGAAAGTAAAAGATTGTAAAATAGTAGACCAGAAACTTATAAGATGTAAAATAGACCCCGGGGCCATAGGTTTCACTAGAGGCTTCTCTCATGATAGCAAATATTACGGTGGGTAAACAAATTACTGCCAAGCAATTGATAGAAAAGCGCAAAGTTATGACGATATCTAAGGCAATGATCATGAATATAGGCATCACGTCCGTGTCAAGTAGACCGACTACTTCCTGCATCTACTAATATTACTCCACACATCGACCGAAACGATTATGTATCTAGAGCATTAAGTTCATAAAGAACAGAGTAACGCATTAAGTAAGATGACATGATGTAGCGGAATTAACTCAAGAAATATTATGAAAACACCATCTTGTTATCCTTGATGGAAACAATACAATACGTGTCATGTCCGTTTCTGTCACTTGGATTGAGCACCGCAAGATTGAACCCAAAGCAAAGCACTTCTCCCATTGCAAGAATGCCCAATCTAGTTGGCCAAGCCAAATCGATAGTTTGAAGAGAATTACTAAGATATCAAATCATGCATATAAGAATTCAGAAAAGACTCAAATAATATTCATAGATAATCTGATCATAAATCCACAACTCATCAGATCTTGGAAAACACACCTCAAAAGAATATTACATCGGATAGATCTCCAAGAACATCGAGGAGAACATGGTATTGAGAATCAAAGAGAGACAAGAAGCCATCTAGCTACTAGTTATGGACCCGTAGGTTTGTGGTAAACTACTCACACTTCATTGGAAGGGCAATAGGGTTGATGTATATGCCCTCCGTGGTCGAATCCACCTCTGACAGTGTACCGGAAAAGGCCTCCAGATGGGATCTCGCGGAGAACAGAAGGTTACGGTAGTGGAAAAGTTGTTTCGATGGTGCCTTTAGGGTTTCTGGAATATATGAGAATATATAAGTGGATGCAATAGGTCGGTGGACGCTCGAGGGGCCCACAAGGGTGGGGGCGCGCCCTACCCCCCAGGGTGCGCCCTCCTTCCTTGTGGCTGCCTCGCAGCTCCCCTAACGTGTACTCCAAGTCCTCTGGATGCCTTCTGGTCCAAGAAAAATCCTCGTAAAGTTTCGCTCCATTTGGACTCCGTTTGACACTCCTTTTCTGCGAAACTCAAAAACAAGGAAAAAATAGGAACTGGCACTGGGCTCTAGGTTAATAGGTTAGTCCCAATAATAATATAAAATAGCATATTAATGCATATTAAACATCCAAAACATATGTCGGTGTATGAAAGTAGGGGCGCTCCTTTGTACCCCTTACTTGTGCACGGGCAGTCAGAGCCACGCGTGCAGCCGCACATAACAAGGCAGAGGAGGGAAGCCAAGACACAAGGCTACCAGAGCAGTGCCAAGGCAGTGGTGCAAGAAGGCCAAGCAAGAAGACATGCATCCCCCGACAAGACCGTTGCGGCCTGCACGCCCCCGGCAAGAACCCTTGCCGGGGGCAACTCACTCAACGCCTCTGTTGCAGCCACCCTTGAGCCTTGGAGCTCCAACATCATCAACAATGTTGGAACCAAGGCTCGGGAAGCGCCTACGTGATGGCATGCAGATCTTTGTAAAGACAAGGGTCTATGAATCCTAAGATGAGAACCAGAAGACAAGGCAATCACAAGGCTCCTTGCCGAGGATACCCGCGAGGCCCCGACAAGGCTCCTTGTCGAAGACACCCCGAAGTCCTGGCAAGCCTCTTGCCTAGGACGCTCACAGAGGCCCCGGCAAGACCCTTGCCGGGAACAGACGCAAGACCACGGCAAGCCCTTGTCGCCCAATCGTCGCCCCATCTCGGCGGCTGACCCACTAGCCCAGGCAAGTACCCAAGTGGCAGTACGTGGTTCCTGATCCAGCTAGTGAAGCACCTGCGTGGTGGCATGCAGATCTTCGTGAAGACCCTACCTCCAGGCCATCTTAGATGCCTGCCTCACTGGCTTGGACGCGCGTCGCAACCAGATGGAGCAGCAACGGACGGGACGTGCCTCGTTCTCATCCCCGATAAAGCAAGTGGACACCTAAGTAGCGCATTTAATGCGTCTTATCCCGTAATGGCATGAGGTAAGCTTACACTATGCAACTTTCCACCTCCTATGTGCCACTGTGTGCCACTGTGGCAACCCCTTTTTACTATAAAAGGAGGTCTGAGGCGTACTGGAGAAGGATTCAGATCTTTTGGACTAGGCATGCACTGTAGCTAGTTCAAGAACTCAAGAACACTCAAATACAGATCCAAGCAGGACGAGGGTATTATGCATTCTCGCGGCCCAAATCTGGGTAAACATTCCTTGTACTAACTCTTAGACCCGCTCTTTGCACAGCCTTGCGCCCGTCATCCGTAGAGGGGATTCCCGTGATCCCAGAGGTAACATTTCCCACCGACATTTTTGGCACACCAGGTAGGGGGAGCAGTTGTGGAAATCCGGTCTAGCAGTTAGTTCAGCGGTTCTTCATAGCCATGGATTTCCAAGGAAGAAGATGACCATGCGTACGACATCATCAGCGAGTACAATGGACGCTCATGCAGCAATAGAAAAGATAAGTCATGCAAAACTTTGAGTAATTCCTTTCTATTTAAGGTTATTCTCCTCAGAGATCTTGCTCTCTGTATGATAAACCTGTACGCAATGGGCCCCTCCACTATTGGCAACACCTTCATCCCGTTTCGAGTCCGCTCAACAGTTCGAGCGGCCACGTCGAGAACGACAGGGTAGCCTTTCCGTTACTGGCAATGCTTTTGTCCTGTTTCGAGTCCGCTCAACAGTTCAAACGGCCGCGCTGAGAGCGGTAACGTGGTTTTCCTGGCAACAAGCACACCGGGCAGGCTATTGAGGATTCGTCCTCAAAGCGCCGTGGCTTGGGTTTGCGCGCAGGCAAGCCTATCCAATTAAGCGTAGGGTGGACATACAAAGAGGAGTCGAACAGGAAAATAGCGCGCATCACTTCAAAGTAATGCAGAGTTATATTACATAAATTGTTGTTGCAGTTCTAACTAAAGATAAAAAAATTCTTGGTTGTGAACCTGCAGCGACGATGAGAAACATGATGCCTAATCCCGGCGCTGGCCTTCTATCCTCTGAATTCTGTCGACGCGGCTGATGATGGGCTTGATACGCTCCTTGAGCGCCAAGAGATCTACACCATCCGGCAAGCACTCCAGCGCGGCGTCGAAGTCGAGGTCGGGGTTCCAGTATGCCACCTTGGTGAGAACCCTGGTCCAGGCACCCCGGCAGAGCCTCCGGGACTCATTGGCCAGATAAACCGCTCGGTCGGAGCGGAGCTTTTCTAAGGCATCGAGGATGCACTCGAAGAACACGGTCAGGCTGGCGTTGATGGTGAGGTTCGCCTCCCGGGAATACCTGAAGTTTGGCATGCCCATGGCAGCCAACTGCATGGTGAGCTTCTCCGCGACAGTGACAAGGTGGCTCATCCAAAGGTTCTCGCCCTTCACGTAATCTGCGTGGTTAGCGGCGTCATTCTTCCACAGCTGCTTCTCCTTCTCCAGATCCTTGTTCAGGGTCTCCACCCGAGCCCTGGCCTCCAAAAGCATCCCCTTGAGGCCCTCTAGCTCCAACTTTAGGTTTTTGATGGAGTCTCGAGCTGTGGAGAGCTCCTCGGCCTTACCGAGGACTTCAGCCCGCGACTCCGTTAAGGCGACGTTGATCGTATCCTTCTCCTTGGTCAGCCTCTGAACCTGTTCATTCAGGCCATCCCGCTCCACCTCTAGTTCCTTCACCTTGCCGGCATGGACCAGAGCTTGAGCCTTGAGTGCCACTTCGTGCCTCTGCTCTAGTTCCTGGGTCCGCCGTGCGATGAGCTTTTCGACCTCCTGATCCTTGCTGCGGAGTGCAGCGGCAAGGGCCTGCTCACGAGCAACGAGGTCTTCCTCCTGGGAATCCAGTCGAGCTTGGCGCTGGATGTGGTCGGCCTCATCGTGGGCGGCCCGCTCCTTCGCCATCTCATGGGCCTTCTCAAAATCAGACTGCGCTAGGATAAGCTCTCGGGCACGCTCGTCCAGCTTATCCTGGGAAGTCCTCAACTCATCCTGGGCCGCGGCAAACCAAGTTTGCGTTTGGGCAACGTGCTCCTGGAAGTCCGCCTCTGCATTATCCACCACCGCCGACCTGGACTTTGCCTTATCCAGGCAGGCGCGGTGGAGCGCTTGGAGCTTTAGGAAGCTGGCACCCATGGCGCGAAGGAGTTGGTCTTCTCGAGAACCGTCGCCATCGACGCTCGGCTCGTCAACAACCTCGAGCCCGGAGGCAGCGAGCGCCTCGTCGTCGAACACCTCCCCCTCGGTTGGTGCCCTGCTACTTGCCGTCCATGGGAGGTGGATGAACAGGTCGTCACTCACCTTCAAGAAATGGCCCGAGCCAGAGGCAGCAGAGGAGGAAGGTTGTTCATCGGCAGCAGTCTTGCTGGCCTCCTTGGCCGCAGCTTTGTCGGCCTCCTCCGCAGCGGCCTTGCCGGCCTCCCCAGCAGCACCCTTGCCGGTCTCCTCGGCACTGGCCTTGCCGGTCCCTTCGGTGGGTCCCTTGGTGGCCTCCTCAGCAATGGTCTTGGTGGCCTCCTCGGCAGCGATTCTGTCGGCCTCGGCCCCAGTGTCCTTGGTGACCTCCTCAATGATGGGGTCGACATCCGCTTGGTCCGTTGAGGGTGGAGCTAAAGACCAGGAGAAAGGGTGAGACAAGGCCAGGGACGAAGCTCAACTTGAGGAAAACAGAGCAAGGGCAGAGAACAAACAACTTATCTGTACCAGGCTGGGAAGAAGTGGCACCCTCCCCGCCAACGGTCGTTGCCGTTCAGATGGCATGTGGTACGACCGTTTCGGGCCCCGTGATCGTGGGGCGACCCGAGTCCACTTAGTAAATGAGCCACGCCCCCGGAACTTCCTCTATTTTTATGAGGAGAACGCGAACCGCCTCTTTACTATTTGGAACCACGAGATGACCAAAGCATGCTGCGAGCACCCCACGCACGGCCCCCATGTTAGTGCAGATCATGGGGAAGCACAACCACCGGAGGAGTTACTGCAATAAAAAGAATCCAACCCCACTACCCGCACACCGTTCTGGGCCTAGCCCGACAACGCATCGCGCTTATGTATGGCCCAGGCCCGGGGGCTCCTGTTGGTGTACAAAAGTAGGGGCTCTCCTTTGTACCCCTTACTTGTGCACGGGCAGTCAGAGCCACTCCTGCGGCCACACATAACAAGGCATATGAGGGAAGCCAGAGACACAAGGCTACCAGAGCAGCGCCAAGGCAGTGGTGCAAGAAGGCCAAGCAAGAAAATAGGCTTCCCCTAACGAGACCCTTGCCGGGGCGGCCTGCACGCCCCCGGCAAGAACCCTTCCCGATGGCAACTCACTCAACGCCTCCATTGCAGCCACCCTTGAGCCTAGGAGCTCCAGCATCATCAACAATGTTTGAACCAAGGCTCGGAAAGCGCCTACGTGATGGCATGCAAATCTTTGTAATGAAATGGGTCTATGAATCCTAAGATGAGAACCAGAAGACAAGGCGATCGCAAGGCTTCTTGTCGAGGATGCTCGTGAGGCCCCAACAAGGCTCCTTGCCGAAGACACCCCGAAGTCCTGGCAAGCCTCTTGACAAGAACGCTCATAGAGGCCCCGGCAAGACCCTTGCCGAGAACAGGCGCAAGACCATGACAAGCCCTTGCCGCCCCATCGTCGCCGCATCTCGGCGGCCGACCCACTAGCCCAGGCAAGTACCCACGTGGCAGTAGATGGTTCCTGATCCAGCTAGTCAAGCACCTGCGTGGGGGCATGCAGATCTTCGTGAAAACCCTACCACCACGCCACCTCAGCTGACTGCCTCGCTGGCTTGGACGCGCGTCACAACCAGATGGAGCGGCAACGGACGGGACGAGCCTCGTTCCCGTCCCCGATAAAGCAAGTGGACACCTAAGTAGCGCATTTAATGCGTCTTGTCTCGTAATGGCATGAGATAAGCTTACACTGTGCACCTTTCCACCTCCTATGTGCCACTATGGCAGCCCCTTTTACTATAAAAGGAGGTCTGAGGCGTCCTGGAGAAGGATTCAGATCTTTTGGACTAGGCATGCACCGTAGCTAGTTCAAGAACTCAAGAACACTCAAATACACATCGAAGTAGGACTAGGGTATTACACATTCTCGCGGCCCAAACCTAGGTAAATGATCCTTGTACTGACTCTTGGACCCGCTCTTTGCACAGCCTCGCGCCCGTCAACCGTAGAAGGGATTCCAGCGATCCCATAGGTGTTGTTTCTCACCGACAACAGATAATATAATAGCACGGAACAATAAAAAAATATTATAGATACATTGGAGACGTATCAAGCATCCCCAAGCTTAATTCCTGCTCATCCTCGAGTAGGTAAATGCTAAAAACATAATTTTTGATGTGGAATGCTACAATTCTTCTTTTGTGCGGCATGAAAGTTGAGATCCGTACGTTTTAAGCAAACGTTTATATTGACATGAGAACAATAATATTTCAAGCATACTAGATAGTAAATCATTAGTCTTCAAAAATAACATGGCTAAAGAAAGTTATCCCTACAAAATCATATAGTCTTATTATGCTCCCTCTTCGCAACACAAGGTAATCATGCTCACCCTGGTGTCAGCCAAGCAATTGATTCAAACTTCTTAACGCGCTTAAGCCTTTTCAACTTTTCACACAATATATGAGCGTGAGCCATGGATATAGCACTATGGGTGGAATAGAAGGTGGTAACACTACAAAAAAAATACACATCCGTGACATTTTGGGCCGAACAAAACTTTTTTCTGTCATACTTATGACACTTCTATGACAATAATTGTGACAAAACACAGTATCATCATAGATGTGGTGGGGTCCTACTTCTATGACAAAAAATCAAGACAAAAAATGGGCTTTTCGTCCTGGGCGGGCCGGAGACGCAGCTGCATGACATTCTTTGGGCCGTCCATGACGGAAAAAACTATGGTAGAAGCGAGGGCGAGGAAAATATCAGGGTGTTCCCGGTTACGATGGGTGGTCAGAGCCGAGCGATGCGCGTTTCCCTCATACACGCGCGCGCGTGGGTGCGAGGCGTTGGGCTCTAACTGAACCCGAGCGAGGCATTGGGCTCTAACTGAACCCGAGCGATTGCACTGCAGGCTATGCGTTACAGAACCCGAGCAGTCGATCGATGGCTGTTAACTGAACCTGATCGAGCGATTCCTTCGCTACTGCTGCTAACTGAAGCCGATCGATGCTGCCTCTGCATGAACAGTGAGCGTTGCTGGGGGGGGGGTGGATGAACAGTTCCCGATGGGGGTGGCTGAATAGGACCCCGTGGTGTTGCCTCTGCATGAACAGGACCCCGTTTGATCAAGCCGGTTGGGGCTGCATGAACAGGACCCCGTGGAGGGCTGCATGAACAGGACCACCCCGTGGAGGGCTGCATGAACAGTAGATGGTGGAGGGCTGGATGAACAGTAGCTCGTGGAGGGGTGGTTGAACAGGAGCCCGTGGAGAGGGCTGGTTGAATAGTAGCTGGTGGAGTAGCGCGCGATGGATGCTGAACAGTCACAGGTGGAGGCTAGAGGAGGTCGACGGTGGATGAACAGTAGCCCGTGGAGGCTGGAGGGGGTCGACGGTGGTGATGAACATCATCCTGTGGAGTCCCGTTTTGCGGTACGCCACACACCTCCCGATGAACAGGACCCTTGTTTCGACCGTA
The DNA here is from genome assembly GCA_902687465.1 of Secale cereale. Lineage (NCBI taxonomy): Eukaryota > Viridiplantae > Streptophyta > Magnoliopsida > Poales > Poaceae > Secale > Secale cereale. The sequence goes on along the minus strand of LR738715.1, from coordinate 289,856,626 downwards.
GCGCTCAAACACAAGTCCGTTTCCTCCGTCTTGCGGTACGCAACACCCCTCCCGATGAACAGGACCCCCGTTTCGACCGTAGCGCTCCAACACAAGTCCGTTTCCTCCGTTTCGCGGTACGCCACACCCCTCCCGATGAACAGGACCCCCGTTTCGACCATAGGAGGCCTGTTTCCTCCGTTTTGCGGTACGCCAGACCCCTCCTGGTGAACAGGATCCCGTTTCGAACATGGCAAGTCAAACACAAGGCCGTTTCCTCCATTCTGCGGTACGCCATGCCTCGTTTCCATCGGCTGTTCCATCCAAGTCCTCCCGATGAACATGACGACACATTCTGTTCCAACCCAGCCGGTTGGCTCCCCATGAACACGACGACGACGATGTTTCTCCGTTCCGACCCAGCCATGTACACGAGCCCTGGCCGTACGTACGTGCGAGTAGGCGTTCGAGACCCCGCCCGTATGTACGTACGTGGCCGTATTTACTTTCTTGCACCCTGGCTGCTGTACGTACATGTACATGCTACGTGCGCGCCTCTGCTACGACACGTGCGCGCCTTTGCTACGACACGTGCGCGCCTCTGCTACGACACGTGCGCGCCTCTACATCGACCAATATGTACGTACACGTTCGCGACCAGAATGACAATGCTACGTATGCTTCGACTATGTGGGTTCCGACTGTCAGGCACTTCCCTGCGTGTGAAGATGTAGCTGGTGGGTCCCAGCAGTTAGGGAGGCGAATCATTTTTCTTGCCCGGACGCACTTCCTTGCATGCGAAGATGTAGCTGGTGGGTCCCAACAGTCAGGGGGAAACATTTTTTTCATGAAATATGGTGGCCCGTCCGGTGGGTCCCCGATGTGAGGTGGAGGAATAATTATTTTGCGCGTAATAAGGAGGCACTTCCTTGCTGCGGTCGTGGACCCAGCTGTCAGCCTCTCCACGTACAGTAGTCTTCCGATGGAAGTCGTTCCTTGACCACATTGACCACGCCGCGCCGAGAGCACCAGGGCGGTGAATGACGATGAGGCCTAGGAAGGGGACGACGCGGAGCCGGGGAAGATGCGACAGTGGAAGCCCGTGCGGAGAGGAGTACGAGGGTTCACTAGTTTGACTGCGGTGTGAGGCTACCGTCGCCGCAGGGCCTGGCCAGCGGTGGGAATTGTAGGGGGCGGTGAGGCCTCCGCGGCAGGACAGCCGGCCACGGGAGACAGGTGCATGGGGCACGACCGGCGGTGCTTTGGGCGGCCGGAGCAAGAAGATCAGAGGTTGAAGAAGCACTACGGCCGTTGGATGGACAACGTACGGTCACTGGATCTAGAATCATTCATATTGACTAAGTTGACAAAGCACTCCGTCCCCGTCAACTTATTAGGTCCACAAGTCAGCCACCCACCAAGGTGGGTCCCAACTAGCAGGGGGAGTATTCATTTTTTTGTGCATAATAAGGAGGCACTTCCGGTGGGTCCGAGCTGACAGCGGGGGGAACAGTTTTTTCATGAAATACGGTGACCCGTCTGGTGGGTCCCAGCAGTCAGGGGGGAAACATTTTTTTGCATAATACGGTGGCCCGTCCGGTGGGTCCCTGCTGTCAGGTGGAGGAATAATTATTTTGCGCGTAATAAGGAGGCACTTCCTTGCTGCGGCCATGGACCCAGCTATCAGCCTCTCCACGTACAATCCACGTCCGATGGTAGCCATTCCTTGACCACGTTGACCATGCCGCGCCAATAGCACTAGGGCGATGGACGACGGCGAGTCCTAGGAAGGGGACGACGCGGAGCCGGGGAAGATGCGGCAGTGGATGCCCACGCATAGAGGAGTATGAGGGTTCACTGGTTCGCTGTGGTGTGAGGCTACCGTCGCCGCAGAATAACAGGGGGTGTGGGTGAGTAGATGGATGGCCTGGCCAGCGGTGGGAGTAGTAGGGGGCGGTGAGGCCTCCGCGGCATCGCAGCCGGCCACGGGAGGCAGGAGCACGAGGCACGACCGACGCTGTTTTGGGTGGCTGGAGAAAGAAGACCAGAGGTAGATGAAGCACTACGACCATTGTATGGATATCGTATGGTCAATGGACCTAGAATCGTGCATATTGACTATGTTGACAAAGCCCTCCATCCCCGTCAACTTAGTAGGCCTACAAGTCAGCCTCCCACTATACTGGGTCCCAGCTAGCAGGGGGATTATCCATTTTTTTGTGCGATAAGGAGGCACTTCCGGTGGGTCCGAGCTGACAGTGGGGGGAACATTTTTTTCATGAAATACGGTGGCCTGTCCAGTGGGTCCCAGTAGTCAGGGGGAAATGTTTTTTTCGCCAAATACGGTGGCCCGTCTGGTGGGTCCCTGCTGCCAGGTGGAGGAATAATTATTTTCCGCGTAATAAGGAGGCACTTCCTTGCGGCTGTCGTGGACCCAGCTGTCAGCCTCTCCAGGACAGTACTCTTCCGATGGAAGTCGTTCCTTGACCACGTTGACCACGCCGCGCCGAGAGCACCAGGGCGATGGACGACAGCGAGGCCTAGGAAGGGGACGACGCGGAGCTGGGGAAGACGCGATAGTGGATGCACACGCGGAGAGGAGTACGAGGGTTCACTAGTTCGGCTACGGTGTGAGGTTGCCGTCGCCGCGGAATAACAGGGGGTGTGGGTGAGTAGAGGGATGCCCTGGCTAGTGGTGGGACTAGTAGGGGGAGGTGAGGCCTTCACGGGAGGCGGGAGCAGGCGGTCCTGCCGGCGCTGGATTTGGCGGCTGGAGCAAGAAGATCAGAGATTGAAGAAACACGATAGCCGTTGGATTGACATCCAATGGTTACGTATGCTAGAATCATTTGTTGACGTATATAATAACTAAAAAAATCTTGCATACGCGTCAACTTAATAGGCCCATAAGTCAGACCATTCCCTCTTTCTTTAAATAATTTATATATAGCTCACTGCGACTTCTTATGAAATTTATTGCAGTCCATTTTTTGGTTGGCCAGGGCCAATTTCACATATTTTTGTGGGTTCCAAACTATTTTTAATACCGAAAGGTCGAGCCAGATTTAAAGTACTTTGAAGATATATTTTAATTAGGTTAATGCCCAGTGAAATAGGAAACTGAAAATGTGAAAAAATTCAGAAATTATAAAGTAATTGCCAATATGGCATCTATTTTTATATTTACACCCAATTTCATATTACTTTCAAGATTTGCAGGCGTCTTGAAAGAGTTGCAGCCCATCAGGGCGTAGAAAAATAAATTGGCCTCGATTGGGTATTCTTCAGAAAAAATAAACTGGGCTCATTTTCACAAAAAAAGCTGGGCTGGTCACATGGTGAACATAAAATATAAGGCTAGGCTAGACGGGCCACAACCCAGTTCAAACCCTACTCCGTCTCAACAATAACAAAAAAAAATACCGCTTGAGCAGCTACGTCCCAGGTGTCAGCCAATCTTGTGTTGTTCTCTTGTCTATTGACTATGTACGCTCACAATGTCGTGGGTCCCAGATGTCAGGAAAACACTAGGAGGAAGCATTTTATTTTTCCGTACGCTAACATGGTGGGCCCATACTATCATCCTCTCCACGTACTTCTGCCGATTCTTGTTGTTTGTTGACCATGTTGACTATGCGAGAGGGCGGCGGCGCGGCAAGCGCACCAAAGCGCGCGGAGGACGATGGCGAGGCCTCAGACGTCGGCATTGATGGTTTAGGAGACGGTGGGGCCGCGATGCATGCGCTGAGGCGCAGCCATCCGTGGGAGGTAGAACTAGGCGGCCCCGCTGGCGCTGGTTTGGTTTTGGCGGCTGGAGGAAGACAGGACTGAAGAAACACGATAGACTGTAAAAGCAGCATGAGTACTTAACAACCTTAACGGAAACCAGCAGGGGCACTTAACAATCATAGCTGAAAGCAGTATAAGTACTTATACAGGTTCAACCGTACAAAGCACGCCTCGAACAGTGCTACTTTGCCTACAGATAACCAAGGGTGAGGCCGCCAAGCCCCAAGACAAGGCCCAGGCTCCATCCCGCGCATCCACAACCTTCTGAAAGCGGCTTCATCTTGCAATGTGGTCAATAAACATGATATTCGCTTTAGAGCCATGGAAAAGCAGGAACATAATCTTCTGTCCTATTCTCCAAGATGGAAGAGCCTTCATTATTTGAGACCACCCATGAATAATTATCGTTTCACCTCCAAGGGGAATGGAGTAGGTCAACATAAACATCATGTTGTGACCAAGCGCAAGTCTGACCCGACCAAGGTTGGGCATCTGTATAGGAACAATAGAACTGGGCAATTTCTGTTTCAAGAAGATCACAACTGTAAAACTGTGTATAAGCAATAGTGTATGAACAACATATATAACAGAAAACAACTCATACCATAAGTTTCTCGACACAGTTGGACCTCTTCAACGAGTGCAGCAGTGGCACACATATCCCAAGTGACCTTGCACCATTGAAACGCCCCACAAGGACCTCAAGACGATCAATAAAGTGTAGGAACTTGTGGATGTCATCCCAGTCAACTTCAATGGCATCAGTAAAAGCCGAGTTGTTACAGAATAACAAACGAGTAGCCTGCTTAACTCTGAAAAAACCTACACGTGCCACCAATTATAAGAAAATATTAGTTAGAAGTAGCATCTTCTTGACAGATTCGTTGCTACTTCTAAAGTTAAATTGTGATTAGTTAGATAGAATAGGTGGATTAAGAACTAATTGAGGAAAAAAATACAAGAATCAGATACTAACATGGATGAACAATTGGAACGACGTCGGGGTGGAAGATCGCAGTGAAGATGAGACCAGGTTCTGCTATTTCTATCAACATTCGTGCGCCAACTTTTAGTCTGTAACACTTGAGAAAGTTTATCCAAGTTCGGCCATAAAAAAGCAGCGATCTTCTTGGTTCATGAACCGAACTCGGAACTTATACCATGGCTTGTCTTCACTGTGACCATTAAACTGGTGTATTCAGTTATGGCAAGACCGAGCATCTTGAGTACATGTGTTCTGGCAGAGCAAATAATGCATTGCAGGAAAAATAATATGAGAACACAATGTATTCCCTACCCAAATCTAGAAATAACTTCCTCCTTCACGTTAGTGTTGACCATTGTACTGGTAGTACCTTTTATCCAAATATAGCAATCCAAATTTCCAAATTAGTCGATAGCATGTTAAAAAAAAACCACCCTCCTGGATAGAAAAGAGGATTCTAGGAACATACTGTGCGTGTTTTAAAATCATGTGCTAGGATGAGAAGGAACAAGTGTGGCGTCTCACCGAGGGCGCAGAAACCTGTAGGGTCCCCGCACTTTGGGCACTGCAAATGAAAAACACTAGATTCAGTAGGAAGAAAAATGCATCAACGGCGGCGGCTGCCATCCTAGGATTAGCCGCGACCAACGGACTTGGATTTATCGGGGATGGATGAAGAATTCGTACATGGTTCTCCATGAGAAAACCCTATGCAATCGCCAAGAGGGGGTTTTCTCTGAACAAGCAGACGAGGGACAAGGGGATTCAGGCTCAGTGAAATATTGCCGCTTCGTCCGTCCAGCTTACTGCTAAAGTTGGAAAGGGGGGGGGTTGTGATTTGACGGCTCATTGGGCATTACTGTGGTGCTATGACCGGGGTGTGTCTACCATGCAATTGTGCACTCTAATTTGTGCATATGGCACGTGGACCCCGTTGCCGGATGCCCCACATATCAGCGAAAGGAAGTAGAAAGACAGGAGTAACTAGTTACACAAAAATATATTTTTGACAGAGAGATACTCCCTCTGTAAAGAAATATACAAATCTTTCATATCACAACTTTATACATACAAAATTTTATCTGACGGATAGGAAGGAAACTATAGCAATTTTGCAAAAAGGTACCCACACACCTCTCCACATTTTCAAATAAGGCCTTCCCTCGTTCATCCTTTTCTCTCACAAGATAAAATACTCATACAAATGCATCTTGATGTTATGTGCAACGCACAGGCATTATTGGGGTTAAGCTTTTTTTTGAGACAATTATTGGGGTTCAGCTGAGAATATAATACTCCGACAGGCTCATAGTTCTGGACTTGCGCCGCAGGCCCACCCTGCATGTTTGGGGGCCCATGTGTTCTACCTCAGCGCTTTTCATATTGCAAGCGATCAGTACGGCGCTGGTTTTAGATGCTGTCGCAAGGCGAATACACAAAATTGAATAAAACACGGCAGCTGTTGGAATGAAATCGAACGACAGTTCCTAACCAGCAATGAGAGTTGCAATTCTATCAACGATATACCATGTGATAAATAATATTGTCGTATTACTTATACACATATGACACTTGTTTCACCATGCCAGATTATTACATCAAAATCTCTCGTAGGACAGATCAGTTCGGCAGTTGCGTGCTGCTACTGAAGAATTTCAAAGTTGATTTGGACCAGCTCTCCTTGCCGAGAAAGTTCGATTTTCAAAACATCCCCTACCGCAAGATATGATTTAGATTTGAACCTTGACCATCCTTTAGCATCAATCATCATGCGACCATCCTTTGTACTTACGGTATATAGAGCAGGTTCATTCACACCAAGGCTGCACATGGTAAAAGAAACTTGGCCGCTGTCGCTCGGATTGTTGAACGACTCCCTCATTGCTCTAGGAATTCTCTATTTGCAAACAAGAAGACATACCCAAACAGTTAGATCAACACAGTGAATCATGCAAAACAACATGGAAAGAAAAAAGAACGAAACACCTGGGCGGCCAATGCTTACCAAGAAGGTGGACATGTCGGTTTTTGTAAGGACTTTGGTATATGAAGTGCGAACTGCAGCCCAGTCTGTTGCCGCTGCACGGGCCGGAGCAGATGCAAGTGCAAGTGTTGGTGTAGGTGCTGAAGCCGCTGCTACTGCCGGAGATGGTGCTCCTTGTAGAGCTGGTGCCGGTGTCGGAGCAGGTGCCAGTGTCGATGCCCAATCCTCCGGTAGATCAGCCTGATCCGCGGACTCGGTCAGTGCCCAATCCTCAGCTGGATCAGACTGAGCTGCTGTCACTGTCAGTGCTAGAGCAACTGCCGGTGCTCAATCCGTTGCTGAAGGTGGTACTGATGTGCGAGACAGCGGCGATCGTGTCTGGTCTACTATGATCAGCTTTCTAACTTGACTAGGCTTCATGATCGTGATCCAGTTTTTTCTTCATTTCTTTTAAACGCGAGAAGGACTAATTGTGGCGGTTTTGTTAAACCAAACTTCAGTTCATCATAGGGATTCAGCTTGTACTCAGACAACAGACTGATACATTTTTTCCCATTAATATAAGTGATGGACAGTGCCTTCGTTACTGACACGACATAGGAAATGAAACCTACAAAAATAGCCATCGTAGAGCAAACCAAACGGTTTATTCCGTGATGAATGTCACATGGAAAAACCTGCATCGTAAAATTGCAGGAAAAGAAAGAAAATATGACATTAAATCAATAAGATTTAGACAGTAAATCAATAAGATTTACTTGATGTGACACGAGTGAATCCTTACCAGGAAATCAGTATGTTGAAGTACTAAACAGAAGATTGATCGTCCAACTACGGGTGGCATGCATGGGCCCGCCTACTCCCACAAGCAGGACAGTCCAAAGGTCGTGACAAATCGTATGAAGCGAACATCCATGGGACTGGAAATCCTGGTGGGTGCGATAAACCCTGCAATGCATACAGATATTGGAGTGTAACCATAATTGATAAACTGTCCTCACAAAAAAGATGATCTGGATACTTCAAAATATACAGACTGAATTGAGTGGACAGACATTAACATAGACCGTTCTCAGGGCTAACCACACACCAAAAGTGGCAGTACTAATAAACAATACAGGGTTCACAAACACAAATCAAGTACTGAAAAATAGTACTTACTACAGACAAGCAAAGTTGCACTAATTAAACTCTGCAGACTATTTCTTGCCACCGACCTACGGGATGAACCCCGCATAACTGACTAGGCCATGGACTTCGTGAGAGATGTCTACATGCACCATCACCATCTCAACAACCTTGGAGAACCTAACAGAGTGGTCTTTCCACTCATAAGCATGATGATGAAGACATGCCGCATCAGATTTGTTGGGAAGCTTTACAAGAACCACACCCTTCGTAATCGAAGGCACAACCAGGAAATTGTTGTGGTCAAGTACATCCTCGAGAACACGCCTGACAACAAAGCTACAGGAAAACACTAGTTCAGGACACGTGGCGACAAGGACACAACAGCTGGATAGTTTAGCAGTAGAACTCATCCTCAGGTCTTCCAGTTCACACGGCATGACTTTGAGAACTTCATCTCCACCGCGGACCTGGTTCTAATTCAAACAGAAACCATATTTTATTACTACCTCCGTTCAGAAATATAAGATGATTTTCGATATTATACTCCATATATGACTACATATATGCACAGAAATGAGTGAACAAAGACACTAGAACATGTCTTCAAAGGCATGAGAGCAGAGGGATTACTTGCAATATCCATAACACAAGTTACTGAGGCAAATATACCCTCTTCAAAGGTACAGTAGCATTGATGTTCATAAAGTACTCCCTCCGTCCCAAAATTCTTGTCTTAGATTTGTCTAGATACGGATGTATCAAGAAATTTGGGACAGAGGGAGTAGTTGAAAGTAATATATAAGAAATCAGTGTCAACCTCTCGCATGTTTTGGTCAAAATAGGAATTTAGAACCGTCGTTTGGCACACAAAAATCACATGCAAGATCATCCAGAAAGTTGTACTACTAGTACTAGTACTGCGTGTTAGATGAAAAAATACGATCAAGATCGAGAAAAAGATCGCCAAGAAGAGATATTACCTGGACTTGCTAATGAGGGATCCCGGAGAGGGGGGCTTGGACAGGGCGATGGCTTTGAGCTTGTCTGCGGTAGTCTCGGCGGGTTGCTTGCGCTTCTTCGTACCATGAGTCTCGACGGTTTTGGCGAGAGCCATAGACATCACTTTGGCCGGTGCTCCAGCGTCCATCAAGAAACTATGAAATAGAAATAAAAGAAAAGAAACCATAATCACAAACCCAAAAGAAGAAAAGAGAGGGAGTTATAGGATCAGTCTTGGGGTTGCAAGACCGGACCTTGGCCAGAATCAACACCATTGATGCGCTCACCTTTCCTTCTTTGGGAGAGAAGAACAATGGCAGAAGCAGGTTGGGGTTTTCTTAAAGAAATGATGAACAAGATGAGGGAGAAGCAAGTTGGGTAGAGAGGAAGCTGAGAGAGAAGAGTGAAATGATGGTTGCTTCGTCTGTCCAACTTACTGCTGGAAAGGAGGGGTTTTTGTGATTTGACGGCTCATTGGGCATTACTGCGGGCGCTTCGATCGGGGTAGTCTACCATCACTCTACTACGGAGTAATTTAGTGCATGGCTGGTGGACCCCGATGCTGGCTATCCCACACGTCGGCGAAAGTGAGTAATTTAGTGCATGGTTGGAGGAGGATCCGCACCGTAGAGAGTGTCCACTGTTTTTCTAAAGAAAAACAAAGATTACAACAAGCGTTTCCACTCTTACGACGGAGGAGTGCGAAACACAGCAGCCACTTGAATATACACAGTGCTCCTACTACTAGGCATGTGTAGTGGTTCATACGTCAGTTCTACATAACCTTGTTGCTAGTGTAGTAAGATATGACGACAACAAAGGATGTTGTGCGCATGTCAACTATATGAATAGTAATGTAATAATATAGTACTGCTTTCTCGACTATCCGGTCGAGAATGAACGGTGAGATCAATGTTAACAGGACTAGGTCTACAGCGCACGGAGAGTACGGTGCTACAGTACTCCACGAAACATGAACCATATGAAGCACGAATAGTGTTAGGCAGGGTGTATGAAGGGTGCACGGGATGGGAGTAAAAGTTCCCTTCTCGACCCACTTTTGGGTGTTTGGAAGAGGGCATGAAGGGTGAATGAGTCCACACTAGTAGGTTAACACAAATACACGAAGAGGAAACAACTACTCCCTCCGTCTAGGTGTGTAAGTCATCTTACGTTGTGCACTGCGACCAAGGCGGAGAGGAAAACGAGAAAACTTAATGTCTTTTTGCTAATTAATAGCATTGCACGCAATGAACTAACCACTGCATGTCATGTTTATTAGTCTCAAGTGATTGAAAGCATGCACGGCCCACGTCTCTTATTGGTCGATATGTCACAAAACAAGAAACGGGGAGGGAGTTAATGTACCGTGCCTAAGTGTTTTGGGATTATTTGGTTTTCGTAAGGTGACTTACACACCTAGATAGAGGAGTATATTGAGATGAGAATTCAACCAAACACACCCACACGCTTTGTGCTACAGTGACTGATCTGCACCGTCTGAGTTTGATCCAACTGTCATGTTCCGCCGAGACATGGACATGCCCATGCAGAGGGCGCCTAAACACCACTGAAGTCCCTCTGCTTCTCGAGGCACAGGACGTTGGTGATGCAGGGGGCGAAACGACTGAAAGGCAATGCAATCTACGGGAAGTCGGAGGGAGCCATCCGAGGAGCGGGGAATCTTTTGGTTTTCACCATGGTAAAACACCAGTCGACGACTTCTCACATCAGGGAGCAGTGGGTTTTACAGGCAGAATCATCATGACTAATTGCTGCCGCGCCTGCTCCCGTCAATCAAAAAATTAAAAATCCTGCCGCACTCAAACACTAGAGCAACACCACGGTGGATATTTAAATTTACCTGCCGGCAAGTAGATAAAAAAGGGGTGAAAAAACAAATGTGGCGGTGGCCTAGCTAATCGGTCGAACTAGCCCAACTAGCTAGCCACGGTGCTTCACTGATGTACTCTGCGGGAAAAGTGGTCTTTCGTGATTTGACGAATCATTTACTTGCTTCGGCGAAAACGCGCGGTAGGGCGTCCCACGTCAGGAAGAATATATGCGTGCACCACCCGGGAGGACCCCGAAACCGCGCGGTAGGGTGTGCCATGTCTTGGCACGGAGGAAAAATATGCGCGTAAAAATTTACTATATCAGACATAGTACCTATGGTTCGACCTCGGGACCCAGCCAATCGGTCGAAAACTCCCCACTAGCCACACAACTTCATCATGCTAACATGGCACGAAGGATAGGTGTGGTTAGCTCTATCTCGACCGGCCACAACGTCTCTTGTTCTAGGCGATTCTTTTATTTTCCAAGCTTTTTTTAGTTGTAATAACACTATGGCAAGCTAGCGCCGCTCTTCGTGTGTGCCCGTGCAAAGGTTAGACGATGGAGAGAAGAGAGAGATCGCAGACCTAGGACCCACCAGTAAGTGAGTCAACGGTCATGCACGTGTTGACGAGGCACTCCCTCTACTCTACTCAACGTAATACTATATAAAATCAAGTTATGGGACAAAGCCAACAACTGTTGTTGTTTCAGGCTATCGACTTATGCTTTGTAGTCCAGGTTGCCAGTTCGAATCTCGTCTTTCATATTTGTTAGTTTTAGGTCCAAATTTGATTAATGACAAGTGGGACCCCCGTGTGTTGTTCTGATATTTCAGTGTAGGATGTTTTTTTTGAACAAACACTTTGCACGGTTAGACAAGTAACGGCACAAGTTACACGTATTTTGCAAGTTTACGAACAAAAATGACAGCGGCATAAAATATCACATCCACCCCGCAGCTTAGATGATATGGTGATACGAGTTTTTACACCGTTGGAAGTGAGATCCAATGGCTTGGGAGTAGTCTTTGTAACTATGCGCAATTTCCAAACTCTCCAAAGGTTTTTTTGAAAATAAAACATTCAGGCCTCGTGTGTGCTGCTGCATCTTGGATCCAACGGCTGCCCGTTGCTCATATTAGGTGCTCCCCGTAGCTTAATTACCCGCTACGGTGATATGAGCATCTAGGTCGTATGATAAGTGATCAGATGGCACATGCGTAGTACTTGTACTTTCTGCGCAATTCCCAAACTCTCTCAGCCGTATATTGCAAAAACATTTAAACCTCCTACCGTGGGCCGTTAGATCTCCGTGAACTCGTATCACCATAGAATCTATGGTGCGGGAGCACCTCACATTCTCCCGTGCGAGAAAACATAAGGTGCTCTCGTAGCTTGGATGCTACGGTGATACAAGCTTCGAGGTCGTTTGATCTGAGATCCAATGGCATCTGAGCAGTCTTTGTGCTTGTAAGCTGTGGCCGAACTCTTTGGGGGCTTTTCTGCAAAAAACCATTCGAACCACCGAGGAGGTGTTGGGTCACAAATGCAACGGCTCCGAAGAGCTTGTATCACCAAAGCATCTAAGGTGTGGTAGCACATGATATTCTTACATACAGGAGAATATGATGTCCTCCTTCATCTTAGATGCTACGGTGATACGAGCTTCGAGGTCGTTTGATCTGAGATCCAATGACATCTAAGCCGTCTTTGTCCTTGTAAGCCAT
>LR738715.1:289767569-289839724 GCA_902687465.1 Secale cereale | reverse complement strand
GGGGGGCTAAAAACAACATTTGAATGTAGATAGCACGAGACTTAATATCAGTGTTTATCAGTGTTTCAATTCGGTGTACATTATAAGATTTGAACTGAGGACCATGCATATGGGTAATTATTTCGAATTCATGCCATACTAGGTTTCGAAAAGTTGACATTGACTCGATTTGTTGTGCTATTTTGTAGGTCATATGTTTGAATCCATCCAAAAGTTTTCTCACTACCATGGTGTTCATCATATACATATGAATTTGTATTAAAAAAAGTAGCGTGGGTACACTGAAATGCGAAATCCACGTTAGAATTGGAGATCGCTATGTGACACACACTCTAATTCAAATAACTAATTATGTGACACACACTCAAATCCGTGTTAGCGTGGATACCGTTTTGTTTTTTTCAAATAACTCCTCATTAATTAATTTATAATATCTTGTTTCGAATGACTAATTATTGCAAGGAAAACACAGGCATGGTAATACATACGGATTCGTTTGCAAATGAAAGAAGATTCGTCTGCATTCTCAAATGTAGGCGCACCAGGCAAACCAGGGTGGTGTCGTGGTGGTCGCGTGTGTCGGACGGACGCTTAGCACCTAGCCACCCACGCCCCTCCCTCCCTCCCCTCCCCCCCAAAAAAAGGACGACGACAAAATAAGTTCACGCTTCCACGTTTCAGATTGAAATATCTGGCGGCCCCAATTCCAGCCCTGCAAAATCCCCCTTCTCCATCGTCCCCTTCCGCGCCCAGATTGCTCAAATCCCTAATTCGCCGCTAACCCAAGCAAAGTTCGAATCGCCCCTCGTCTCATCTCTTTCCCCACCTCTGTGCCGGATGACGACGACGAAGACAATGGTCGCGCTTCACCACCGCACCGGAGCTACCTCATCTACGCCCTCGTCCACCACACCGGGTGGTCCACCGACAATGTCGGCCACCGCAACCGACGTGCCTCACGGCCACCGACTTCCACCGCGTCAGGTGCGCTTCACTAACGCCGTCTCCCAGCTCACCGGGGCTACTTCACCGAGCACATCGTCGCGCCTCCGCCCCCCGAGGCCGCTGGGGCTTCACCAGCGGTCTCGTCCACCGCATCATAGTGCTCCGCTTCCACTCAAGATCTGCATCCGTGCGCGGCCAGCCAACGCCAGCGCATCACCCTCAACGGCTCTGAAGTGACCCGCACTCTAGCTAGGCGAGCATGCCCAAACGCCGGCCCAAACTAGGTATCCACACATCACTCCCTTGTGCACTGTTCCGACGATGTTTGGATATCCTTTCACTGCTCTCTTAGCTTACACGCCTATGCAACTCTGACTTTAACTCTTATTTCTTCTGGAGATATCATCTGAAACAAGCAAACCATTTTTTAGCGAAGCATGATGGCGCTACGGGATCTGGTACACATCCTACACACCCATATAACCTTGTAAGTATCTGTCCTACGGTACAACAACAAGGTCGATCCCTCTTATCTGATCAGCCATTCGCCGTGTCAAAAATGCAAAGGGGGATGCAAGGAGCACAAGGCATCCACATCCAAGCAAGTGGTAACATGGACTTGTACATGGAACATCCCAAGCGCAAGCAGAGCTGCAGTGAGCCTTTACAACGAGCTAGCATAAGTCTCTGCATTTCATTTAATTCGTACTGGCATTCGTGTATGATTTGTGTGCAGTGGAGGATCCACGAATTCGAGTAACCAGGGGCGAACATTTAACTTAAAAAATACGAAGGCACTTGCACTCCAAAATCAACATAACTTGAGAAATGTGAAGCTACATGCACTTTGAAAACCAGCTAATGATCCAAAGTAGTTCAGATTATAAACACTAAATGATGCAAGCACCAAAAAACACAAAATGCAACATGGTGTACAAGGACTACAAACATGGTCTGTACCTGCTTGAATTATTCGTTCTCTGGCTGAAAATTTTGAAGTGTAATTGCACCTATAACCAGTGCGCAAACTGCATATCAATATATCTATCCTACACTGTCGAATTACGGGCTCCGCAAACCCAAGAAGTTCGAACACAGGGGCATGAATGAAGATCTCTCCCACTCACATCTACCTAGCGCCTCGCCCTCGTTCAATGAAGAGATTCGAGTAAGCAACAAGTAAAGCACACGCAAATTTACCCAGTTTCGGGCCACCTTGCGGTGTAAAACCCTACGTCCTGCTTTGGTGGATTAGCCTCGGGAGGGCTTGAGTACGAACAAGTACAGTGGTTCCTGAGCTGAGGAGAAGATCTTAGGAGGGTCAGGAGGCAAGGGTTCTTGCTCTTTGGTGCGAGGGCGGAGTCTCTGGATCTGATCCGAGTGCCTCCATAGTGGAGACCCTAGCTACTTATATAGGCGGCCATGGTCCTCTTCCCCCAAAAATTTTAGGCGGGAAGGGATCCCACAACGGCCATTTCGAGCGGGAACACAAGGACGTTCCTATCCTGACAAAAGCGGTCTTCGCCTGCAAAGGGATCAGGCGATGACGCGGTGGTGGGCTCTGTGGTGACATCCTCCCTGTCGTCCTTGCGGTCTTCGGTCTTGTTGCACGAAAGGGGAAACCTTTGTCCCGCTCCTCGGGAACCTGCGCCTGCGCTGTCTCCTTTGCACCAAAACGGCAACTGCGCCGCTGGCACGCGCTCGTGCAATGCGCCACTACTTGCATCACTGCCTCCTCCTAAGGCAGGCTTGGCCTTGGATTCTCCGCCCCTCCGGAGCTACCTAGCCGACGCTGCTCCTGAGGGTGTCTCGGTGTCGTTCTCCTCGCGAGGTCTAGCCCCCTCGCGAGGGTCTTGAGCAGCTGGTCAATCAGCTGGGCCGTACCGGGCCGTAGTAGGAGCTCGTCGTGGCCCGTAGACAGGCAAGTCTGGGTACCCTGGTTCCCAGGACGCCGACAGTAGCCCCCGGGCCCAAGGCGCGCGCGGAGTTGGTTCGGGGTGAATCCTTAGTCGAGGATGAAGTGCCGCAGGCCCCAAAAGACTACGGGCCAGGCTGGCACGTGATGGTTGGATGGGACTTGGGCGACTCCGCTTCCCACGCAGTCTTGGCGACCGTGCAACTTGACAAAAGGGACTGTCTTCGCTGCAGAGGAGTTATCACCTCCTTTCCTTCCTGCTTAGATCCCCTTCTCCTTCGCCTCCTGCCTTCCCAAATCGCCAGCAACCTCCAGCGCCTCCAGCGATGGCGAAGAAAAGCAAGGGCGCCACGCAGGCATCCGGATATGCTTCCTCCCTCGAGGCGGCGCTCGTGGAGTCCACCATCACCGAGGAAGGGGACTACTCGGAGGTCTAGTATTTCTTGTCGAGCGTCCACAACGAGCATGGCCCAACGGAGATTTGGGTTGGGTCCGCCGTGGCGCGGATCTTGCCGAAGTCTTGCCACCCCTTCTTCCTCCATAGCATCTCCGTCGGGCTCGTGCCGCCCTACTCGGAGTTCTTTTACGCCATCCTGAATCACTACCAGATGCACGCCCTCCACATCCAACCTCGCTCCATCTTCGTCTTGTCGCTCTTCACCTTTTACTGTGAGGCGTGTGTGGGGGTGAAGCCGACTGTCGCCCTCTTCCGCCACTTCTTCTCCATGTGGTGGTATGACGAGGGTCCGTGCTTGTGCTGTGTCTCCTTCGTCTTCCAGCGCCAGGGCTCTAGGCTGATGATAGCCGGGAAGAAGATAGACACCCACCGGAAGAGGTGGGTCTATCTAGATACCCAGCGTATTCACCCGCTGCTGGCGCTGCCTACCGCCCGCCCGGAGAAACGTGCCTGCTGGAGCTACGCGAAGCTCAACGACCCCATTGCCGAGCCTGTCTTGGCAAAGATCGAGGCCGACCTGGGCTCGAGGCTTGAAGGGGCCCAGATTGTGAAGGAGTTCCTGAGGCAGCGGCTGGCGCCGCTCCAGGCACACTCGCGCCCCATGTGGGAGCTAATGGGGGATGACGACAGGCTTCGGCTGCGCTCGGGGACGCTGGCCGAGGCCGACCTGGACCTCGTCTTGATCACTCTCATGGGAATGGTTCCTGAGGACCTCTCGAGGGCCCACCTGCCGCTGTATAGCTGTCCTGACAAGGCCGAGCTGCTGAAGGCCGTGTCAGGTTTCGGGGTGCCCGTGGCCGGTGTCGAGGAGGGGAGCAACGAGGAGTAGGACTTGGAGGAGACCCTGGGCACCGAGGACCGGGTTGACGAGGAGGACACCTCCGAGGCATCCGCTGAGGAAGTGGCATCAGGCGCAGGTGCTGCTGGGCGGCCGCAGGCAACCACCCCGTGTTGATCCGGGCGTGCTGCGTCCGGAGGGAGCAATGCGGCAACCCCGCCGAGGAGCGCCATGCCAACGAAGCCGGTGACCGCAGCCATGCCCAAATCCATGGCCTCGCGCCTTGCCAGCATTCGGACTGCTGGCACGCCCATAGCACCGGCGACCACGACCGACCTGCTGGTGAAGAGGAGGGCGTGCCTCGCCTCCGATGAGTAAGTGTGCAATCTCCTGTTATTCCTTGGTCGCTGTGTTCCTGACATACTTCTCTTGGCGCAGCAGCATGGGCAGCATGATGAAGAAGGCGAAGGGGAAGGTCACGTCGCGGTACCCCGCTCCACATGCCGGTGCTGTCGCCGTCGAGAAGGGTGCCACAGCTTTGCGCGCCTCGGCCAGCCAGGCCACAGAGCGCGCGGCGACGGTGTTGCCTGAGGGCGTCGTTGCTGTTTGCGAGGCCGCGGTGGCTCCTGCTCTCGCAACTCCAGTGAGGAGATTCGGAGCCCCCGAGCCCCTGGTTGAGCAGGCGATCTCGATGGCATCCATCCACCAGTTGGTGCAGTCTAGCCGTGATACTTTGGAAGCCGCTTCTACTACGCTGGTTCGGCTCCGTGTCGAACTTCTGGGTGGTGATGGCCGCGTGATGGAAGGACGACTATGCCTGATCTCTGGGTGGCTCCTGGCAGACTAGTCTGCGCGGGCCTCCTGGAGCCAGGCCTCAACGGTCGCCGCCAAGGGTCAGGAGGAGGCCGCGGCAGCCACGTGGGCGCGCGACGCCGCACGAGCCGACGCAGCGTCCTCCGAGAAGCGCTGCCACAAGGTGGAGAGCGAGCTGGAGGCCCTTCGCGAGGAAGGCACCAGGCCCTGGAGCTCGAAAGGTTGGAGAAGGAGCTCAAGGCACAGAAGGCTAAGACGTCCCGGCTGCAGCAGGAGCGGCTCGCTGATCGCGCGATCCTGGAGAAGCTGAAGGCCGAGGCCGAGCAGGCCAGGGCGACCCAAGCTGCGCGCGACAAGGAAGACACCCTCGCGGCCGCGGCAGATGTGAGTTGCGAGGCCCTCGCCGCCTTCGAGATCGAGGCCCATACAGCGCTGCTGATTGCTTACGGGGAAGGGTTCGAGAAGCCGCTGGCCACCCCAGAGGATGGCTCCGCCGGGCTCCTAGCCGCGCTCGTGAAGTCCCTGCGCGAGGTTACAGCCGTGATCGGCCAGTTAGCAGACGTCGAGAGTCGCACGCTCCTTACCTTGGCCCTGACGCAGGTGTGCGGCCACCTCTGTCTCCGTGATCCCACTCTTGACCTGGCCTCGCTGTCCGAGCCCGTGACCGCGAGCATAAAGGGCGCGGCTGCTGAGGCCCTGGAGGCCTCCGGGTCGCTGCTGCCACGGCCGTGGAGGCGGAGGCTGGTGACGGCGCGCCTGGCGATTCCTGACCTGTTCCTGTCAGACGAGAGAAGTGCAAGTACCTTGGGGAGGTGTAAGGACTCGCTTGAATTTGGAGAACTTGGTATTATTGTAATAACTAGACTTGAACTTGGTGATTTCCGTGCTTGCTTCCTTTCATGTTTGCTTAGGTGCTCTGCGTCGGCAGGGCCCAACCCCGCGCATACCTCGATCGCCATTGAGCCCTTCGGGTGACCGGGGTTATCGTAATAACTAGACTCAAGGAATGAGGGGCTATGTGGATAGTGAGGCCCCTGGGTCACGATGCCCAGGGGTCCTCCTTGATGTTCAAGCGATCCCGTTTGCGTTCTGCGTCGGCAGGGCCCAGCCCCGCGCATACCTCGACCGCCGTTGAGCGCCGGGCTCAAGGAGTGAGGGGCTACGTGACTAGTGAGGCCCCTGGGTCGCGATGCCCAAGGGTCCCCCTTGACGTACGAACGACTCTCATGAGGGAGAACGAGCACCATACCTTGCTCACGAGCCTTCGCCTAGGATGGGGGCGCGAGAAAGCCAGGTATCTGGGCACCTGGTAGAGTGGCGTCTACCAGGCGTGAACTGAGCATAGCCCCCGTGCCTAGCCCCCCTCGCGACACCCATCCAAGGAGAAGCTGTGAGCGGCATGAGCTGAAAAGCTCCCTGAGGTTGGTGCGACCGCTGGGGGCCACCCTCAGTTGTTTATAAATAGCGCGGAGCATAGAGCTACCACACTTGCGCGGAGTGTGGGCATAACCGCGCCTCAGTCGTAGCGGACAGCACGGAGCTTGGTGCTTCCACTGGTTCGTGGGCAAAACCGCTCCTCGGCTGGTTTTGCTAGCGTGGAGCATGGTAGTTCCACTGGACCGTGGGAGGGAGCCTCCCACCGGGAGAGACTCCGGGGCATGTACAGCCCCGTCCTGACACGTGGCTTGCACGACAGGACAACCAAGGTGCATATGGGCCCTCCTCAGGACGAGCTGAACGACTCTGAGGAAGTTCTCGTGAGCTTACGCATCACTCACGAGACCCTACCCTGAGGCGGGTTGCGCCTGAGTCTTCTTTTGCAAAATGTGAAAAGAGATGCGTTGTGTCGACCTGCGCCGAGTGCATCTCTAGAAGGCATCGCATGAGAAGGCCGCAACACCAACAACCCCAAGAGGTGACGTTAGAGGGACCGGCTCGTAAGACAGAGCTCAACCGCTGGATTTATCGACGCTACAGGGATGGACCTGAGCACAGACGCCGTGCCCAGTCTTCTCATGCAATAGTCCAAAAGAAAAACAACCGGCGTGTGGTTCCCGCGTGAGCGAGGCACCTGCCACGGGCCCCGACTTACCCATCCACGATTAGCCCATGCGAGAACAAGGCACCAATGACCACGGGAGGTGACGTCACGGGAATGGCTCGCGAGACAGAGCTCAGTCCTTGGATTTAGCGATGCTGCAGGGATGGACCCGGGCACAGACGCCATGCCAGTCCTTAATCATGGGGCGGTCGCGAGTGGGCTCACAAGGTCTCATGACCTTAGAGGCGGTGAGAACGCTGATCATATGGGTAATGCAAATAGGAAGAAACAACTAGCCTTGATTCATGCGCAAAAGAGACAACTGCGGGGGGTGAGCCCCCAGCAGCTCGAGAATGATGCAGCCCGAGGGGCGCCCTCGATTGAATACCTGAGACATCACCTGACACTTGTCGAAGAAGAGTTGGGGTAGCTGAAGACGCGAGCCGTGCGGGTCGCTCCTGAGGATCGTCAAGCTCTTGAGGCCCAGGGGCTCCAGAGGCCCTCAGTGGTCACGGGGGTCCGGCTCCCGCTCCGTCTGGACTGCCCACCACTGAGCCTCCTGAGCCCCCAAAGCCTGCCGCGCGATGTACTGGAACGTGGTGGCTGTGTTGCGGAAGCCGAAGAGCATGCAGATGTAGTTGCAGGGGAGAGCCCTCCTCCAGCCGATTGCCGTCGGCCAGAAGAGTTCCAAAGAAGCGGCTCGGTTGAGGCCCGTGACGTCGATGCAGACGCGGAAGTGGTTGCTTGGGTTGCGGATAGGTGAGCTTGGTATCGTGTGGTTGCGCTCACCGCGTATGAGCCTTGCGTACGGAAGTTCCTCGGTAACCTGGTCGATGAAGTCCTAAGGCCCCAGCGCTGTACGGCCCACACTGGGCTCACAAAAACGCGCGTTGAGACACACCTGCAGGTGGTGCCCGAACACCTCCCTCGAAACGCTGGTCAGACCAGAGGCACTCCAGAGGAGAGCCCCCGAGCCCGTCCTGAGAGGGGCGTCGGGCACGCCTCCCTATGGGAGAGTGGAGGGCGCCTCATCGGCAGGCGCGGGTCCTGAGACGGGACCGTCAGGAGCCTCCGCGTCCTGAGATCCGTCAGCGGGCATGTTCTTCTTCTTCTTGGGGGCGGTCTCCTGGGCGAAGACGGCTCCACCTTCATCGGGGCTCTCGGCCGCCGCGGTCTGGTAGGCGCGCTCCAGGGAACGCACTGCTTCCTTCTCGTCGGAGGTGATTGTGATGACTCCGCCACTCCCGGGCATCTTGACGACGTTGTAGCCGTGATGGGTCACCGCCATGAACTTGGCGAGGGCCGAATACCCAAGGATAGCATTGTACGGGAGGTGAATGTTGGCGACGTCGAAGTCAATGAGCTCGATGTGATAGTTGTTGCGATCACCGAAGGTGACGGGGAGGCGGACCTGCCCCATCGGGAGTGTGGAGCCATCTATGACTCCGTAGAACGGCTTGGTTGGGTGGAGCTGATCATAGGGGACCTGGAGCGTCTCGAAGGTCTGGACAGAGAGGACGTTGAGCCCTGCTCCACCGTCGATGAGGGTCTTGGTCACGAGGACGTTGCTGATGGTCGGAGTTCAGAGCATCAGGAGAGCGCCTGGGGCTGCGGTGCACTTGAGCTGGTCCATGGGGTCGAAGGCGATGACCTGCTTGGTCCACCCGAGGTTGCGTGCGGCATGAGGCCTGGGAAGCACCGCGTTCACCTCGCGAGCAAACTTCTTGAAGATGCGGTGGGAAGCCGGAGCATGGGCTCCTCCCAAGATGCATGCAACCACGCATGGCTCCTGAAAGCCCCCTTCTCCATCCCCCTGGCGGAAGTCATCGTTCCTTCTTGGCGGTGGTGGTAGCGGAGGCAGGCCTGCGTTGCCCTGAGGGCGACCCTCACGAGGCTGGTCGCGCCAGGGGGCGTCACGAGGCTGTTCCTGCCAGTGGTCTTCACGAGGTTTGTCACGCCATCCTTGGTGCGAGTTCCTGCCGTCCCAGGGTCCTCCACCACGGCCCCCTCCGCGACCGTAGCCGCGGTTGTCGCGCTCAGGGCGCTTCCCAATGCGCATGTCCCTGAGCTCTTGGCAGTCGTTAGTGTTGTGGCTGTGAACATCGTGGAAGACACAGTACGGACGGTTGTCTCTGGGGGGGGGGTC
The DNA here is from genome assembly GCA_902687465.1 of Secale cereale. Taxonomy (NCBI): domain Eukaryota; kingdom Viridiplantae; phylum Streptophyta; class Magnoliopsida; order Poales; family Poaceae; genus Secale; species Secale cereale. Next base: position 289,830,629 of record LR738715.1, on the reverse strand, counting down.
GTTGTAGCCGCAGCCACGCTTTACTTCTAGCTCCGTAGCCAGCATGGCGGGTCCCTTGCGCTTCGCCTCCTTGGCCTTGGCCTTTTTGTCATCAGCTTCCACTTCAGGCAGCTCCAGGAGAGAGAGGCGTCCTTCCTTTGTCCTGGCGCACTTCGCCGCGAGCTTGAACATCTCGAGGGCTGTGCACATGTCCTCGTGGATGGCGGGCTCCTCCTTCATCCTGACGTAGTGGACACCGTCAGAGAACGCCGAGATGATGGCCTCGTCTGAGACCCTGGGGATCCTGAGGCACACGGTGTTGAAAAGCTGGATGTACTTCTGTAGGGTCTCCCCAGGTTGCTGCTTCACGCGGCGTAGATCCGCGGCTGCCGGGGATCGGTCGCGGGTACCCTAGAAGTTGGCGACGAAATGCTCACGAAGCTCCCCCTAGGAGGAGATGGATACCATGGGGAGGTTTAGGAGCCAGGAGCGGGCGCCATCCTTGAGGGCCATGGGGAACCAGTTCGCCATGACCTGCTCGGTGCCGTTGGACGCCTTGATGCTCATCTCGTAGAGCTGGAGGAACTTCGCGGGGTCGGCGGTTCCATCGTAGTGCGGAGGCAGATCCGGCTTGAACTTTCCCGGCCTGATGAGGCGCCGCAGCTCTAGAGCTAGGGCGTGACATCCAGCCACGCTCATGATTGCAGGCGCCCCCTGCGCCTGCAGTGCTGGTTCCTGGGGCGCAGGCGCCACCACCTCCTGTGGTGCGCGGTTCTGGTGCTGTGGGACGGGGGGCCCGCGAGCTTCTGCCTGGGGATGCGGAATCACCTGGCAGCTCTCCTCGTCACGTGCAGGGGCCCTGCGGGGCTGCTCGCACTACGGAGCCTCGTGTCCGAGCACCTGCCCGGCGCCGTACAGTGGAGGTGGAGCTGGGACACCGTGTCCCTCGTTCCCCGCCATGAGCGATGGAGGACCGGAGGAGTGAGTTGGTGCAGGTACCTCCCCGGCATCGTTGACGAGCTCGGTGATGCGGTGGAGCCATTCGTCGTAGAGGTCGTCCGCCGGGCGGTAGCGCAGGAGCTCCCGCGCCATCAGTAGCGCGTGCTGCTGGTTGACCGGCCCGCGGCGGATCAGCGAGGACGACGCCGCGGCCGGCGAGGACGACGCCGCGGCCGGCGAGGGCGACGGCGTCGCCGTGCGACCATCGCTCCGCACGGACTGCGGCAGCGATGAGTCCTGCTGCTCGTGGACGGCCGGGTCGGTGGCGGTGTTGGCGACCGGCGAGTCGGGGCGGAGCGGTGCACCATTGCCCGCGGGCGCTTTCTGAGTGACGTTGGCGGCACGGCGGGCGGCGCGCTCTCGGCGTGCGTCCACCATCGCGGTGAAGCGAGGTCGACGAACGAGAGCGGGACGAGGTCGTCGAAGAGGCAAGATTTTGACACGCCCCCTACCTGGCGCACCAAATGTCGGATTACGGGCTCCGCAAACCCAAGAAGTTCGAATACAGGGGCGTGAACGAAGATCTCTTCCACTCATGTCTACCTAGCACCTCTCCCTAGTTCAATGAAGAGATTCAAGCAAGCAACAAGTAATGCACACGCGAATTTACCCAGGTTCGGGCCACTTGCGGTGTAAAACCCTACATCCTGCTTTGGTGGATTAGCCTCGGGAGGGCTTGAGTATGAACAAGTACAGTGGTTCCTGAGCTCAGGAGAAGAGCTCAGGAGGGTCAGGAGGCAAGGGTTCTTGCTCTTTGGTGCAAGGGCGGAGTCTCTGGATCTAATCCGAATGCCTCTATAGTGGAGACCCTAGCTACTTATATAGGCGGCCAGGGTCCTCTTCCCCCGAAATGTTTAGGCGGGAAGGGATCCCACAACGGCCATTTCGAGCGGGAACACAATGACGTTCCTATCCTGACAAAAGCGGTCTTCGCATGCAAAGGGATCAGGCGGTGACGCGGTGGTGGGCTCGGTGGTGACATCCTCCCTGTCGTCCCGCGGTCTTCGGTCTTGTTGCACCAAAGGGGAAACCTTTGTCTCGCTCCTCGGGAACCTGCGCCTGCGCTGTCTCCTTTGCACCAAAACGGCAACTGCGCCGCTGGCACGCGTTGGCACCCGCTAGCGCGGTGCGTCACTGCTTGCGTCACTGCCTCCTCCTGAGGCAGGCTTGGCCTTGGATTCTCCGCCCCTCCGGAGCAACCTAGACGAGGCCGGTCCTGAGGGGGTCTCGGTGTCGTTCTCCTCGCGAGGTCTAGCCCCCTTGCGAGGGTCTTGAGAAGCTTGTCGATCAGCTCGGCCGTACCAGGCCGTAGTTGGAGCGCGTCGTGGCCCGCAGACAGGCAAGTCTGGGTACCCTGGTTCCCAGGACGCCGACATGCACAAGTATGCCAATAATTTAAAACAACAGATTAGAAAAGTATTTATGCTACATTGTCATGATACGGGGACTTTCTGGTAGATGGCCTCGACGTTTCCTCAAGCCATGAAAATGCACTATAATTTGCTTGTCATCAATGCCTGCAAATCTCTATGTCTCTCTGAACATATCAGATCATCATTAGAGACTAAATCCTTCAACGGGAGCTTGCAAAATGCTTGCATTAGATGCCTCGTTAGACACCATATGTTCATCACAAGGAGCATGTAAAATGCTTGCATCAAATCCGTCATTACCTGTCTGTTCATTAGACACTTCAGGCTCAAGAACAACATGAGCTTGGATGTTTGCACCGGAAACTTGATTAGGTTCATCAGATTCAGTCAGTTCAGTATTGATTGGGGGAGTTATAAAATAAGTAGAAATTGGTTTCATTTTCTCATAGATCCCCTACATACAAGCAGTTTTACAACACCGTCAGGTTTAACTATTGGCCAGAAATTGAAGAGTTGAATTAGATATAATCCGAGATGTGATGTACCTGCTCATTGCGCATGCTACTCTTGCAAGCTACAACTGCCCGTTTGCGCAAGTTCGATGCCATGCCCATTTTGCCGCCGCTGCCTCCCACGCAGGCTACACCCAGGGTTGGATCTTCATCTTCTTGTCCTTACGTTCGCTTGAAGCCCTCCAATGAGGGCGCGAGGAAGTGCTGAGTCGGTCTGTCCAAGGGCGACTAGGTTAGGAGCGAACCAGACTGGAGATTGGAGCGGATGAATTGGGATTTTTCCTGGTGTCGATTGATATGGGAGGCACTCGTTTGGGTCGCGAGCCTGCTATAGGGCATGCCTTGCACTTATGTTATTGGCCTATCCAGATTCAAACATTTTTCTTCATTTTTTACATTGCCTGCTCGTGCGTTGGGACGAACAAAACTAGCCTGGGCCAACCTGGACGACTCAAACTAGGTGCACACTTTCGAGCTACCCGAGGCGGCCGCCCATACTAGCCCTTATGGTGGCGTCGCCCCTTTTTGCGTGTATGATAGGGGTAGTGAAAAATATCCCAGTGGCGCTTTTGATTTACCCACAGAATGGTTGAATTGCTTGTTTCTATGAACTGAGTTCGCCAATAATGTGAAGGATGCCAGTCTTTTCATCCTATTGTAGATTTCTTAGATCTCGATATGCCAAAAGTAATCGCATGATATATACAGTAAAAGCTAGTGTGATGTGTGTGGCTACAACTAGTCTGACTACACGTCCTCATATAACATATCAAGGACGCACCATCTTACCAGATTAACCATTCGACTTACCAATGGAGTGTGGGAAGAAAGAAGTATTGGGACTGTGTATCCAAGCAATTGATGCCATGGACTCCTTCGTACAACCTTGTAAGCGAAAAAGAAGTTGCAGTGTGCCTGTACAAAGAACTAGCATAAGTTCAGTTATCTGCTTCTCGGAATGTTAGTTAGCCACTTATTGCAAAATTGTTCAATTACATTGCTTGGCTTAATTTAGTTTGCTACTAATTACATAATGCCACAGCCTGTTAATCCTATTATAGACTGGGCCTATCTATGTGTTTGATACTTACTGTTAAGAATTACCTGTTTGCCTGAACTTAAATAGCTACTTGTTTGTTTAACTGCTTTGCTGCTGCAACAACGGGTTACAATGATGTTATTAACTACTTTTCAACATCGAATTGAAACTCTTTAATTCCTTGTTTGTTTAACTGGTTTGCTGTTATAACTCCCAGTTGAGATGTTTTGCTAACTTCAACTTTTCTGAATCCAATCGGAACTTTAATGGCAAAACAGGTTAGCCCAAGATCAAAGAGCGAGGTCCCCATGTACGTTGTATCATCCCACAGTAGTGGCACCGGCCCAATCGTGCATTATGAATTGCCAACTGCTGATGCTCTAGAGGCTAAACTAGTGGTAGAAAGAGATTCTGCTTCTACACTTAGATATGAAGTTGACATGTTGAGGAAGCAAACAACACAATCAGTAGCAGTACTCAAGACAGCCATTAAATATTTGGTGGATTTCAAGACGAAGCAAGCTGAGACTGACCACATTGTTAAGGTCCTGAAGGGAAAAAGGAATTAAATTCCCACTTTGTAAATCGTAGGTGAAATGTTCTTTCCATCATTGAATAACCTTTGTGTTGTTTGTTCATGTAATCAATCAAACCATTTGTTTTAGAGATCATGTAATAATTGTTTGTTGTTTTTAGTTTTTTGCTTTGTAATTTTATATGAGCACAAGTCTGTATTAATTGATAAGACTCGGAGACATTTCATTTTGATTGCTGTGCCAGACCTACAAATATGCCAATCGAGCTGAATGTGCATTCAACAATAATAGTAGTATAGATGGACCATAAGTGGCACGCATCGAAAAGGGGCAAGATGCTGTAGTAGCTTGGCTAAAAAAGGATGCTGTTGTAGCAAAGAAAAGTACAACGGCCTGGCTTATGTATGTTAGTTGATATTATTGATCCATATACTCTATAAGTGTTTATATGTCTGTTAGTTCTGTACATTCTTGGTTGATTGACTCGGTATTTGAATCTTGATACATTGCTTGTGTACATATCTAAAGGGGAGTACACATTATGCTGCGTGTGACATTTGAGTTGGACATAAAGTGTTACAAATATTCGAATTCACCTTAAACTGGATTCTAGCTTCTGAATTTGAGTATCGGCATTTGTAAACCATATCCATATATGACACTGGAATACATCTTTGTCGTACTTTTGAAGATATCTAAAAACACATAGAATGATTTATAAAGATTCGTATAGGAATACAAAATGGATTCGAATTTAGTTGCCAGGGTAAATGTGGATGCTTATTGTCCCAAAATTCAAAAGAAGCGGCAAAATGTCCACTCCCACGTCGCCTGCCCGAAGCCAAGTGTTTGGAAGATGGAAATTACTGCCTACCCATTACACGGACAATCCATCGATCCGATTTCCACTGCTCTAAATAGGGGTAGGATAGTAACTTCAATTAGACATGACATGACCGCCTTTGAGCCCATTCCGACATGATGGGCGCCAAACATGGGCGACAAAACACATTTGATTCAAGCTCGTCCGAAAGACCTCTGTTTCTCCCTCCATTTCCCCATTCATACACGGTGGGCGGCCAAACAAACTTGACTCGGCCAAAATTGATGTAGGCAAATATTTTCAATAGGGGCAGGTTTGTAACTTCACACAGACGTGACACAACCGCCCTACCAGTCAGCCCCGTTCATACACCGTGGGCGCCAACCACCCTCTCCTCACCCGAAATCGCTCTGGGCAAATATTGGCGAGATGCGAGACTACCGTCGTATCCCCAACCGACGAGACGTCCAAATTTTAAATGGGGGCTAAGTTCGTAACTTTCCCATATTTCAGACAGGCGCGTCCCAAAAACATGGTTCCCCGTACCTCTCCCTCCATTTTCCCATTCATACACCGTCCGCGCTAGAACACCATCCCCACACCAGTCTTCGTCCGCGACCCCATCCATCGCCGCTGTCCTCCACCACATCCATCGCCGCCATCCTCCACCACATCCATTGCCACCGTCCTCCACCATGCCGGAGCGCCTACCAAGACTGCGTCGTCCACTGCTAGAGATGGACGTTTCTCATCCACGGCAACGGACCAAGAGCCTTGCATCACGTCCTCTCGCTTTATCTGTGCCATCGTCCTCTTTGCCGGGGCCGCACACACAACCTTCTCTTCCACTGCAATGGGACTTATCCCCCGATGCACCCGTCTACCATCGCAGATCTGCTTCAATGCCACCGACAGCCATCGCACCCCCGATGCCTACACGGTGCCAGAAGAGAGGTGGTACTTCATATCTCCTCAACTTTTTGATCTCAACCAGAAAATAGATCTTAACTTGCTTACTCTACTTTCTTTTCGGCTCTTAGAATTTAGTTCTTAGTTCGAAGCAAACAATGGCTGCTAAATACCATTTCTCCGGTTTCCCTCTTTTATGATCACTATACGATCAGAATACGTGCTTCGTGTCATAATAGCACTGCTCGACCCATCAAGCTAAACAAGCTTAGTTGTTCAAATACGAATATGATATTATTAAAACAGATTCGTTTAATTGGTCAGCTAAATGTTCCTAAATTAGTTTTGAAAATGCATGTTCGCCGCTCGGGTGTGTATCTCTATAGGGTGCCCACAGTGGGCTGGCCCACCTTAGGATTTTGTGTCGTCCCAGGCCCCGATTCCCCTCTGTTCTGCTGCGCGCTTCCGATCTCTACTCGCCCCTAGCCACCTGCCTCGCCGTCGACTTGCCGTCCCCGGACGGCATGACTCTAGGAGGAGATGCCGGACTAACAGGAGGTCAGGAGCCGCTCGCCCAACAGCGTCACCCCTTCCCGGGCGTGCCTCCGTGCCTACCTTCCCAGTCCGTTCAGGGCTCAGGCGTGCAACACCCACTAAGCCAACCCGATTTATCCTGAGATAAGTCCTGAACACTCAGCAGCCACTCCTCATCACCCATTTTCTAATTGATTCATTACTCATTAGGCAGGACTGTCATTAGGGTTTGTTGTGTGCTTAGTGCTACCTACACTTAATGGTTCAGATGTATTTCGGTAATCTTTAGTACCTGTAAAGTTCACATGGTTTTCAAAATTCTGTCCCTAGGAACAGACACTAGTCATTTTAGATTGTTGGTCGTAGTGACATTGACCCAGATTACTACTCCAAGCCAGGTTTGTTGACAATTTTACTTGACTTTCTTACTCATTCGATACAATATCGAATTATTCACGTCGATTAGTTGCAAAAAATAAGTGCTAGACAAACTTCTTGATTCAGATTTTGGACGGTCTCTTACTGCAGTTACAATTCTACATACTTGTCCTAGTAAGCTCACAAGTAAATGATTGATTCACTACATCTATGCTTGCCCTATCATATTTGTTGTCAATATTCTTTTAGGGTGGACCACCCTATTTCTAAATACTGCAACCGTAGACATGAGTGAATAGTATTTCTCTATGTGATCTCTTCCATCATGTGTGGGCAACGAACACTGCATTGTATAGAAAGAAAGTGCCATTTCCAGCTTTTACATAGGCTTCGATCTTTTACATGGAATACAATCTTCCTACTTGCTTTGTGTCGCACCACGAACACTCCACCCTTGAAGCTAAACATTATGCTACTCATAATTCCTTAGTTTATTTGTTCAAATACGAATTTCATATGATTCTAATGTTCCTACTTCAGTTTTGAAATGTGTGTCTGCATGTTATAGAGACATAAGGGGTTTGTATTTCTGTGTGTGGTCTGGTCAGCACGGTTGGGGGGTGAACTTTGCATATGCAGGGGTTTATAGGGAGACACTCGTCGAGTTGAATCCGCAATGCATTCCATAGATAATCTGACTACTTTTTATGCTTTCATGAATCTCAGATTCTGAACAGCATCATAATGATTATGAGCTTCCCCGCATGAAAAGAATAAAGCAGAACAATGCCATGGCTGTCAAACTTGGCATTAAGGGACTGAAATCATGTCTGGATGCAATGCAATGCAAACGCTCTCCACCTACAGATTCATGCTCAGAATATGATCCTAACAGTGATTCTGAGCTAGAGGGAGACCTAAGTCAATGTAGCTCCCTAGTGGAGGAGTCAGAGGAAGATGCCCTATCTTATTCACCCATCAAGGTGCTTGCTTTAACTATCCAAGGTTATATTTGTCACACATATCTTGCAACTGATGCTTTGCATTGCTTCTACTTTGTTGAACTGTCATTAGCTTAGTTTACACATCGTGTATGTGAATACGCCCCGCCTATCCATTTTCAGTACATATTCCATCTGTCATCATACCATATTTATCCATTCAAATGTTGTTCTTGTGTATCAGACGTTCAAAAGGAAGAGGGCGATTGTTTATCGTGGAGGAGCACAAGCAAAGTATTTGGAAAGGGTAGTGGCACCTGATAAATCAAATAGCCCATTAGGTGTAGTTGCAATATCACCTGACCCACAAAACACCCCAACTCTAGCAGACTCTAGCCCTACTACACTGGTCATTTCTGATGCCCCAACTCAGCAGACCCCAGCTGCAGCAGAAATTATGATTATGCCAGTTGACATAGCACCAGCTCTACGACGCAAAACCCCCATTCCAGCAAAGAGTACACCAAATCCAGTTGCCAAATCCCTTTTCGAACCAGAGAGAGCCCCAATTGCAGCAAATAGGACCCATGTTCTATTTCTTCCCAGTTTAGAAGACAAAGCTTATATTGTTGTCAGGAACTTTGTGCGCATCTTTCCTTCATGGAAAGATTATACCGCAGACACAAAACTATTTTCAGTCTTCCTCCTCAACTTACACATAAGTAATGTACTAATGTTATTCATGGTCATTGCTGCATATGTTTCTGCTGACAGAAGACTCAATATTTCGTTCTTTTAAATAGGCGATGACCAAACTGGATTGTGAAGACGAGCAAGGGTTCGTTGCGCTTTTGAAGCACTCGTTGATAAAGTATCTTTCCTACCTGAGGCAGGCGCACTTTGATGGAAAGCCTCTAAACGAAATTTCTTGAAAGTCTCTGGTGCTACATTTATCCGACGGTGACTGGAATAATCTTGTTACACATTGGTCCCCGCTGCAGCGTAAGGTACTATCTATGATATCACATCACAATTTGAACTACATTTCTGCATTTGCCTTAACGTCTCACTTGTACGAAAACTGTTAGCAGAAGAACATTCATTCTCAAGGGACCACAGAATCTCGCAACTATACTACACACTGCATTGCTCTTGTAAGTACCTATTGCCCTGTATGACCATACTTACCTTCATAGCTGTTTGATTATGTAGCATCACTGCACATGTTAGCCTCGTTATCGTCCATTTGGTGGACATTATAAGATCCGTATGGACTCTTACATAAATTTAGAATCAACCCAAGTCTTTTGAAGAGATTTAGCTCTACAGTCCTCTTGTAAGGACTGAACGTCGTCTATCACTGTACTTACAATAACAGCTACTCCATCCGTCCCATAATATAAGAATGTTTTGTACAGTACACCAGTGTTTAAAACACTCTTGTATTATGGGAAGAGGGATTGGTTCATTGTGCAGCATTCTGCATCTTATCTCCCTCGCCCACCATTTACTAAAAAGATCAGATCTATATTTAATCTTACCAAAAAGTAGAATACACAGACAATGCCAGTGCAGAAGTGTAGCCCATTGCTCTTGTCAGTACATTTTGTCCTGTAATGCTTGTACTTCCAGGGATTGGTAGTTGATTATGTAGCATCAATCTACATCTTATCTTCATTATCCTCTATCCCTTCTAGTATTATCATATCTATAATTACTCTCTACAAAATGTAGAGTACAGGCAATGCTTATGAAGAAGATTCTGTGCTGAAATTCTTGAGTTATCCTTCCCTTGACATGGAGAAGGGCATTATAAAGCCGATGTTAACTGTTAATGTAAGTCAGTCCTTCTAAAGCCTTTATCCTCAACTGCTATTTAATTTTCTCATACTCCCTATCGTTTACTGCTGTTTAGTTTGCTGTTTCTACCAAAATGCATGTTCGCAAGAACCGTAAGTTCTAAGTTTTACTTGTAAAACCAAATTCCTTATTCATACCATGCACATTACTCAATACTCCCTATATGTATGCTTGTTTTTGTGGATCTATAATCCAGTGTGTGGTGAAGCAGTCCACGTTTGCACCTTGTCATCTCCTGTTTTATTTTACTGATGTGGCTGATGATATGAACAACATGCCATGCACATTAACCAAAATAGATACAATGATTTTCTTTGCTCTTCATCTATGCTTGTTATGTTGACATGGTAATCCAGTAGTGTGGTGAAGCTCCCTGCATTATGAACAATGCCAAATTATGCTATTGATATTTTGAACTTGCTCTTTATTTTATAATTTGAAATTGGATGGAATTGACAGCATAGTTATCATCTTTGTTTATACACGTGCAAAACCTGTCATCTCTCTGCTTTGTTTCAGGGTGATATGCCTGATGCCATGCACAAGTCTGCTGAAGGCTGTGAGACAAACCCAACATATATTGCAGCAAAGAACGCAAAACATCTTGAAGATAGCGAGACAACCCCAAAGTCTTGTCTTGATGCAGTGTTCAAGCTACTTGAGACTAGCAGTCAGACAAGCTCACATAATTCGTTGTCTGAATTAGTTCGACTTCTTCAGTCCCAAGTTCTAGCAAAAAGGCATTCTGCAAATCAACGTCGACTTGAAGTCCTATCTCTAAGAAAGATTGCGGAGAACACCAATGAGAACCTCATCACTATACAGCTACACCTGGAAGCTATGACCGACATGCTAGGCCGGTCTCACAGCCTTGCTTAGAAGCTTGCGCAGTAGCTCCCGCGCAAGGCTAACCTTTCTTGAACTATCTTGGAAGTGGTCTCGGTTCAGTATTATTTTGTTACCCTGCAATGGTGCCCAGTTTTTGTAATCTGCCTCTTCGTTGCGCGTTATCATCACTGGTGGCGAACTTCGTTACCCAATGGATGTAATATACCATAAATCCTTTATTGTATAGTGTAGGTTTGTTCTTAATTCTTACTAGTTACTGCCGTCATTCGCTATCTGAAAAAAATCAGATGTAGTCGACCGGGCCGAAACATTCGCCTCTAAAGGGCGTGGTGTTTAGTGGGCCACAATTGGGCCGACGTGCATCTTTCTTGGGCCCGAATCATTGGGGCCTTCACACTTTGCGCGAGGCCCACAACTTACACTGGCCTATATTTTAGTTGGGCCTTTTGTGGACCCAACGCTTAGTTTGGCCCATGTAGCGTTGGGCCATTAACAGGCCGAATATTGTACTGGCCTGTTACGGCCCACATGAAACCATGGGCCTTTAGCAGGCCGAAATGCATATTGGGCCTCAATTTTCACTAGTCATCGACGGACCTTCAGCAGGCTGAAATATAGACGGGGCCTTTTTGGGCCCAGTTATATCACGGGTAGTTAACATCTCGGGCCCTAGTTGGCCCACTATATCATGGGCCTTTAAGAGGCCCAAAGTCACATTGGGCTTAACTTTTGCCACCTTTATCACGGGCCGTTAGTGGGCCCGATGTCCTGTCGGACCATATATGGCCCATGGGCAGCACGGGCCATTCCCAGGCCAAAAGTCAAAGTGAGCTGAAATGGGCCCATGTCTACATCGGGCCTCTAACAGGCTGAAAGTCACTGGGCTGTATTTGGGCCCAAATATTCGGCGAACAATTAACGGGCCAGATCTGGCTTCGGGCCGTAAATGGGCCCAAATATTCAGCGAACAATTAACGGGCCAGATCTGGCTTTGGGCCATAAATGGGCCTTTATTAAGCAGGCCATTATTGGGCTGACCCACTAGTACCTGAGTAAGTACTACGTGCCTTTGACTGGGCCAGCCTTTTTAACCTATATGGGCCATTGTTGGGTCGTGCCATGTGTCGACGTATCATAGGCCGAAAGACGTCATGGGCCATACATGGGCCGGAAGTTAAAATGGGCTGGAATTATACTGGACGGCCCAGATGACGCTACTGGGCCTAATTCGGATAGGCCGTAAACGGGCCCTGGGTTAGCGGGCTGTAAATGGTCTATATGCGAACAAGTCGTTAACAGGCTTGCCGTGGGCCGGCCCGCCACCTTTTGACCAGGTCAAACGGGCCGGCCTTTTCACAGTAATGGGCCTCTGTTGGGCCGTGCCATGTGTCGACGTATCATAGGCGCTTTGTGTCCAATGAGTGGATGACATCTGTCCCAACGGTGAGCCGACACGTGTTTCCCCCAGCCAATGATGATTTTACACATGGAAAATCCCCATTGGTCGAGGCTGTTAACGTCGTTCCGTTACAGTGGATGCCACGTGTTGGTCACCCTTGACAAAAGCACTTCTGTGACACGCGATTTATCGTCATGGAAGTGGACACTTTCGTGATGATAATTTTGGTAATGTCATGGAACACTTCTACGACAACACATGTATGACTATCTTGATTATGTCATAAAATCGTCATGGATGTACATGCATGCTAGAAAATGTGACCTACTGTGACAAACACGTATCATCACGGAAGTGTATTTTTTTGTAGTGTAATAGACAAAAGTGGGGAGAAAATCTCACATCAACTCGGCAAATCAATGGACTATGGAAATGTCCATAAATTGATATCAATGTGAGCGAGTAGGGATTGCCATGTAACGGATGCACTAGAGCTATAAGTGTATGAAAGCTCAAAAGAAAACTAGTGGGTGTGCATCAACTTGCTTGCTCTTGAAGACCTAGGGCATCTGAGGAAACCCATCGTTGGAATATACAAGCCAAGTTCTATAACGAAAATTCCCACTAGTTTATGAAAGTGACAACATAGGAGACTCTCTATCATGAAGAACATGGTGCTACTCTGAAGCACATGTGTGAAAAAAGATAGTAACATGATCCCTTCTCTCTTTATCTCTCATTTTTTCACTTTTTATTATTTTGGGCTCTTTGGCCTCTTTCTTTGGTGGGCTTCTTTGGGCTCTTTTATTTATTTGGGCTTCATTGGCCTCTTTTATTTTTGATAACCTCACATGGGAAAATGTTCTAATAATGATGATCATCACACTTTTATTTACTTACAACTCGATACTAGAACAAAGATATGACTCTATATGAATGCCTCCGGCGGTGTACCGAGATGTGCAATGATCAAGAGTAACATGTATATAAAATATGAATGGTGGCCTCGCCACAAATACTATGTCAACTACATGATCATGCAAAGCAATATGACAATGATGATGTGTGTCATAATAAACAGAACAGTGGAGTTACATGGAATGGCTATGAAAATGACATAATAGGTAGGTATGGTGGTTGTTTTGAGGAAGGGTATAAGGTGGTTTATTGCACCGGCGAGAATTGCGCGACACTGGAGTGGCTAGCAAGGTGGAAGGGTGAGAGTGCGTATAATCAATGGACTCAACGTTAGTAATAAATAACTCACATATTTATTGCAAATGATTTATTAGCCCTCGAAGCAAAGTACTACTACGCATGCCCCTAGGGGGGAGGTTGGTAGGAGTTAACCATCGTGCGCCCCGACCTTCACACAAAGGTGAACACTCAAGAAACAAGCATTTCGTTCCGGTTGCACATTTAGGAGACCATATGTGCATGCTACGGGAATCACGAACCTTAACACAATTAGTTCCTCAACCCTACAATATACTACTAGCATGATTCTAATATGCCGGTGTACAAAAGTAGGGGTGCTCTTTTATACCCCTTACTTGTGCACGGGCAGTCAGAACCACACCTGTGACCAAACATAACAGAGCAGAGGAGGGAAGCCAGAGACACGAAGTTACTAGAACAAAGCCAAGACGGTGGCACAAGAAGACCAAGCAAGAAGACATGCTCTCCCTCGGCAAGGACTCTTGCCGGGGCGGCCTGCGCGCCACCGGCAAGAACCCTTGCCGGGGCAGCTCACTCAAACGCCTCCGTCACACCCACCCTTGAGCCTAGGGGCTTCAAACATCATCAACAACATTGGGGCCAAGGCTCTGGAAGCGCCCACGTGATGCCATGCAGATCTTTGTGAAGACAAAGGTCTATGGCTCACGAGATGAGAACCAGACAGCAAGGCAATCGCAAGGCTCCTTGCCGAGTATGCCCACGAGGCCCCGACAAGACTCCTCGCCAAAGACACCCCAAAGCCCCGGCAAGCCTCTTGCCGAGGAAGCTCACGGGGGCCCCGGCAAGACCCTTGCCGGGAACGAACACATGACCATAGTAATCCCTTGCCGCCCCGTCGTCACCCCAGCTCAGCGAACGACCCACTAGCCCAGGCAGGTACCTACATGGCGATACGTGGTTCCTGGTATAGCTAGTCAAGCACCTGTGTGGTAGCATGCAGATCTTCGTGAAGACCCTACCACCACGCCACCTCAGCTGCCTCCCCGCTGGCCTGGACACACGTTGCAACCAGATGGGGCGGCCACGGACGGGACAGGCCTCATTTTCGTCCCCGATAAAGCAAGTGGACACCTAAGTAGCGCATTTAATGCTTCTTGTACCGTAATGGCATGGGATAAGCCTATGCACTGTACACCTTTCCACCTCCTGTGTGCCACTGTGGCAGCCCCTTTGGACTATAAAAGGAGGCCCGCGACGTACTGGAGAAGGATTCAGACCCGGAGAGCTAGACATGCACCGTAGCTAGTTCAAGAACTCAAGAACACTTGAATATACACCAAAGCAGGACTAGGGTATTATGCATTCTTGTGGCCCAAACCTGGGTGAACGATCTTTGTACTGACTCTTAGACCTGCTCTTTGCACAACCTCGCGCCTGCCAAACGTAGAAGGGATTCCAGTGATCCCATAGGTGTCGTTTCGTACCGACATCTTTGTCGCGCCAGGTAGGGGGAGCAGTTGTGAAAACCCAGTCTAGCAGTTAGTGTAGCAGTTCTTCATCGCCATGGCTCCGAAGAAGAAGACGATCATGACGATCTGTTCGTCTGGAGCCAAACGACCCGTGCTGGCGCGGGCTGGCGACGGGGTGGTCGCGGATGGAAGCCGAGGCGTGACCCGCGAACACCCGCGTCATTCCAACATCCGAAGCCTGGCAAGCGGCGTCGTTCGTGCACGAGACGACAAGCCGTACGCCACCACGTCCAAGGGCGGGGCCGGGCCCCCCGCAGGCGGTGCGGGGCCCTCCAAGAGTGGCGTCGTGCCGCGTACGGGCGACGCGGCGACTTCCAAGACGCCCCAGCGGCGCCCATGACGCGCTCCTCCCAGGTCGTGTTCGATGAGCAGCGTTGCCACACCGAGGACCTCGGGCGCCGCCGCGGAAAGAGCCATGCGCATCAGTCGTGGGATGTAGAGGATCAACATGCTCGCCGAGGCGCTGGCGTAAACGGCGTGCAGCTGCAGGACCGTGGTAGAGCTCCTTCTAACATAGTTAGACGTCGCAGCGCGTCACGGTCCACGCAGCTCTCACCACCACCCACGCTGGCGGAGGCCCTAGCGCGCGCGTAGTTGCTCCTCGACTTCCCTCCTGCCGCGGAGAGGCTCGACGAGTGGAGAGCTACCATTCAGAGCCTCGTCGCTGTTGCCAACAAAGATGAACCACGGCCGGCAGGGCCCTCAGGCCAACACTCTGTCGAGCCGCCGCACGCCAGCGGTGGAAGAACCGGAGGCCCCGCAGTCACGGTGCATTCTCCTCCTCCTCGCCAGCTAACACGAGCCTCGGTCCGTCGGTATGACGCTTGTGATAACATATCCATAACATCATCCGACCCAGGGACCCACCGCGATCAGCGCCAAGTTCTTCGGGAGCGTGCCCATGAGGACGCTCGAACTACCATCGAGCGCCGCCGCGAGGCACACCACCATTCGGATAGGCAGGCAGGGCCTACCACAGACCACCCAGCACCGGGAGGCTCGGGAGGCTTACTTTACGAGGTAGGCTGTCTGGCCTTTACCGGCGAGCTGCGGCGTTTCCAATGGCCCACCCACCGCACCTTCAACCCTGACGTCGGCGAGAAGTACAATGGCAAGACTCACTCGTCAAAGTTCCTCAGCATCTACACCATCGCGATGCAGGCTGCTGGGGCACGTGACGACAAGGTGCTTGCCAATTATTTCCTGTTGGCACTTAAACCCAATGTCATGTCATGGTTGATGCACTTGCCAGTAGATTCTATTTCTTGCTGGTCGGATTTGTGCCATGAGTTTGTTGGCGCCTTTACGGGAGGCCACTAGGCTCATGGCCAAGCAAGCGATTCACATGCCATCCCCCAGAAGGAAGGTGAAAGCCTGCGCAAGTACATACAGAGGTTCAGCCGAGTGCAGTACAACATCCCAGACGTTCATCCCGCCGCCATCATCAGCGCGTTCCATCAGAATGTGTGCAACCACAAGATGCATGAGGAGCTGGCGATGAATAAACTCAAGGATGTGGCCGAACTCTACGTTCTAGCCGACAGACACGCTCGGGCTGAAGAGGGAAGGAAGTACCCCAGCAAAGACGCCGGTGTGGAAACCGGTTCCTCGGACGAAGACGCTGTCGATCCAGCGAAAAAGGGCCGACGCCGCAACAGGAAACGCAAGGCAAGGTTGTGCTTGTCATCGAGGGATCCGACGATGCTGGCGCCGCCAAGAAAACCAAGGCAGACGACCCAGGTAAGGAAATCGCCGGGTGTGTCTCCTGCCGGGCCTTGGCAGCCGCCGACACGCAGTACTGCAAGATCCACCGCATCAAAGGCCATGACCTCCAGAGCTGCCGACAAGTCGAGCAGCTCACAGAGAAGCAAAAGGTTGAATATGAAAGGCGGGACAAGGAGAAAGGCCATGATGGTGCTGAGGGATCCGACAAGAAACATGGCGGCCAGCCTGGCCGCCGTGGCAAAGATAACCAACAAGAACGGCCTGCCCGTGGCGGTGACAAGAAGCGATAAGATGATGATCGTGATGAGGATGAAGAGTCCGACGGGAAAGAGTTCCAGAAAGCCACGGAGGCCATGTGCATCGACGGCGGTGCCTCCCTGCACACCTCTCACCGCCAACTCAAACAGTGGGTGCGTGAGATCACTGCAGCGAAGCCATCGTTCGATGCCCAGAAGCCGCTGAAGTGGTCCAGCACTCCTATCACCTTTGACGTTGAGGACCACCCTGATCGCACAACTGCGGTCGAGTGTTTGCCATTGTTGGTCTCTCCAACAATACGCAACCTCAAGGTGACAAAGATGTTGGTTGATGGCGGGGCCGGTCTGAAGTTGATCTCGGCCGTCGTGATCAAAAGGCTGCAAATCCCTGATGGAGACCTCGAGGAGACGAGCACGTTTCAAGGGGTCTACCCAGGAAGGAGTTAGCCCAAGGGTAAAGTCACACTGCCCATGACATTTGGGGGCGAGCTAAACTACAGGACAAAGAGGATTGTTTTTTATGTTGCTGAGATCCCCTTGCCTTACAACGGGATCCTCGGCCGCCCAGCGTTGGCCAAGTTCATGGCGGCATCACATTACGCCTACAACACGCTGAATATGCCTCGGCCAATGTCCATCATCACCTTCCCCTCCGACAAGAAGGATGCGCTGATCTTCGCTGATCGGCTTTACCGGGAGGCAGTTGCAGCAACTGCCGCCAAGGCACTTGCTCCTGCCACTGAAGCTCCAGGACGGAAGAAGACTGGTAGGACCTCTCGCACCCACTCCGGCAAGCGCTCCTCTTCGGAGTGCAGTTCTCCTGTCGAGAACGCGCCAGAGAGCTCCACCGACAAGAGCAAGAAATCTAGAGCTGCTCCACCAGAAACGAAGAAGGTGTCCGTCAAGGAGGATGTCACGGGGGGTGGGGGGGGGGCGTTCACCATAAGCTCCGCCCTCAATAGCAAATAGGAGGACGCGCTCATCACCTTCCCGCGGGCGAATGTCGACGTGTTTGCATGGCAAGCATCTAACATCCCCGGCTTTCCCAGGGAGGTGATTGAGCAACATCTTGCTGTCTGCCATCATGCGCGACCCGTCAAGCAGAAGGTTAGGAAGCAAGCTCTCGAGCGACAAGAGTTCATCAGAGAGGAAACCAGGAAGTTAGAGGCGGCAGGCTTAGTGAGAGGAGTGCTCCATCCAACGTGGCTGGCCAATCCGGCGGTGGTGCACAAAGCAAATGGAAAGTGGAGACTGTGTATTGATTACACAAACATCAATAAGGCTTGTCCAAAAGACCCTTTCCCATTGATGCGCATTGACCAGATTGTAGACTCCACGGCCGGATGTGACTTGTTATCATTCCTCGACGCTTACTGAGGCTACCATCAAATCTGCATGACAAGAGAAGATGAAGAGAAGACAACATTCATCACCCCATGTGGTACATATTGTTTCATACGAATGCCTTTCGGGTTGAAGAGTGCTAGCTCAACATTTGCAAGAGTAGTCCAGATTGGTTTTGAGCCTCAGCTACATAGAAATATGGAAGCCAATATGGATGATATAGTGGTCAAAACCAAGGACAAAGCAATGCTCGTGCAAGATTTGGAAGAGACATTCGTGAATCTGCGCAAGATCAACCTTAAGCTGAACCCTGAGAAGTGTGGCTTCGGCGTGCCGTCCGGCAAGCTTTTCCGTTTCTTCGTGTCACAACATGGAATTGAGGCGAATCCAGACAAGATAAAGGCCATCAAGCATACTGAAGCACCCAGGTGGGTCAAGGATGTGCGTCGGCTTGCTGGCTGCGTTGCCGCCATGGGAAGATCCATCTCCAAATCTGTCGAGCGCGCCCTCCCCTTTTTCAAGCAATGGAGTGGACCCCAGAAGCCAAGGCGGCTCTGCAAGATTTGAAGAAATACCTCTCCTATATGCCGATACTGGTCGCGCCTAAACCACAAGACCCGTTGCTGCTATATCTAGCGGCAATGAATCAAGTGGTCAGTGCTGCGTTAGTGGCCCAGAGGGAGGTCAATACGGAAGCAATAGCAACGACAGAACCTGATGCCACTGGGGCCGAAGCGACGCAACCAGATGGAGTAATGCAGAAGAAGAAGATGATGCAGCACCCGGTTTACTTTGTCAGCTCCCTCTTGTAGGGGGCTAGGTCAAGGTACTCCGGTGTGCAGAAATTGCTCTTCGGCGTCCTTATGGCCTCGAGGAAGCTGCGTCATTACTTCCAAGCACATGAAATTACCGTCGTCACCCGCCTCCCGTTGCAGCGGATATTGCATAACCTAGATGCGACTGGGAGCATTGTGAAATGGGCCTTGGAGTTTCGGTTTGAAGTTTGAAAGCACTTCGACGATTCAGAGTAGAGTCTTGGATTAGTTCGTTGCAGAATGGACCTCAACGCCCGATGAAGAGATCCAGGAGACTACTCTCCCGGCAAGGATACGAGTCGCGACTGGATTATGTACTTTGACGGGGATTTCTCGTTGCAAGGCGCCGGTGCTGGTGTGCTGCTCGTTGCACCCACCGCAGAGCACCTCAAGTACGTGGTCCAGATGCACTTCCCCAGGGAGGTGTCAACGAACAACACTGTCGAGTACGAGGGACTGCTTGCTGGTCTCAGGATCACGGCAGACCTCGGAATCAAGAAGCTCATCGTCAGAGGTGATTCGTAGCTTCTCGTCAGGCAAGTGAACAAATATTATCAGAGCCTGTTGATGGAAGCCTACGTGGATGAAGTGAGGAAGCTGGAGGAGCGTTTTGACGGTATACAAGCAGAGCATGTTCCCCGAGCAGAGAATGACATCGCCGACTACTTGTAAAAACGTGTCGCCCTCAAACTACCTGTGGAACCAGGTACCTTTGTGCTTCGATAATCCAGCCATCCATTGAACCATCGATCGAGCAGAACAAGCGGAGGAAATCAGGCCCCGGCAAGTACTTTTCAGCTGAGGACCCAGGGGTGGCCGGCAAAGATGCTGCCGGGAACACTGAGCCTACCACGGGGCGACAAACTCCGGTAGGGCATCAAGCCCTAACCATTGAGGCAATCGCTCCCATGGCAGAAGAAATTCTTTTGGTCCTTGCCATCGAGCCCTAGGCTCCTGCATGGGCACATCATACCGTCGAATTCCTCCAAACCGGGGAGCTTCCTGAGGAGCAGGAAGAAGCGGAGAAAATAGCCCGTCGGTCCTCCATGTACCAGTTCGTCAATGACGTCTTGTACAGAAAAAGGCAGAACGGTGTGAAATTGAAGTGCATTCCCCGGGAGGAAGGGCTGGGGCTGTTTGCAGAGATACACGTAGTCATATGTGGCTCCCACATAGGATCGAGCGCCCTCGCCGGGAAGGCATTTTGGCAAGGTTTCTTCTGGCCCACTTCCCTCCAGGATGCAATGACACTAATAACCAAGTGTGAAGCGTGCCAGTCCATTCAAGGAAGCTTCATCAACTAGCTCAAGCTCTCCAAACAATCCCTCTTTCCTGGCCATTCTCGGTCTGGGGGCTCGACATACTGGGCACTTTCCCCCATGCTGTCGGGGGCTTTGAGTACTTGCACGTTGCAATCGACAAGTTCACAAAGTGGCCAGAGGTGGAAGCAGTGAGAAAGGTGGCGGCGCAATCAGCCATCAAGTTCTTCAAAGGCCTGGTCTGCCAGTTGGGGATACCAAACATAGTCATCACCGATAACGGCACGCAGTTCACAAGCCACTCCTTCATGTAGTATATTCAAGATCTCGGCAGCAAGGTCCGTTTTGCTTCCGTTGCGCATCCTCAAAGCAACGGACAGGCACAGAGGGCAAATGCTGAAGTACTGCGAGGCCTCCGGACAAGAACTTTTGAGAGACTGCACAAGTGCGGAAGATGCTGGATTGATGAACTGCCGAAGGTTCTTTGGTCAATCAGAACGACACCAAATCGAGCCACCGGCCAAACACCGTTCTCCCTCGTTTACGGGGTGGAAGCAGTTCTCCCCACGGAACCCACATACGAGTCACCCCGAGTGCTCGCTTATGATTGTCGGCGTTCTGGCAACGGGGGTACCCAGAGTTGCCTTCATGCGGCCCAGAGTGTGGCTCGCAAGGCGGCCTAGTGTCGCCCAACTTCTTCAGCAACACTCAAGACCCTTGCGAGGCGGACGGCACAGGATATCCCCTGGGGCGGCCTCGCTAGGCCGGCTCGTGAGGATCAGAGATATCAAGGCGATGGGCACCTCGTGAGGCCCTCGTGATGTGAGCAGTGATGACCAAAGCCAGGCGGGCCCAGCGGGCGCAGAGTGCCAGTTTCCTCTTCGGTGATAAAGGAGCAGGCGCATGCGCGGAGTCCCGAGGCGTCAGGCAAATGTTTCCATATCGGTGCAACAGGACCAAGACCAGCAGGACGACAGGACGGAGGTCATCGTGGAGCCCACGAGGTCGTCAGCGAAGAACACCTTTTGTCAGGATAGCTTGCACTAGCTGTCCCCCTTCAAAATTGGCCGTTGTGTGATTCCTCCACGCTCAATATTTAGGAAGAGGACCCTGGCCACTATAAATAGGACTAGCCACCACCATAGGGATGATCTCATCAGAGACAGAGTTGATCTCATCTTGAGTTGATCAGATAGAAGGCCACACACCACAAGCTCATCCGAGCTCAAGAACACCTCTCCCCAGGAGGCAGTTCATCCATATACTAGTTCTTCCTCTGCCTAGAAGGCAATCCACCACACTACACTCGATTAGGGTGTTACACCACAACGGTGGCCCAAACCAGTATAAATCTTATGTCTCTTGTTCATAGGATGTGATGAGCTAGGCTTAGGGCTGTTGAGTAGATGAGCTTGGGCGGAAGGAGAGATCTTCGTGCACACCCGAGAGTTCGAACCTTAAGGGTTTTGCCGGAACCCGACATCCGACATTTGGCGCGCCATGTAGGGGTGCGCTGAAACTTCCCTTCAGTTGTTCAGTACTCCGTCGTTCCAGCAGTCCATGGCCGACGCTCGCAGAGCCCGTGCTAAGCGGCAGCCTACCCTTGCCGCCTGCATTTCCCAGACCGCTCCTGCCGGCGGGCCGCCCTGTCGCTCTCCATCGCCTGCTGCCCACGTCGCCACCGTTCCGGCATGACAAGAACAACATGCATCGTCTCTACACCCCTTCGTGTGGCGCGATGGACGCATCGCTACTACGTCGCTGACTCCGGTGATCTCTTCATCCCTTGCTCGTCGTGGACCCATGGATGCGCACGCTGCGTTGCTCATGGCACGCGAGCTCCTGCGCTTCCGCCCCGTCGACGACTTCTACGAAGAATGGCTCGACTGCATCGTCGAGCTCGTCAGCGCCGTAGGGGGCTCTCGGCGCCGTCCCTTTCCCTGCCTCGTCCGCCTCCCCATGAGGACGACGAGGCCCAAGAAGCTCCACTGCTACCCCAGTGCCAAGGCATCGTCCAAGACCCAAGGCGTCTGGCCCCTCGGTGTGACCGCCTACGCGTGGTGCTCGTGCACGAAGAAGGAAGCTGGCAGGAGATCCAGCGGCCCATGGCGGAGCACCTCTGCTCCCTCCACCGCAGCGTCGAGACCGCGCGCCCCCCCACCGCGGTGGCGTGCAAAGACCAAGACCAAGTCCCACCACCCCAGCAAGCTCCGGTGTCGACAGTAGGCTGCATGGCCCTCGCTCCCGAGCTGCGCACGTCAACTGGCCTGGGAAGTTCAAGCCCGACATGCCTCCACGCTACAACGGCACCCCCGACCCTGCGGAGTTCCTGCAGCTCTACGAGCTAAGCATCGAGGCGTCCGACGGCAACGAGAAGATCATGTCGAACTGGTTCCCCATGGCCCACAAGGATGGCGCACGCTCATGGCTCTTGAACCTGCCCACGGGATCGATCTCCACCTGGAGCGAGATGCGCGACTAGTTCATCGCCAACTTCCAGGGCACTCAAGATCGCCCCCCGACCATGGGCGACCTGCGGTGTATCAAGCAACAACCAGGAGAAACCCTGCAGAAGTTTATCCAACATTTCAATATTGTCCGCGTCAAGATCTCCAAGGTCACGGAGGAGGCCATCATTTCGGCATTCTCAGATGGTGTCCGTGATGTCAAGATGAAAGAAGAGCTCGCCATCCAAGAAGATCTGTGCACGTCCTTGGAGTTGTTCAACCTTGCAACCAAGTGCGCCAGGGTAGAGGACGGGCGCCTCTTGCTCGTCGAGCTCCCTGCTGCCGAAACCGAAGACAGAAGGCCAAAGGCAAGGACGTGAAGCGCAAGGGAGCGGCAGTGCTTGCAGCCGAACCAGATATGAAGCGCGACCGCGACTACCCGGAGCCACCCAAGAACGGCCGAGCATTTTGCGCCTTCCACAACGTGCATAGCCACAACACCCACGACTGTCAGGAGCTCAGGGCCCTCAGCGAAGGACGCGTCATCCAGCCCCGAGCGCAGCAACCGTGGCTACGTCCACGGGGGAGGACCGGAGGACGCTGGGACGACCGTGGACCCCGTCAGGAGTGGCGTGATCAGCCTCAGGAGGACCGTTGGCGCGGTCAGCCCCGCGAGGAGGCCTGGAGGGATCAGCCCCGAGAGGACCGTCCTCAGGGCAGGGCCGGCCTACCACCTCTGCCACCGCCAAGAAGAAACGATGACCAGGATGAGGGGGCTGGGGGCTTCCAGGAGCCACGTGTTATCGCTTGCATCTTGGGCGGAGCACAGGCCCCAGCTTCTCAGCGCCTCTTCAAGCAGTTCGCACATGAGGTAAACGTGACTCTCCCCAAGCTCGAGGCTACCCGTCCACTCAGGTGGTCAAGGTGCCCCATCAGCTTCAGTTCGGCAGACCAACTCAAGTGCGGAGCTACGGCTAGCGCCCTCCCGATGATCTGCTCTCCCGTCATTAGCAACGTCCAAGTTACCAAGACCCTCATCAACGGTGGCGCATGGCTTAATGTCATGTCCAATGAGACATTCGATAGCCTCCAAGTACCCTACGAACAGTTACTGCCTACCAAGCCCTTCTCCGGAGTGACTGATGGCTCCACCACTCCTGTGGGGAAACATCGCCTACCTGTAACCTTTGGCAAGCGTGACAACTACCACACTGAGCTCATCGACTTCGATGTCGCCCACATCCATCTCCCTTACAACTCCATCCTCGGGTATCCAGCCCTGGCCAAGTTCATGGCAGTAACTCACCACGGCTACAATGTTCTCAAGATGCCTGGAAGCGGCGGCGTCATCACCATCACATGCGAGGAAAAGGACGCAATGTGCTCACTCGAGCATGCTTACCAGGCGGCGGCAGTTGAGGACCCAGACAGCGACATCATCATATACCCACCGGAGGTCGTTCCCAAGAAGAATAGCAGCTACTGTTTCTGGAGCCTCATGAGGACGCAACACAGGGAGGCAGCATCGCAGGGCCTCCACCCCCTCTCGCATAGGAAGGTGCGCCCGGCGCCCCTCTCAGGCTGGGCTCGGGGGCTCTCCTCTAGTGGGCCTCAGACCTAGCCAATGTCACGAGGGAGGCGCTCGGGCACCACGTGGAAGAGTGCTTCGCTGCACACTTCCCTACTGAGGCCTCAAGGTGTGAGGCACCAAGCGCTCAGGTGTTCATCAGCCAGACCATCGAAGACCTACAGGAGCCAAGAGCCATGCGAGGCGAGCGCCGCCCGGCTCTTCCAAGGGCAGTTTCCGCCCAGGCTCAGGAGACGGGCTGCGCGTTTGCGCCAAACGTCCCGACACTCAGCAGGATCGCATCTCAGGAGCTCTACTAGCCTTCCCAGGTTGGCCGGTGCCAGGGTCCCCCCACAACTACGTGTGCATGCCCTTCGGCCAGCCGAACCAGGCGACCCTACACCAGTGCCACATGCGGGAAGTCCTGGCGACTCGCGAGGCCAGGTACAAGGAGATCCAGGCGGATTTGGACTCCACCCTCCACGAGATCTGGGGAGCCCCAGAGCCTCGCGAGGGGCCAGAGCCAGACGACACGTAAGGAGCAGCGCCTTCGTTGAGCACCCTCAGTTACACCAACACTACTTCAGCAACTATGCCAGGTGACATCTTTCAATTTCTGTTCAACTGGGAGCGCCCCTCGGGTAGCATTATTCCCAGGTCGCACGGGTCTGTCCCTGCGACGCGCATCCTTTTGCATCTCAGGTCACTTCTTGGGGGTACCCCTCGGGCTGCACTATCCCCAGGCCGCACAGGTTCACCCTAGTGGCATGTATCTCCCTTGCATTTTACCAAAGCTAGTGCTATCATCCTAGTCATGTTGCATATGGATCAATCGACTAACCATCACACTTCTAGGTCTCCTTCGCCACCTAACAGACTTCTCTTCATCTCGCAGTGGAGCCGCATACACTGGTACGACGCTTGTGCTCGGGTCCGTCCCAGCAATGCTGACAAACCCGAGGGACCGAGCTCTGATCCACGGCCTGCTCCGCAAGCGTCACCTCACCAGGTCCTTGGTGCCTTCGTCTCCCAGCGGAATTATCGGAAGCCTAACGCGGGCGCGACCCTAAGTTGTTCTGCTGCAGGCTAACCCAACGGAGTCTCAGGAGCACGGCGACGGGCAGTCCCACTGGTCTCTGCTCCTCGCGTGGTTTGCTTGCGCGTTAAAGGGGGGGCCCTGAGCATCGCGCCTCAGGGGCTCTTACTAACTCTCCAGCCCTCACCCCTTGGCCTTGACCACGGCATCACGACCTGGCATACCAGCGGCGGCTGAGCTTCGCTCGAGGGTCGGGATCCAAGGATGCAGAGCATCAAGAAGCACGAGAGGAGGGGGAGTCGGTTCGGAGAGCTCGTGTCTGTTCGTACGTCAAGGGGGACCCTTGGACATCGCGACACAAGGGCCTAACTGGACCCGTAGCCCCTCACTCCCTGGTCTTGTCCTGGTTTTCGGTCAAGGCCAGCGGCGGCTGAGGAACGCGCGGGCTGGGCCCTACCGACGCAAAACATCAAGGCCCGAGTCCAGCATTCCTTTCCTACGGGTCCGTTCGTATGTCAAGGGGGGCCCTTGGGTATCGCGACCCAAGGGCCTAACTAGACCCGTATCCCCTCACTCCATGGTCTTGTCTTGGTTTCCTGTCAAGGCCACCGGCGGCTGAGGTACGTGCGGGCTGGGCCCTGCCGACGCAGAACCCCAGGGCCAGCAGGAGGGAATCACGAAATCTCAGTCTAATGAACGAGCCAGGCACGCTGTACGGGGATCCACCCCGCGATCGCCAAGATAAGTCACTAATCCCTTGATGCCCCATCCACGTTCACTCAGCAGTGTTCGATAGGAACATTTCAACAATACTACCTCGCTTTCTTAGCCTTAGGAAGCCGCTTGCACGCCAAGGGGGACCTCTTGAGCATCGCGCCTCAGGAGCTCTTAACGGACCTCGGGCCGCTCACCTCCTGGCCTTGACCAAGGCATCGCGACCTGGCATACCAGCGACGGCTACAGCTTGCCTTGGGACTGGGGCCTATCGGCGTAGAGCAATATGCAACCAAAAGGGTAAAAATGGGATGATATTGCTGAAACAGGGCTCGCGAACATAGTGCGCTGGCGAAACAGCAGGATAGAACCAAAAGCATTACAAATTCTTTACACACGCCCGTGGGGTCGGCTTCGAAATCCTCGCAAGGAACGCCATGAAGGGTCTCCAGGGGATCCCTACTACGACGCCATCAACAGCGGGCCACCTCTGACCTTAGGCGGGTCACCACCAGTGACGTGCTCGCGATCCCGACGCATTTTGGGCACGTCGCGAGCTCAGAGGCTCGTAGCTATCGTCGCTTGTCTCTGGGGACTTGGAGGACTCACAGGAGCTGCTAGACCTCCAGAGGCCATCGCTGCCGCTGGATAAGCTAGCGGCGGAATCAACGTCCGGCGCGTCGCCAGTGGCATATTCCTGATGGCCCCTTCCAGGGCAACATTCTAGGCGGCGCCCTTCCTCGACGAACACCTTGAAGTGCAGCACGGAGGTGTCGTCGAACCCGAAGTGGATGGCGAGGGCGCCCTCCAAGCCGCAAGCGCGGGCGACCTCGCCCCATCCGCGAGTCACGAAAACCTTGCCTGAAGAGATGACCTCAACCTCTGCCCTCGTCGCTGGGGCCCGGCACTCGGCGTGATGCAAC
The DNA here is from genome assembly GCA_902687465.1 of Secale cereale. Classification (NCBI taxonomy): domain Eukaryota; kingdom Viridiplantae; phylum Streptophyta; class Magnoliopsida; order Poales; family Poaceae; genus Secale; species Secale cereale. Next base: position 289,803,703 of record LR738715.1, on the reverse strand, counting down.
CACAGCCCGAGCAGCCCCTCGGTGGCACCTCTGCATCGAAGAATGGCGGGAAGCGAATCCAAGATCTAGGAGGCATCACTACCCACACCACGAATTCACGGGAGGAGCCTCCAGCGTGAGCCCACGGGGCAGCGGCGCGCACCACGACGGCATGATCGGTACCGCCATGGCGTGGGCGGCGCTGAGCGCCAGCTCCTTCTCCATGGCCCGGTGCCCTGGCATAAAGGGGCAACGGGTAGCCAGGGGAGGATGCTCGTGCCAAGGCCTCGTCACTTCTGGTTTCATGGCGGCGCCATGAGGACGGAGTGGCCTCTTCTTTGGGGGAAGCACCACTGGCTCCTCACGAGGAGTCTTCCCCTTCTCGGCGGCAGAGAATCGTCGGATCGGCGCCATGAGCAGCATGATCGAGCACAGTGCAAGGAAGAAGAAGCGGGAGAAACGAAGGAAGAAGATGGGCAGCGGGGGCTCCACCCGACGCCTTATTTATAGCCAAGAGAAGGACAACCGCCAGCCCCAGAAATCACAGGTAATGATGATTTTCTATGCATGCAGGGACTTGTCAAGTCGCGCAGCCGCCGAGGCTGCTTGGGGAAGTGGAGACGTCCACGTCCCATCAACCGCCATGCATCAGTCAGAACCGCAGGCTTTGTCGCCCGCGGCGCTCCGCACTTGGCCCTTGGCTTCACCGTGAAGCCAAGCCTGAGCGCGCCTTGGGTCCGGGGGCTACTGTCGGCATTCTGGGAATGGGGGTACCCAGACTTGCCTGCCTGCGGCCTAGAGTGTGGCTTGCAAGGCGGCCTAGTGTGTCCCAACTTCTTCAGCAACACTCAAGACCCTCGAGAGGGGCCAAGTCTTGCGAGGCGGACGACACAGGACATCCCCTGGGGCGGCCTCGCCAGGCCGGAGGATCGGAGATATCAAGGCGAGGGGCACCTCGCGAGGCCCTCATGACGTGAGCAGTGACGACCCAAGCCAGGTGGGCGCCAGCAAGCGCAGAGTGCCAGTTTCCTTTTCGGTGTTAAAGGAGCAGGCGCAGGCGCGGAGTCCCAAGGCGTCAGGTAAAGGTTTCCATATCGGTGCAACTAGACCAAGACCAGCAGGATGGCAGGACGTAGGTCATCACAGAGCCCACGACGGCGTCACCACCAGAGCCTTTGGCAGCAAAGACCACCTTTTGTCAGGTAGCTTGTACTAGTTGTCCCCCTTCAAAATTGGCCGTTGTGGGATTCCTTCCCGGTCAATATTTGGGAAGAGGACCCTGGCCACTATAAATAGGACTGGCCACCACCATAGGGATGATCTCATCGGAGATAGAGTTGATCTCATCTTGAGTTGATCAGATAGAAGGCCACACACCACAAGCTCACCCGAGCTCAAGAACACCTCTCCCCAGGAGGCAGTTCATCCATGTACTAGTTCCTCCTCTTCCTGCAAGGCAATCCACCACACCACACTCGATTAGGGTGTTACAACACAATGGTGGCCCAGACCAGTATAAATCTCGTGTCTCTTCTTCATCAGATCTGACGAGCTAAGCTTAGGGATGTTGAGTAGACGAGCTAGGGCGGAAGGAGAGATATTCATGCGCACCCCAGTGTTTGAACCTTAAAGGTTTTGCCGAAACCCGAAATCCGACAATGCTGATCTTGAGAAAGAGCAGCTGCGCCAAGATGACACCACGCTCCTCGAGGAAGATTGTCTTCGGGCGGCTGTGCGAGCAGCGTGCTACCAGCAGGCCTTGCGGCGCTATCATAGCCGCATGGTTCATGCCCAAAGCTTTGAGGAAGGCGACCTTGTTCTTTGGCACATTCAGTCGGCCAAGAATTCCAACAAGTTGACGCCGAAGTGGGAAGGCCCTTATCGGGTAATACGAGTCACCAGGCTTGGCGCAGTCCGCCTGGAGACCGAAGATGGTATTCCTGTGAGTAACTCCTGGAACATCGAACATCTTCGTAAGTTTTACCCGTAAGGCACGGTTGCCGGGCTTCCCGGCAAGCCACCCCTTTTGTACAAGCCTTTCCTGCAAGGCATGTAGCCCTTCGTACAAAGCCAGGCACAGACCCTGAGCATAAATAAATGAAGCGCTGGCGCCCTAAGTTTTAGCATGCATGCTAGGTTGAGTCTCTTTCTCTATTGGGGTTGATAGTGCTTGACGGTGGCTGACCCCTAGCATAGAAGTCGAGTTTGCATCTCTCTATTTCCTTTCCGTCCCCTTTTCTGCAGGATGCGTGGACATTTCTGCTGAGCTGTTTGGAAGAAAGAGAACGAGCCGATGCTCCGACCCCGGCAAAACTGAGGTTGCCGGGGGCTGCACGACCAAGGGTCAAGCCACGGCAAGACAAGGTTGCCGGGAGCCATAGGACCATATAAGTCTTTCATCCCCCGCTTCTTCCTTCCGTATGGAACTTGGACGTACAGGCTTCGTTCACTCTTATGCCATCATGCTCCCTTTTTCCCTTTGTCCAACAAGCTTTGTCATGGACCGGGGCTTGATAGTAGTGTGATGGGAAGGGAGCGGACGAAGGGCCTAACCCTACCCTGCTCCTACTTCCGCCAAAGGCGCGAATACAGTTATGGAGCGAGGGAAGGACAGCAAGGCTTGTTGCCAGGTCACGTTGTTTATCTTAAGATAACAAGGGTCCGTTCCTTGGTGTGGCTCCTGCCCGCGCACAAAGAAACCCGGCAAACACCCTTCTCTTCATTAATACGTACAATTTGTACGGAATGCATGCATGAGCGAGGGGGTTACAAGATTTAAATCTTACAAAGGCCCGTAGGCTTAAAAACTAAAAAGAGATAAGATGCCCGTAATCCCTTTCTTGTCCCTCTCCTCAGGAAATGGAACAAGGTGGCGAAGGTCAAAAGGAGCGCCTAGGCGAAGCGCGAGCAGCAGAAAGGACCAAGAGAACATCCCGTGGCCGTCCCGAAGGAGGCTCACGATGATGGCACCGGGAGAAGAGCCGAAAGATGGGGCAGTGGGCTGGCAATGCGCGAGTTGATCCCTGCGTACTCCGACATGACGACCACCGCACACCTTCTTCGCCTTCTCCGGCCTCCCAACGCCAACCGCCGAAGAAGGCAACCCCGGGAAGTTCGAGGGGCTGGCGGTGCAGATGATGGTGCTACCGGCATCGCCCGGGGACCGTGTATCCACCGCCTAGTCGGACTCGTCATCCTCCCGCCCACTGCCCTCGTCGTCGCTCTCGCTGTCCTCCCCACCGCTCTCACTTGGGGAGGAGTCTTCATCATCCATTGAGCTGTCCGCATAGCACCCTAGTCTGTGCCCCGAGCGCCCGAAGACCTTGACGGAGAGCAGATCGCTCTCCGCCAACCTGAAGCAGAGGACATGCCCCTTTGTCAAGCTGTGGGCGCCCGCGAAGGTCTTGCACCCCCGGCGGAGGAGCATCACGTGAAGACCGGGGAACTTGGTGTTCACCCACATGGCGCCATGGCAACACCCCTCCATGTGAAGCCTCAACCTCGGTGGCTGATCGACCTCCAAAACCCTCACAAACACTTCGGGAAGACGGAGGCGACTGCGCGGCGGCTCGCGTAGTTCCAAGATGAACTCCAGCGCCGTGTCCCTGACATGGCCGTGTGAGGAGGCAGGAGGAGGCGACGGAGGAGATGGAGACAGAGATGATGACGGCGCGGGTGTTCCCCGACCTCGTCCACTCTTGCCTCGACCGCCGCGCCGACCGCGACCCCGGCCGGCGCCTCTACCTCCCACGTAGTCCTCGTCCTGGGCATCCGGCTCTTCTTTGACCGCCGCCACCCTCTGACAGGAGGACAACCTGGTCGCCTCTGCGGAGGCACGGCCACGGCCACGCCCTCTCGGCATGTCTTGAGGAGAAAAGGGATCAAACTGGAAATAGGATGAGTGGGGGGAGGGGGGTGAGAGGCACCGTCCCTCTCCTCCCCCCTCTTTATAGAAGGGCAACCGCCCCAATCAACGAGTCCAAACGCCGAAGGCACAAGAGAACGGGACCGACCCGCTGCTCCAATCAGCGGCGCCCGCCCCCCCCGCCCATCGTTAAAGCCCGCACCCTCTGTGTCCGCCGCCTGCCCTCCCGAATGCATGAGGGGCACGTGGCGAACAGATCGGGGTTTCGGGTGGCACGTGGCGCGACCATTTTTCGCACCCCGTGATCGTGGGGTGACCCAAGTCCGCCTAGTGAATGAGCCGCGCCCCCGCAAATTCCTCTATTTTTTATGAGGGGGTGTGAACCGTCTCTTTACTATTAGAACCGCAAGGTGACGCAAGCATGTTGTGGTCATCCCACGCACGACCCCAAGTCAGCGTAGATCGTGGGGAAGCACAACCATTGGGCGAGTTACTGCGGTAAAAATAATCCAACCCTACTGTCCGCGCACGGTTCTGGGCCTATCCCAACAACGTGTTGCACTTATGAATGGCCCAGGCCCGGGGGCTCTTGTCGGTGTACAAAAGTAGGGGCGCTATTTTATACCCCTTACTTGTGCACGGGCAGTCAGAGCCACACCTATGACCAAACATAACAGAGCAGAGGAGGGAAGCCAGAGACACGAAGTTACTAGAACAACGCCAAGACGGTGGCACGAGAAGACAAAGCAAGAAGGCAGGCTCTCCCTCGGCAAGGACTCTTGCCGAGACGGACTGCGCGCCCCCGACTAGAACCCTTGCCGGGGCAGCTCACCCAAACGCCTCTGTCGCACCCACCCTTGAGCCTAGGGGCTCCAAACATCATCAACAACATTGGGGCCAAGGCTCGGGAAGCACCCACGTGATGGCATACAGATCTTTGTGAAGACAAAGGTCTATGGCTCACGAGATGAGAACCAGACGGCAAGGCAATCGCAAGGCTCCTTGTCGAGGATGCCCATGAGGCCCCGACAAGACTCCTCGCCAAAGACACCCCAAAGCCCCGGCAAGCCTCTTGCCGAGGAAGCTCACGGGGGCCCCAGCAAGACCCTTGCCGGGAACGAACACAGGACCACGACAAGCCCTTGCCGCCCCATCGTCACCCCAGCTCAGCGACCGACCCACTAGCCCAGGCAGGTACCTATGTGACGATACGTGGTTCCTGATCCAGCTAGTCAAGCACTTGTGTGGTGGCATGCAGATCTTCGTGAAGACCCTACCACCACGCCACCTCAGCTGCCTGCCCCGCTGGCCTGGACGCGCGTTGCAACCAGATGGAGCGGCCAGGGACGGGACGGGCCTCATTTCCGTCCCCGATAAAGCAAGTGGACACCTAAGTAGCGCATTTAATGCATCCTGTCCCGTAATGACATGGGATAAGCCTATGCACAGTACACCTTTCCACCTCCTGTGTGCCACTGTGGCAGCCCCTTTGGACTATAAAAGGAGGCCCGCGGCGTACTGGAGAAGGATTCGGACCGTGGAGAGCTAGACATGCACCGTAGCTAGTTCAAGAACTCAAGAACACTCGAATATACACCAAAGCAAGACTAGGGTATTACACATTCTTGCGGCCCGAACCTGGGTAAACGATCTTTGTACTGACTCTTAGACCCACTCTTTGCACAACCTCGCGCCCGCCAACCGTAGAAGGGATTCCAGTGATCCCATAAGTGTCGTTTCGTACTGACATAATGTTACCATCCTCATATCTCAAAACAATCATACTTTTTATATGGAAGTTTTTATTATACCCCCTTTGGATGTCTATCATATTAGGACTAAATTCATAACCCAAGCAAATTACCATGCTGTTTTAGAGACTCTCAAAATAATATAAGTGAAGCAAGAGAGTTCAACAATTTCTATAAAATAAAACCACCGCCGTGCTGTAAAAAGATATAAGTGAGGCACTAGAGCAAAATTGCCTAGCTCAAAAGATATAAGTGAAGCACATAGAGTATACTAATAAATCACGATTGAAGCGTGTCCTTCTCAAAAGGTGTGTACAATAGAGATGATTGTGACAAACTAAAAAGCAAAGACCCATTTCATACAAAACACTCCAAGCAAAACACATATCATGCAGTGAATAAAAATATAGCCTCAAGTAAAGTTACCGATGGATGAAGACGAAAGAGGGGATGCCTTCCCGGGGCATACCCAAGATGAGGCTCTTGGCCATCCTTGAATTTTACCTTGGGGTGCCTTGGGCATACCCAAGCTTAGGCTCTTACCACTCCTTATTCCATAGTCCATCAAATCCTTACCCAAAACTTGAAAACTTCACAACACAAAACTCAAAAGAAATCTCGTGAGCCCCGTTAGTAAAACACAGCAAATAACCACTCAAGGTACTGTTTGATCTTATTATTATTTTATAGTGGTGTAATATCTACTGTATTCCAACTTTTCCATGGTTCATACCCCCTGATACTAGCCATAGATTCATCAAAATAAGCAAATTACACATAGAAAACATAATCTGTCAAAAACAGAACCGTCTGTAGTAATCTGAAAACTTCGCATACTTATGTAACTCTAAAAATTATGAAAAATTAGGATGACGTGGGGAATTTGTATATAAATTTTGTGTAAAACTTTCAGAAGATTTGCACGTTCTAGCGAATTATTGGATTTTCTGCACTAGGCATAAAAGTTTCTGTTTTTCAGCAAAATCAAATCATCGATCACCATAAGCCATCCCAAAGATCTTACTTGGCTCAAACACTAATTAAAACGAACACAATTACTATAGAAGTAATAATGTGTGAAATTTGAAAAACAGAACCAAAAGGCAAAAAGCAAAAATAAAGTTGGGTTGCCTCCCAACAAGCGCTATTGTTTAACGCCCTTAGCTAGGCATAAAAAACGAAGAGATCTAGGTATTGTCATATTTGGTATGCAATCCATAGGTAACACTCTTAATGGATTCATATGGAAACTTAATTTTCTTTCTTGGAAAGTGTTCCATGCCCTTCCTTAATGGAAACTGAAATTCAATGTTCCTTCTTTCATATCAATAATTGCACCAATTGTTCTAAGGAAAGGTCTACCAAGAATAATAGGACATGTAGGATTGCAATCTATATCAAGAACAATGAAATCTACGGGCACATAATTCCTATTTGCAAAAATAAGAACATCATTAATCCTTCCCATAGGTTTCTTAGTAGTGGAATCTGCAAGATGCAAATTTAAAGAACACTCACCAAATTCATAGAAACGTAACAAATCACATAAAGTTTTTGGAATCATAGAAATGCTAGCACCCAAATCACACAAAGCATGGCACTCATAATCTTTGATCTTGATTTTAATAGTAGGATCCCACTCATCATTAAGTTTTCTAGGAATAGAAACTTCCAATTCAAGCTTTTCTTCAAAAGATTGCATCATAGCATCAACGACATGTTTAGTAAAATATTTATTTTGATTATAAGCATGAGGAGAATTCAACGTGGATTGCAACAAGGAAATACAATCTATTACTACTTAAAGTTTTGACCTCATCAATCCCACTTTTATCATTTTTGCATCAAGATCTAAAAACTCCGAATTATTAGGACACCTTTTAGCTAAAGTTGACTCATCTCCAGTCCCATCTTTATCAGGATTTATATTGGAAAACAAAGATTCAATAGGAGTCACATTTATCACTTTAAGATCTTCATCATTATTTTCACGGAAACTAGAAGAACATGTTTTTGTAAACCAATCTTTTTTAGCACACATATTAGCGGTTCTTTCTTTGCACTCATCAATGGAAATTCTCAAAGATTTGAAGGACTCATTGATATCATGCATGGTTGGAATAGATCTATGTTTCAAAGAATCACCATCAAGAGAAATTATATCCACGTTCCTAGCCAAATCATCAATCTTAAGCAAATTTTCTTCAATCAAAGCATTAAAATTCTTTTGCGCACTCATACATTATTTAATACTATTCTCAAAATCATAGGGCATCTTATTATAATTTCCATACGAATTGTTGTAGTAAGTACCATAATTATTAGAGGAATTACAAGGAAAAGGCCTAGGGTTAAAGTTTCCTCTATATGCGTTGTTACCAAAATTGTTCCTACCAACAAAATTCACATCCATAGATTCATTATGACTCTCAACCAAAGTGGACAAGGGCATATCATTAGGATCAATATTATTACCCTTGCTAGCAAGTAGTTTCATAAGCTCATCCATCTTTCCACTCAAAACATCAATCTCTTCTATTGCATGCACCTTTTTACTAGTGGAAGATCTTTCGGTATGCCATTGAGAATAGTTAACCATTATATTATCTAGGAGTTTAGTCGCTTCTCCTAAAGTGATTTCCATAAAAGTACGTCCCGCGGCCGAATCTAAAAGATTTCTAGAAGCAAAGTTCAATCCGACATAATTTTCTTGTATAATCATCCATAAATTCGAAGCATGTGTAGGACAATTTCTTATCATAAGTTTCATCCTCTCCCAAGATTGTGCGACATGCTCATGATCAAGTTGTTTAAAATTCATAATATCGTTCCTAAGGGAGATGATCTTAGCGGGAGGAAAATACTTGACAATAAAAGAATCCTTACACTTACTCCATGAATCGATACTATTTTAAGGCAAAGATGAAAACCAAGTTTTAGTCCGATCTCGAAGTGAGAACAGAAATAGCTTCAATTTAACAAGATCATTATCCACATCTCTTTTCTATTGCATATCACACAAATCAACGAAATTATTTAGATGGGATGCGGCATCTTCACTAGGAAGGCCAGAAAATTGATCTTTCATAACTAGATCCAATAAAGCAGTATTGATTTCACAAGATTCCGCATTAGTAGCGGGAGTAATCGGGGTACTGATAAAATCCTTATTATTGGTCTTGGAAAAATCACATATTTTAGTATTTTCTTAAGCCATCGTGACATAGCAAGCAATCCAACACACAAGCACACAAAAAGCAAGCGAACAAGATGAACGGAAGAAAGGCGAAGAAAAGGCAAATGTTTTGAAAAATCATTTTACAAGTGGGGGAGAGGAAAATGAGAGGCGAATGGCAAATAATGTAAATACAAGAGATAAGGGTTTTATGAAGGGTACTTGGTATGTCTTGACTTGGCGTAGATCTCCCCGACAACGGCACCAGAAATTCTTCCTGCTACCTCTTGAGCTTGCGTTGGTTTTTTCGCTTGAAGAGGAAAGTGTGATGCAGCAAAGTAGAATAAGTATTTCCCTCAGTTTGAGAACCAATGTATCAATCTAGTAGGAAACAACGCACAAATCGCCCAATACCTACACAAACAATCAAACAACTTGCACCCAACGCAATAAAGGGGTTGTCAATCCCTTCACGGTTATTTGCAAAAGTGAGATCTGATAGAGATAGATAAACTATAAAGTAAATATTTTTGGGTTTTTGGTTTATAGATTGGAAAGTAAAATATTGTAAAATAGTAGATTGGAAACTTATAAGATGTAAAATAGACCAAGGGGCCATATGTTTCACTAGAGGCTTCTCCCATGATAGCAAATATTATGGTGGGTAAACAAATTACTGCCAAGCAATTGATAGAAAAGCGCAAAGTTGTGACGATATCTAGGGCAATGATCATGAATATAGGAATCACGTCCATGTCAAGTAGACCGACTCCTGCCTGCATCTACTACTATTACTCCACACATCGACCGAAATGATTCTGCATCTAGAGTATTAAGTTCATAAAGAACAAAGTAACGCATTAAGTAAGATGACATGATGTAGCGAAATTAACTCAAGTAATATTATGAAAACCCTATCTTTTTATCCACGATGGCAACAATACAATACATTCCTCGCTACCCCTTCTATCACTGGGTGAGGACACCGCAAGATTGAACCCAAAGCAAAGCACTTCTCCCGTTGCAAGAAAAATCAATCTAGTTGGCCAAACCAAATTGATAGTTCAAAGTACTAAGATATCAAATCATGCATATAATAATTCAGAAAAGACTCAAATAATATTCATAGATAATCTGATGATAAATCCACAATTCATCGGATCTTGGCAAACACACCGCAAAAGAGGACTACATCAGACAGATCTCTAAGATCATCAAGGAGAACATGGTATTGTGAATCAAAGAGAGAGAAGAAGCCATCTAGCTACTAGCTATGGACCCGTAGGTCTGTGGTAAACTACTCACACTTCATCGGAAGGGCAATAGGGTTGATGTAGATGCCCTCCATGGTCGAATCCCCCTCCGACAGAGTACCGGAAAAGGCCTCCAGATGGGATCTCGCAAAGAACAGAAGGTTACGGCGGTGGAAAAGTGGTTTCGATGGTGCCTTTATGGTTTGTGGAATATATGAGAATATATAGGTGGAAGAAATAGGTTGGTGGACGCTCGAGGGGCCCACAAGGGTGGGCGGCGTGCCCTACCCCCCAGGGCGCGCCCACCGTCCTTTTGGCTGCCTCGCAGCTCCCCTGACGTGTACTCCAAGTCTTCTGGATGTCTTCTGGTCCTAGAAAAATCCTCGTAAATTTTCGTCCCATGTGGACTCCGTTTGATATTCCTTTTCCGTGAACTCAAAAACAAGGAAAAACGGGAACTGGGTTAATAGGTTAGTCCCAAAAATGATATAAAATAGCATATCAATGCATATAAAACATCCAAAATAGATAATATAGTAGCATGGAACAATAAAAAATTATAGATACGTTGGAGATGTATCAATCATAAGTATCATTCATAGTAGAAGTAGCATCATCAATTACTTGCGACATATTAGGATTAATAGCAGGTGGTGATGTTGCAAGCTTACTCAAAACAAAAGGTGAATCAAGTGCAGAGCTGGATGACAGTTTCTTACCTCCCCTCGTGTTAGAGGGGATGATCTTGGTCCTTTCATCCTTAAGATTCCTCATAGTGATAAACAGATATAAATCCCAAGTGACTCAACAAATTTAGCTATGCTCCCCGGCAACGGCACCAGAAAAAGGTCTTGATAACCCACAAGTATGGGGATCGCAATAGTTTTTGAGGGTAGAGTATTCTACCCAAATTTATTAATTTGACACAAGGGGAGCCAAAGGATATTCACAAGTATTAGCAGTTGAGTTCCGAATTCAACCACACCTGAAAGACTTAATATCTGCAGCAAAGTATTTAGTAGTAAAGTAGTATGATAGTATCGGTAATAGTGGCAACAGTATGAAAAGCAGTTTTGTAGTGATTGTAGCAGCAACAACAACAAAAGTAACTTAGCAAAGATCAGTATGTGAAAAACTCATAGGCATTGGATCCGTGATGATAATTTTGTCGGATGATATTCATCATGTAGTAGTTATAACCTCGAGCGACTCAGAACTAGCTCCAATTCGTCAATGTAATGTAGGCATGTATTCCGTATATAGTCATACGTGATTATGGAAAAGAACCTGCATGGCATCTTTCGTCCTACCCTCCCCTGGTAGCGGGGTCCTAATGAAATCTAAGGGATATTAAGGCCTCCTTTTATAGGGAATGGAATAAATAATTAGCAATTAGTGAATACATGAACTCCTCAAACTACTGTAATCACCGGAAAGAATCCCAATTATTGTCACCTTGCGGTATGCGGATCATAACACGTAACAGGTGCATATAACTTGCAAGATAGGATCAAGAACACATATATATTCATGAAAACATAAATGGTTCATATCATAAATCATGGCACTTGGGCCCTAGTGACAAGCATTAAGCATAGAAAGTCATAGCAACTTCAATCTCAGAACATAGTGGATACTAGGCATCAAGCCCTAACAAAACTAACTCAATTACATGATAAATCTCATCCAACCCATCACCGTCCAGCAAGCCTACGAAGGAATTACTCACTCTCGGCAGTGAGCAACATGAAATTGGTGATGGAGGAAGGTTGATGATGATGACGGTGACGAATTCCACTCTCCGGAGCCCCAAACGGGCTCCAGATCAGCCCTCCCGAGGAAGAATAGGAGGTGGCGGCGGCCCCGTATGGTAAAACGCGATGAATCCTTCTCTCTAATTTTTTTCTTGGTGAATAGGTATATATGGAGTTGGATTTAGGGTTGCTGGAGGTCCAGGTGGCCCACAATCTCGCTAGGCGCGCCCTGTGAGCTTGTGGCTCCTAGGTGGCTAATGTCCCTTAAAGCTACATCGGTTTTTCCCCAAAGAGGAAGGGATGATGCAGCACATCGACGGTAGGTATTTCCCTCAGATGTGAAACCAAGGTTATCGAACCAGTAGGAGAGCCAAGCAACACAACATAAACAACACCTGCACACAAATAACAACTTCTCGCAACCCACGTGTTAAAGGGGTTGTCAATCCCTTTCAGGGTACGGCGCCTCAAGATAGGCAAAACTGACGTGAGGAAATTGTAATAGATTGATAGATCGAACGCCGAATAAAACAAATAAGAATAAATTGCAGCAAGGTATTTTTGTATTTTTGGTTTAATAGATCTGAAGATAAATGCAAGGAAAAAGTAGACCGCAAAGGCAAATATATGAAAGAAGACCCGGGGGCCGTAGGTTTCACTAGTGGCTTCTCTCGAGAAAAATAGCAAACGGTGGGTAAACAAATTACTGTTGGGCAATTGATTGAACCTCAAATAATTATGATGATATCTAGGCAATGATCATTACATAGGCATCATGTCCAAGATTAGTAGACTGACTCCTGCCTGCATCTACCACTATTACTCCACACATCGACCGCTATCCAGCATGCATCTAGTGTATTAAGTTCATGGAAAAACGGAGTAATGCATGAAGAACGATGACATGATGTAGACAAGATTTGTTTATCTATGGCGTTAGATATGGATCTCGTCGTTTTATCCTTAGTAGCAACGATACATACGTGTCGGTTCCCTTACTTTCACTGGGATCAAGCACCGTAAGATCGAACCCACTACCGGGCACCTCTTCCCACTGCAAGATAAATAGATCAAGTTGGCCAAACAAAACCACAGAATAAATACGAGGCTGTAAGAGATCATGCATATAAGAGATCAAAGAAGCTCAAGTAACTTTCATGGATATAAAAAAGATAGATCTGATCATAAACTCAAAGTTCATCGGATCCCAACAAACACACCGCAAAAAGAGTTACATCATATGGATCTCCAAGAGACCATTGTATTGATAATCAAAAGAGAGAGGGAGGAAGCCATCTAGCTACTAACTACAGAACCGTAGGTCTACAAAGAACTACTCACACATCATCGGAGAGGCACCAATGGAAGTTGTGAACCCCTCTGTGATGGTGTCTAGATTGGATCTGATGGTTCTAGACTCCGCGGCGGCTGGATGAATATTTCGTTGACTCCCCTAGGGTTTCTGGAATTTTGTGGTATTTATAGAGCAAAGAGGCGGTGCGGGAGGCCACCGAGGTGGGCACAACCCACCTGGGCGCGCCTGGGGGGCCTGGTGCGCCCTGGTCGGTTGTGCCCCCCTCGGGGCACCCCCCTGGTGCTGCCTTGGCCCATCAGGTGTCTTCTGGCCCATAAAAATTCTCCAAAAAGTTTCGCAATGTTTGGGCCACAGGCAGGCAAGTCTGGGTACCCCCGTTCCCAGGACGCCAATAGTAGCCCCCGGGCCCAAGGTGCACTCGGGCTTGGCTTCGCGGCGAAGCCAAGGGTCAAGTGTGGAGCGCTGCGGGGCCCAAAAGCCGACGGCCTTGACCGGCGTGTGGCGATTAATGAGACGTGGGCGTCTCCACTTCCCCACGCAGCCTCGGCGACTGCGCGACTTGACAAGTCCCTGCATGCACAAAAGACCATCATTACCTGCGATTATGGAGGCCGGCGGTTGGCCTTCTCCTGGCTATAAATAAGACGGCAGGCGGAGTCCTTGCTGCCCATCTTCTTCCTTTGCTCCTCTCGCTTCTTCTTCTCCCTTGCTCCTCGCCTGGCCGAGCTGCTCATGGCGCCGATCCGGCGATTTTCTGCCACTGAAAAGGGGAAGACTCCTCGCGAGGAGCCAGAAGTGCTCCCACCGAAGAAAAGACCATTCTGCCCTCATGGCGCCGTCACGAGGCTGGAAGTGACGAGGCCTTGGCACGAGTGGCCTCCCCCTGGCTACCCACTGCCCCTGTACGCCAAGGCACTAGGCCACGGAGGGGAAGGTAGCACCCAGCGTCGCCCGCACCCTGGCCGTGTCGATTGCGCCGACGCGGTGCATGCTGCCGCCCCATGAATGCACGCCGGGGGTTCCTCGCGCGAGTTTGTGGTGTGGGCAGAGGTGCCTCCTAGATCCTGGATACGCTTCCTGCCATTCTTCGCCGCAGAGATGCCGCCAAGGATGCCGCTCGAGCTGTGGTTGCGGCACACCGAGTGCCAGGCCCCGGCGACGAGGGCTGAGGTTGAGGTCGTCTCCCGGGGTAAGGTCTTCATGACCTACGGATGGGGCGAGGTCGCCCACGTCTGCTGTGCGGAAGGCGCCCTTGCCATCCACTTCGAGTATGATGGCGCCTCCATGCTGCTCTTCAAGGCGTTTGACGAGGAGGGACACCGCCTGGAGTGCTGCCCTGGAGGGGATCGTCGGGACGACGCAGCGGCTGGCGCTACGCCAGCCATCGACCCTGCCACTAGCTCGTCCAGCAGCAGCGATGGCCTCCAGGAGTCCAGCAGCCCTCCTGAGTCCAACGAGTCTCCGGAGACGAGCAACGATAGCTACACGCCCCCAAGCTCGCGGCACACCCGAAGCGCATCGGGCTCACGAGCACGTCGCCGGTGGTGATCTGCGCGAGGGCGGAGGTGGGCCATCATGGCCCACTGTTGATGATGGCATCGACGATGGTGGCTGTAGATAGGACCTTCTAAAATCCTTTTGTTGCGTTCCCTGTGAGGATTCGAGGCCAACCCCACGAGGGTATCTAAAGAACTTCTAGTGCTTTTGCTCCTATTTTATCCTTGCTAGTAGACCTTATTTGTGAGCCCTGTTTCCGCAATACCGCTCCTTTTTACCCTTTCGGTAGCATAGTGCTCTACATCGGCAGGCCCCAGTCCCAAGGCAAGTTGCAGCCGTTGCTGGTTTGCCAGGTCGCGATGCCGTGGTCAAGGCCAGGAGGTGAGCGGCCCGAGGTCCGTTAAGACCTCCTAAGGCGCGATGCTCAAGAGGTCCCCCTTGGCGTGCAAGCGGCTTCTGGAGGTTAAAAAGCGAGGTGGCGTTGCCGACATGTGACTGCTGAATCCCGTTCTTCGAGTGTGGAAAGAGTTCATGACTTATCTTGATGGGCATGAGGCGATTCCTTAAACGGCGTGCCTGGCTTGTTTCCGACGTCGCGTGGCTAAGATTTCGCGATTTCCTCCCCGCTGGCCCTAGAGTTCTGCGTCGGTAGAGCCCGGTCCCGCGCGTACCTCATCTGCCGTTGGATCGTCGAATCACCAGGACGGGACCAAGGGGTGAGGGGCTACGTGACCAGTTAGGCTCCTGACTAGCGATGCTCAGGAGTCCCCCTTGATGTACGAACGACCGTTGGGAAGGGAGTGCTGGACTTAGGCCTTGATGTTCTGCGTCGGCTGGGCCCAGCCCCGCGCGTACCTCAGCTGCCACTGGCTTCACTAGAACACCAGGACAAGACCAGGGAGTGAGGGGCTACGGGACTAGTTAGGCTCTTGGGTTACGATGCCCAAGGGTCCCCCTTGACATATGAACATGCCTGAGCTCTCTAAGCCAGCCCTAGCGTTCTGTGTCGGCAGGGGCCGGCCCCGCACGTACCTCAGCCGCCGCTAGCTTGGCCAGATCACCAGGAAAAGACCAGGGAGTGAGGGGCTACGTGACTAGTTAGGCCCTTGGGTCACGATGCCCAAGGGTCCCCCTTGCGCTCGGGATGGTTGCGTGTCAACCATGCCCGGGGGACCTAGTGGGGCGTACGCTAGGCGTGACCTGAGCACAGCCCCCGTGCCCAGCCCCCTCGTGCTACCCTTCCGAGGGCAGCAGAATGTGGTGGGGCTGGTCACTGAGCTGAGGGGCTCCCTGAGGTTAATGAGGCCGTGAGGCCACCCCCAGTTGTTTATCACCAGCGCGGAGCATGGCGCTACCGTTCTTGCACGGGCATAGCCGCTCCTCGACCGTGTCGACTGCCAGCATGGAGCATGGTGCTTCCACTGGAACATGGGAGGGGACTCCCTACTGCGGACAGCCCCCAAGGCGTGTACAGCCCCGCCCTGACACGTCGCCTGCACGGTAGGGCTAGACGAGGTGTATCTGGGTACCCGTGAGCCAGCGCGAGACTCACGAGGCCCTACATCAAGGCGAGTTACGCCTGGTCTTGAGTGAGAGCGCTTGAGGTGGTCCTGCAAGATGGTTAGGCAACCTGCGCCGAATGAATCCCTTGAAGCTGCCACATGAGAAGGCCAGGCACCAACGACCCCAGGAGGTGACGTGAATGGGGCCGGCTGATGGCTTCTCGCCCCTCGTTGGTTACCCCAAGTGGAAGGTTTGAGATGCAGTGTAGCGGAAGTTTTCCCTTGGCAAAGATACCAAGGATCGAATTCCCCTGAGACTCCAAGGTTCAACAAGAAGGTGTCAACTGCTAACGGCGCCAGATACTTAGCAATCAACTTGGACCTGCACACAGATACAAATAACTTTGCTCCCAACGAGTACAGAGAGGTTGTCAATCCCTCCGGCCTTGTCGTTTACAAAGGATCAAACGCAAGAGATAATAGTGATAGATATTGCTGCAACTAGTAAGTAAAAACAGAAAGTAAATAGCGGATGTGATCAGTGATGGTAATATGGACCGGGGTCCCATGATGTTCACTAGTGATGTCTCTCTCCCAAAAGACGATAAAACAACTATGTGAGGTAAACGAATTACAGCTGGGCAATTGACAGAATTACGTGCGCAAACCAATGCTAACTATGCTGCAAGAAAGGTTGAGGCTCAAAAGCATGGGCGGTACGCCAAGGTAAGTAGACCGAAATCCATCTGCATCTACTACTAATCATCCACCTTGAGATATCTATCCAGAACATCTCGCTGGTATTAAGTTGCGAGTCCCACCCATAGTGTAAACTCAAAGCAACAGACAACCGCATTAAAAGAACTTTGCGTAAAGTAAACAATCCTTGCACCCGTGAGTATAAGCGCCGTTGTTTTCCCCCTTGTGGCAACAGCACATCCCCTAGACTCATGTTTCTATCACTCAAGCTAGTCATCGAGGGGCATGAACCCACAATCAAGCATAATGTTCCCTCTTGGAGTTACTACCTACTACTCGGCCAAAGCAATAAACAGCAACGAAGAACATGCAAGAATTACTCAAGAACATAAATATAAAAGAGGTAAATCAAATATATTACTCACACACAATCTGAACATAATCTCACAATCCATCGGATCCCAGCAAACTCAACATAGCAACAGCATAAGGATTACATATGTGCCTCGATCATGTGGGGCAGCTCACGAGGTCTAATTAGTGAAGCACAAAGAGGGGAGGAGAACATCACATAGCTACTGGTCATGGACCCATGGTCCAAGGGAGACTACTCACAACTCATCCGGGAGGCGTCCATGGTGGTGGAGAAGCTCCCGGTGGTGGTTCTCCCCTCCGGCAGGGTGCCGGGAAGAGTTCTCCTGGCGCTCCCGATCTTGGAAGCGCGGCGGCGGCGGAACAGAGATGAGATCGCGAAAAAGGGTTCCGTCCTCGAGGGTTTCGGGAGGCGGTGTAAATATATGCCAAAGGGGGGCATCAGCGGAGACCTGGGGGGCCCAGGCGCCCCCCACGGCGCGGCCAGGAGGGGGGCCGCGCCACCAGGGCGCCTGGAGCCCTGGTGGCCCCCCTCCGGCCCTACTTCGGCCTTGTGGAAGCTTCCGGAATGCTGATTTTTTATATAATTTTTCCGGGATTTTTCTGGCAGTTTACGTAATGGGAAAACCTGAAATACAAAAATAGCAGAAAACAGAAACTGGCACTGGGGTGCACTGAGTTAATAGGTTAGTCCAAATATGATCAAAAGTGTATGGAAGTGTATAAATATCATAGCAATATCACCCAAAAGAGGCATGGAGCAAGCAGAAATTATAGATACGTTTTGGACGTATCAACATCCCCAAGCTTAATTCCTGCTCGTCCTCGAGTAGGTAAATGATAACAAGCATAATTTCTTTGGTGATATGCTATTAACCATATAGGAACTTTTCACAGTCACATGACAAGTGCTTACTGAGACAATGAATCTATAGTAATTAAGTTGCCTCATGAGAAAATCACAAAGAACTGAATGTTTTACAATATGATACTGAAATACTCAAAAGATTTGTAATGAGCATGGTGTGCAAATATGATAAAGTGGTATCTCGCTTGCCCCCTTTAGTGAAGCAAAACATAAATGTAGGGGCACCTCCAAGGTTTAAGTGACGACTAGATACAATGATTTCAGAATAAACGATATCATAATCATGCAAAAGACAATGCTACTTTGGGACAATGCACATTACACTCAGAATGACAATCATGCTCTTAATAGTTGGTGCTTTTGTTGGCAAGGTTGAAAACCCGTGGTCGGAAACAAAAACTAAACATGTACCGGAGCTCTTGGTTTTAAAACAGAGGTAATAATTATTATTTTTAGATTATGCATGTTCCGTCAACGAATGCTAGCAGATAACTCAATCACTTCTTGAGATGGACAAGTTTCGAGGAACGGCTCCCGAATGAGGACGATCACATCCTCTTAATCTCCTTTGTTTATCACTGCCAAAGTTTTCTGATTTCTCATGAACAAAGCGTGAAGGAGGGTTTGTTTGTTATATTATTTTTGAGCCGGGCGCACTCTTTGCCAGTTCCTTCTCGTATTATGGGTTTGCACATTAGACATGCAATCCCGGGGTGAAGCTTGTCCAATTTAAAAAGATCATGAATGAACTACTACTTCCTCATGAACTAAAACAGAGGCACAAAAGAGAAATGCTTTTTTGAATAATTTCGATATGGTACATGAAAGTCTTTGTTAGGAATGGCAGGTAAATACCATGTAGGAAGGTATGGTGGACTCATATGGCATAACTGGTTTAAAAGAATTTGGATGCACAAGCAGTCAGTCCGCTTAGTATAGGTGGAGGTTAGCAAAAGACTGGGAGCGACCAACTAAAAGAGCAATGACGGTCATAATCATGCAGAGCGACAAAGCAACATTGAATAAGGAATGGAAGTTATATCGCTACTCAGAAACAAAAGATCATCAAGGCTTGACAGACTTTCTTTACAGTCTTAAATATGCGTGAGCATACGCCAAGTCAATCAAAGTAAATTCTTGAAGGAAGATATTACTAAACCATACCACATCATAGGCAAACAAATCATGTTGGTACGTCAATAACACATTGAGAACCCCACAGCTATTTGAGACTAACCATAAGAAAACATGAACTACTAAGCATCATTATGCACATAGCATTTTATCATAGACATATCGACCAGTGCAACAGAAGCCAACTCTCTTAATAAGATAAGCATGAAAACTAAAGAGAGTTCCAGCGACCAACTAAACAAAAGCTCTTTAAAAAGATAAGCATGAGGACTAAGAGCTAAACATGATAGTAGCTATTGAAAGACAAAGAACACACACATCAAAGATAGACATGAAAATTCTATGTTATGTTCTAGGTTGAAGTGGAGCATGTTTCTCTCCAACATAAAGAAAGCTGAGTTCCAACTCGTTATGAAAAGCAAGCAAAGCTAAAGAAAACTAAAAAGGAATCTAATAGCAAGACGCTCCAAGCATAGCACATAACACATGAAGTGATAAAAATATAGTGGAACGAAAGACGAACTGATAATGTTGATGGAGAAGGGGATGCACGGGGGCATCCCCAAGCTTAGATGCTTGAGTCTTCTTGAATATTTCTTGGGGGTGCATGGGGGCATCCCCAAGCTTGAGCGTTTGACACTCCTGAATCTTTTTATCATCTTCCCTCGCACACTTGAAAACTCCCTTCATACATAACTCATCATAATCTGATTAGCGAGGTTAGTACCCTTAATAAAATAATTGTTCCTTGCTAAAAATAAGGATATTCTTGAAGGTCTACTGTTTCTCAAGATTGCCAAAAGGTTTTTGCAAAGAAAAAGCAAGCTCAAGGTTTGCAAAATGAAGGAAAGGCAAAATAGGACAGAATCTGTGAAAAACAGACCAGCAGGTAGTAAATGATATTTTCGGGGCACTTCTGCAACTCTAATAAAAAAACTCAGAACAGACGCCCGAAAGACAACTGTATAGAGCATGCTGTCGAAAAAATTCAGACCAAAAAGATGATCTGGTGATTTTATACGAATTTTTCTATTCAAGGACAGATTCTGTTTCCTGGACAGCACGTCACAACTTTTGAACTTTCTTGCAATCAGAGGCTAAACTTGGCACAAAGCTGAAAAGTAAAGATACAATGATGATGCTACTGTAGTAACAACATCAAGACACAACAAAAGCAAAATAAAATTTTATTCATGTGGGCTGCCTCCCAAAAGCGCTTTCTTTTATGCCTTTAAGCTAGGCATAATGCATAGAGATCAAGTTGTATCAATTGAACCATCATCAAGATCATCAAAAAGCTCTTCAATAGTACAACTAGTCTTAAGAGGACTTTCAAATAAAGGCCTAATAGAGATACTTCTAGGAAGAAGACCAAAAGGAAAAAGGTAAGAGGAAGATTCATTTTTAAATTTATCAAAGAGAGGTGTTTCTTCCAAAGTCTTCACAGTTTCAACCCCTTTGGCAATAGATGGATTACTTTTAGAGCGGGGAGCCTTTGGAACGTGAACGAACTTAGGCTCCTTCTTTGCCGGAGTTTCTACCTTTTTGGTTTTGATTGAGGAGAAAGTAGTTCCTAGAGTATCAAAGATTTCCTCAATCTTGTCTATCCTAGAAGAGTCCAAGTCATGGGATTTGATGGTCTCCAAAGTTTTGAGAATTTTATGCATGGAGCAATCAAGCCTATTCAAATTCCCTTGGATCTTATGATCCAACTCATTTATCTTATTAATGTTTGGCATCTCTAGCTCTATCTTTTCAAGTTTTTTCATAATGTGAGCTAGGGTGATGTCCTCTTGAATGCTAACAACAGGGGGATTTCCAACAAGATTTTCAATAATACTAAGAGACTCCCAAACTGGGGCCTCTAGGAAATTCCCATTGATAGCAGAATCTAGAATAAACCTATTCCAAGAAGTAATTCCAACATAAAAATTTCTAAGCAGGATAGTAGTAGATTGTTTCTTGGTGGCTCTTTTTTGAGAATCATTAATTCTATACCAAGCATCTTTTAAACTTTCCCCACCTCTTTGTTTAAAGGTGAGAACTTCTGCCTCACCAAAGACAAAAGGACCCGACATAACGACAACTAAAGAATGAGATAACTATTTTTGTGATTTTTGATAAAAGACACTAAAGCAAAAACTGAAAGGTAAACTAACAAGACTAAAAAGCAAAGGTAAAAGATAGCATGCAACTCCCCTATCTTGAAGAGTGGAGTCCCCGGCGACGGCGCCAGAAAACTTTGCTTGATGGCTTCTCGCCCCTCGTTGGTTACCCCAAGTGGAAGGTTTGAGATGCAGTGTAGCGGAAGTTTTCCCTTGGCAAAGATACCAAGGATCGAATTCCCCTGAGACTCCAAGGTTCAACAAGAAGGTGTCAACTGCTAACGGCGCCAGATACTTAGCAATCAACTTGGACCTGCACACAGATACAAATAACTTTGCTCCCAACGAGTACAGAGAGGTTGTCAATCCCTCCGGCCTTGTCGTTTACAAAGGATCAAACGCAAGAGATAATAGTGATAGATATTGCTGCAACTAGTAAGTAAAAAAGAAACTAAATAGTGGATGTGATCAGTGATGGTAATATGGACCGGGGTCCCATGATGTTCACTAGTGATGTCTCTCTCCCAAAAGACGATAAAACAACTATGTGAGGTAAACGAATTACAGCTGGGCAATTGACAGAATTATGTACGCAAACCAATGCTAACTATGCTGCAAGAAAGGTTGAGGCTCAAAAACATGTGCGGTACGCCAAGGTAAGTAGACCGAAATCCATCTGCATCTACTACTAATCATCCACCTTGAGATATCTATCCAGAGTATCTCGCTGCTATTAAGTTGCGAGTCCCACCCATAGTGTAAACTCAAAGCAACAGACAACTACATTAAAAGAACTTTGCGTAAAGTAAACAATCCTTGCACCCGCGAGTACAAGCACCGTTGTTTTCCCCCTTGTGGCAACAACACATCCCCTAGACTCATGTTTCTGTCACTCAAGCTAGTCATCGAGGGGCATGAACCCACAATCAAGCATAACGTTCCCTCTTGGAGTTACTACCTACTACTCGGCCAAAGCAATAAACAGCAACGGAGAACATGCAAGAATTACTCAAGAACATAAATATAAAAGAGGTAAATCAAATATATTACTCACACACAATCTGAACATAATCTCACAATCCATCGGATCCCAGCAAACTCAACATAGCAATACCATAAGGATTACATATGTGCCTCGATCATGTAGGGCAGCTCACGAGGTCTAATTAGTGAAGCACAAAGAGGGGAGGAGAACATCACATAGCTACTGGTCATGGACCCATGGTCCAAGGGAGACTACTCACAACTCATCCGGGAGGCGTCCATGGTGGTGGAGAAGCTCCCGGTGGTGGTTCTCCCCTCCGGCAGGGTGCCGGGAAGAGTTCTCCTGGCGCTCCCGATCTTGGAAGCGCGGCGGCGGCGGAACAGAGATGAGATCGCGAAAAAGGGTTCCGTCCTCGAGGGTTTCGGGACGCGGTGTAAATATATGCCAAAGGGGGGCATCAGCGGAGACCTGGGGGGCCCAGGTGCCCCCCCACGGCCAGGAGGGGGGCCGCGCCACCAGGGCGCCTGGAGCCCTGGTGGCCCCCTCCAGCCCTAGTTCGGTCGTGTGGAAGCTTCCGGAACGCTGATTTTTTATATAATTTTTCCGGGATTTTTCTGGCAGTTTACGTAATGGGAAAACCTGAAATACAAAAACAGCAGAAAACAGAAACTGGCACTGGGGTGCACTGAGTTAATAGGTTAGTCCAAATATGATCAAAAGTGTATGGAAGTGTATAAATATCATAGCAATATCACCCAAAAGAGGCATGGAGCAAGCAGAAATTGTAGATACGTTTTGGACGTATCATCGGCCCGCTAGACAGAGCTCAGTCGTTGGGTTTATCGACACTGCAGGGATGGACCCAAAAACAGACGCCGTGCCTAGTCTTCTCATGTGGATGCCCTAAGAAAAGACAATCGGCGTGCGGCTCCCGTAGCGACGGGGCACCGTATTGTGCACCCCAACTCTCCTGCTAGCATCCAGCTCATGCGAGGGTGAGGCACCAAGGGCCATGGGGGGTGACGTACACGGGGTTGTCCCACGAGCCAGAGTTCAGCTGCTTGGGTTTGGCGACGCTGCAGGGACGTACCCAAGCACATACGCCGTGCCTGCCCTTGATCATAAGGCGGGTGCAAGCAAGCTAGTGAGGGCGCACAATGTTCATGGCATCGGGGTGACGGTCAAGCAGATGAGTGATTTTAATGCAGCTGACAGAAATGGTAACACTAGCTTAGGTAAGATGCAAGGGCGATACAAGCCACCGGGATGGATCTGTGCGGCCTGGGGATGATGCAGCCCAAGGGGCGCCCCCCACAAGTAAGCTAAAGATGCAGAAGGATACACGCCACAGGGACAGACCTGTGCGACCTGGGAATAATGCAGCCCAAAGGGCGCTCCCAGCTGAACAAACCCAGAAAATGTCACCTGACGCAGTTGCTGACGTAGTGTTGGCGTAGCAGAAGACGCTTGATGCAGACGTTGCTCCTCATGCGCCGCCTGGCTCCGGCGCCCCCCGAGGATCCGGGTTTCCCAAATCTCACGGAGAACCGAGTCCAACTCCGCCTGGATCTCCTGATTCCTGGCCTCGCGAGTCGCCAGGACCTCCCGCATATGGCGCTGGTGCAGGGTCGCTTGGTTCGGCAGGCCGAAAGGCATGCGAACGTAGTTGTGAGGGGGACCCTCTCATCAGCCAACCTGGGAAGGCCAGTAGAGCTCCTAAGACGCGATCATGTTGAGTGTGGGGACGTTGACGTAGACGTGCAGCCCGTCGCCTGAGCCTAGGGTGACAGCTGCACTTCGAGGCGCCGGGCGGCGCTCGCCCCACATTGCACTTGGCACGTGTAGGTCTTCAATGGTCTGGCTGATGAACTCTTGAGCGCTTGGTGCCTCACGCCTTGAGGCTTCCGGAGGGAAACTTGCGGTGAAGCACTCCTCCACATGGTGCCCGAGCGCCTCCCTCGTGACATTGGCTAAGTCAGAGGCCCTCCAGAGGAGAGCCCCCGAGCCCAGCCTGAGGGGGTGCCGGGCGCGCATTCCTATGTGAGGGAGGGAGGGGGCCCCTCCCTAGGTGTAGGTCCTGAGGTGCTACCACCAGGTGCTGCAACCTCATGAGTTTCCAGGGCGAGCAGCTGCTTCTTCTTCTTGGGAACGACCTCGGGAGGGTAGATGATGATGTCATTGTCTGGATCCTTGACTGCTGCCGCCTGGTAAGCGCGCTCGAGTGAGCACACTGCATCTTTCTCTTCACAAGTGATGGTGATGATGTTGCCGCTCCCCGGCATCTTGAGGTCGTTGTAGCCGTGGTGAGTCACGGCCATGAACTTGGCCAGGGCTGGGTAACCGAGAATGGCGTTGTAAGGGAGATGGATGTGGGCGACGTCGAAGTCGATGAGCTCAATGTGGTCGTTGTCGCGCTTACCGAAGGTGACAGGCAGGCGGACCTGCCCTACGGGGGTTGTGGAGCCATCAGTCACTCCGGAGAAGGTCTTGGTAGGCAGTACTGATCGTAGGGTACTTGCAGGCTGTCGAATGTCTCGACGGACAGGACATTGAGCCCTGCGCTGCCATCGATGAGAATCTTGGTAACTTGGACGTTGCTGATGATGGGCGAACAAAGCATCGGGAAGGCGCCGGCCGTAGCCGCGCACTTGAGCTCGTCTGCTGAACTGAAGGTGATGGGGCATCTGGACCACCTGAGTGGGCGAGTAGCCTCGAGCTTGGGGAGAGCCTTGTTTACTTCCCGGGCGAACTACTTGAAGAGGCGTTGATAGGCTGGGGCCTGTGCTTCGCCCAAGATGCAGGCGATGGCACGAGGCTCCTAGAAGCCCCCAACCCCCTCGTCCTGGTTGTCATTCCTCCTTGGTGGCAGAAGAGGTGGAAGGCCAGCCTTGCCCTGAGGGCGGTCCTCACGTGGCTGGTCCCTCCAGGTGCCCTCATGGGGTTGGTCCCTCCATGCATCCTCACGAGGCTGATCGCGCCAACGGTCCTCCCTAGGTTGGTCACACCACTCCTGGCGGGGGCCGCGGTTGTCCCAGCGTCCCCCGGTCCGACTTCCCCCATGGCCGTAGCCACGGTTACTGTGCTCAGGGCATTGGCCGATGCGTCCTTTGCGGAGGGCCCTGAGCTCTTTACAGTCGTGGGGGTTGTGGCTGTGCACGTTGTGGAAGGCGCAAAACACCGGCTATTCTTGGATGACTCTGGGTAGTCGCAGCCACGCTTCATCTCCGGCTCAGCCACGAGCACTGCCGCTCCTTTGCGCTTTACGTCCTTCCTCTTGGCCTTCCTGTCTTCAGGTTCAGCCGCGGGGAGCTCGACAAGGGAGAGGTGCCCCTCCTCAGCTCTGGCGCACTTGGTCGTGAGGTTGAACAGCTCCAGGGACGTGCACAGATCTTCGTGGATGGCGAGCTCTGGTACGTCCATTTTGCATCATGCTTATATGTTGATATTTATTGCACTATGGGTTGTTATTACATGTTTTGTCACAATACTTATGCCTTTTCTATCTTATTTTACAAGGTTTACATGAAGAGGGAGAATACCGGCAGCTGGAATTCTGGGCTGGAAAAGGAGCAAACTCTGGAAACCTATTTTGCACAACTCCAAAAGCCCCAAAATTCAACAGAACAACGTTTCAAAAAATATAAAAAATATCTGGCAAAAGAAGTTCACGAGGGGGGCCACCGGCTGTCCACGAGGGTGGGGAGCGTGCCCCCCTGCCCAGGGCGCGCCCCCGTGTCTCGTGGGCTCCTCGAAGGCCCCCCGATGCCCATCTTCTCCTATATGAGGTGTTTTGACCTGGAAAAAAATCATAAGGAGGCTTTCGGGACCAGACGCCGCCGTCTCGAGGTGGAACCGAGGCGGAAACCAATCTAGGGCTCCGGCAGAGCTGTTCTGCCCGGGATACTCCCCTCCGAGAGGGGGAAATCATCACCGCCATCATCACCAACAACTCTCCCATCTTAGGGAGAGCTATGTTCATCAACATCTTCACCAGCACCATCTCCTCTCAAACCCTAGTTCATCTCTTGTATCCAATCTTTGTACCCAAACCTCAGATTGGTATCTGTGGGTTGCTAGTAGTGTTGATTACTCCTTGTAGTCGATGCTAGTTTGTTTGTTTGGTTGAAGATCATATGTTTAGATCCATTATGCATATTAATACCCCTCTGATCATGAACAATATTATGTCTTGTGAGTAGTTACTTTTGTTCCTGAGGACATGGGAGAAGTCTTGCTATTAGTAGTCATGTGAATTTGGTATTCGTTCGATATTTTGATGAGATGTATGTTGTCTTTCCTCTAGTGGTGTAATGTGAACATCGACTACATGACACTTCACCATTATTTGGGCCTAGAGGAAGGCATTGGGATGTAATAAGTAGATGATGGGTTGCTAGAGTGACAGAAGCTTAAACCCTAGTTTATGCGTTGCTTCGTAAGGGGCTGATTTCGATCCATATGTTTCAGGCTATGGTTAGGTTTACCTTAATACTTCTTTTGTAGTTGCGGATGCTTGCATTAGAGGTTAATCATAAGTGGGAGGCTTGTCCAAGTAAGGACAACACCCAAGCACCGGTCCACCCACATACCAAATTATCAAAGTAACGAACGCGAATCAGATGATTGTGATGAAAACTAGCTTAACGATAATTCCCATGTGTCCTCGGAGCACTTTCCTTTATATAAGAGTTTGTCCACGCTTGTCCTTTGCTACAAAAAGGATTGGGCCACCTTGTTGCACCTTATTTACTTTTACCTTTTGTTACTTGCTACCAATTACCTTATCACAAAACTATCTGTTACCTATAATTTCAGTGCTCGCAGAAAATACCTTACTGAAAACCACTGTTCAAGATATCTTCCGATATGCCGATAAATCGGCCGATTTATCGCTTACCACTGTCTTACCGATAAGATAAATCGGCCGATAAATCAGCCGATATGGCGATAAATCGGCCGATACGCCGATAAACAGGCCGATTTACCCCTTATCATGGGTCGACCGATAAGTTCCCGATAAGCGATATCCCCAACATTGCTGAAAACTGCCTATCATTTCGTTCTGCTCCTCGTTGGGTTCGACACCCTTACTTATCAAAAGGACTACGATAGATCCCCTACACTTGTGGGTCATCATGACTCTTTTCTGGCGCAATTGCCGGAGAGTGAAGCGCCTTTGGTAAGTGGAATTTGGTAAGGACAAATTTATATAGTGTGTTGAAATTTATTGTCACTTTTTACTATGGCTCAAAATCATTTGAGGGGCTTGTTCGGGGTATCTTCACCCCGAAAAGAAGAGCAAAGAGTTGCTCCTCAACCTACTGCACCTACTGAAAATGTTTGCTTTGAGATTCCTTCGGGTATGATAGAGAAACTGCTTGAAAATCCTTTTATAGGAGACGGAACACCGCACCCCGATTTACATCTAATCTATGTGGATGAAGTTTGTGGATTCTTTAAGCTTGCAGGTATGCCCGAGGATGTTATCAAGAAGAAGGTCTTCCCTTTATCTTTTAAGGGAGATGCATTGACATGGTTTAGGCTATGTGATGATATTGGATCATGAAACTATAATCGTCTGAAGTTGGAATTTCATCAGAAGTTCTACCCTATGCACTAGGTTCATCGTGATCGAATTATATTTATATTTTCTGGCCTCGCAAAGGAGAAAACATCGCTCAAGCTTGGGGGAGGCTTAAGTCAATGTTATATTCATGCACCAATCATGAGCTCTCAAGAAAAATGATCATTCAAAATTTTTATGCTCGGCTTTCTCTCAATAATCGCACCATGCTCGATAATTCTTGTTCTGGCTCTTTTATGATGAAGACTGTTGAATTCAAATGGGATTTATTGGAAATAATTAAACGCACTGAAGATTGGGATCTCGACGAAGGTAAGGAGTTAGGTATGACCCCCAAGTTTGATTGTGTTAAAGCTTTTATGGATACCGATGTTTTCTGTGAGTTTAGCACTAAATATGGACTTGACTCTGAGATAGTAGCTTCTTTCTATGAATCATTTGCTACTCATGTTGATCTCCCCAAGGAGAAGTGGTTTAAATACAATCCCCCTATTGAAGTAAAAGTAGTTGAACCTGTTAAAGTTGAAGAAAAGACTATCACTTATAATGTTGATCCTATTATTCCTACTGCTTATATTGAGAAACCACCTTTCCCTGTTAGGATAAAGGATCATGCTCAAGCTTCAACTATGGTTCATAAGAGTAATACTAGAACACCTACACCCTCTGAGCAAATTAAAGTTGAACCTAGTGTTGCTATGGTTAAAGATCTGTTGGTAGAATATTTAGATGGACATGTTATTTACCTCCAAGAAGAGTCTGCTAGAATAGCCAAACCAAATGCTAGGAATAAACATAGACCTATCGTAGGCTTGCCTATTATCTCTGTTAAGATAGGAGATCATTGATATCATGGTTTATGTGACGTAGGTGCTAGTGCGAGTATTATCCCTCTTGATTTATATCGAGAAATTATGCATGATATTGCACCTGTTGAGTTAGAAGGGCTTGATGTTACTATTAAGCTTGCTAATAGAGACACTATTTCACCATTTGGGATTGTTAGAGATGTTGAAGTCTTATGTGGGAAGGTTAAATACCCCGCTGATTTTCTTGTTCTTAGTTCCACACAAGATGAATTTTGTCCCATTATATTTGGTAGGCCCTTCTTGAATACTGTTAATGCCAAGATAGACTGCGTGAAAGATATTGTTACTGTGGGATTAGGGGATATGTCTCATGATTTTAACTTTGCTAAATTTCATACACAACCCCTTGAAAAGGAACCACCTAGTAAGGATGAAATTATTGGTCTTGCTTCTATTGATGTGCCTCATAATGATCCTTTAGAACAATACTTGCTAGACCTTGAAAATGATATGCATATGAATGAGAGAAGGGAAATAGATGAAATATTCTTTAAACAGACCCGTATTGAAAAACAACCTGCCTGTTGAAATCCTAGGGGATCATCCTCCACCCAAGGGTGATCCCGTGTTTGAACTTAAACCTTTGCCTGATAATCTTAAGTACGTTTATCTTGATGAAAAGAAGATATATCCTGTTATTATTAGTGCTAACCTTTCAGAGCCGGAAGAAGAAAAACTATTGAAAACTCTGAAGAAGCACCGTCCTACTATTGGATATACTCTGGATGATCTTAAGGGCATTAGTCCAACTATATGCCAACACAAGATAAATTTGGAAGAAAATGCTAAACCAGTTATTGATCATCAGCGACGGTTAAATCCTAAGATGAAAGAAGTGGTAAGGAAGGAAATACTAAAACTTCTAGAGGCAGGTATTATCTATCCAGTTGCTGATAGCCAGTGGGTAAGTCATGTCCATTGTGTCCCTAAGAAGGGAGGTATGACTGTCGTTCCTAATGATAAAGATGAATTGATCCCGCAAAGAATAGTTACAGGTTACATTATGGTAATAGATTTCCGTAAGTTAAATAAAGCTACTAAGAAAGATCATTACCCCTTGACATTTATTGATCAAATGCTAGAAAGGTTATCCAAACATACTCATTTTTGCTTCCTAGATAGTTATTCTGGTTTCTCTCAAATACCTGTGTCAAAAGGGGATCAAGAAAAGACCATTTTTACTTGTCCTTTCGGTACCTTTGCTTATAGACGTATGCCTTTTGGTTTATGTAATGCACTTGTTACCTTTCAAATATGCATGATGGCTATATTCTCTGATTTTTGTGAAAAGATTGTTGAGGTGTTCATGGATGATTTCTCCGTTTACGGAACTTCTTTTGATGATTGCTTAAGCAACCTTGATCGAGTTTTGCAGAGATGTGAAGACACTAATCTTGTCTTGAATTGGGAGAAGTGCCACTTTATGGTTAATGAAGGCATTGTCTTGGGATATAAAATTTCTGAAAGAGGTATCGAAGTTGACAAAGCTAACGTTGATGCTATTGAAAAGATGCCATGCCCCAAGGACATCAAAGGTATACGAAGTTTCCTTGGTCATGCCGGGTTTTATAGGAGGTTCATAAAGGACTTCTCCAAAATCTCCAGGCCTCTGACTAATCTCTTACAAAAAGATATTCCTTTTGTCTTTGATGATGATTGTCTAGAAGCATTTGAAATACTTAAGAAAGCATTGATCTCTGCACCTATTGTCCAGCCTCCTGACTGGGATTTACCTTTTGAGATTATGTGTGATGCTAGTGACTATGCTGTAGGTGCTGTTTTAGGGCAAAGAGTTGATTAGAAATTGAATGTTATCCAGTATGCTAGTAAAACTCTAGATAGTGCTCAAAGAAATTATGCTACTACTGAGAAAGAATTTTTAGCAGTTGTATTCGCTTGTGATAAGTTTAGATCCTATATTGTTGATTCTAGAGTAACAATTCACACTGATCCCGCTGCTATGAAATACCTTATGGAAAAGAAAGATGCGAAACCTAGACTTATTAGATGGGTTCTCTTGCTGCAACAATTTG
Organism: Secale cereale; assembly: GCA_902687465.1. NCBI lineage: Eukaryota > Viridiplantae > Streptophyta > Magnoliopsida > Poales > Poaceae > Secale > Secale cereale. Next base: position 289,772,963 of record LR738715.1, on the reverse strand, counting down.
ACTTGCATATTATTGATAGAAAGGGAGCTGAGAACCCCGTTACAGATAACTTGTCTAGGTTAGAGAATATACTTGATGACCCACAACCTATTGATGATAGCTTTCCTGATGAACAATTAGCTGTCATAAATACTTCTCGCACTGCTCCATGGTATGCTGATTATGCTAATTATATTGTTGCTAAGTTTATACCTCCTAGCTTCACATACCAACAAAAGAAAAAGTTCTTCTATGATTTGAGACATTACTTCTGGGATGACCCATATCTTTATAGAGGAGTAGATGGTATTATTAGATGTTGTGTACCTGAGCATGAACAAGAACATATCCTACACAAGTGCCACTCCAAAGCTTATGGAGGACACCATGCGGGACATAGAACTGCACACAAGGTATTGCAATCCGGTTTTTATTGGCCTACTCTCTTCAAGGATGCCCGTAAGTTTGTCTTATCTTGTGATGAATGTCAAAGAATTGGTAATATTAGTAGAGGTCAAGAAATGCCTATGAATTATTCACTTGTTATTGAATCAATTGATGTTTGGGGCTTTGATTATATGGGACTGTTTCCTACCTCTAATGGATACACACATATTTTAGTTGTTGTTGATTACGTTACTAAGTGGGTAGAAGCTATTCCAACTAGTAGTGCTAATCATAACACCTCTATTAAGATGCTTAAAGAAGTTATTTTCCCAAGGTTTGGAGTCCCTAGATATCTAATGACTGATGGTGGTTCACACTTTATTCATGGTGCTTTCCGTAAGATGCTTGCTAAATATGATGTCAACCATATAATTGCATCCCCCTATCACCCACAGACTAGTGGTCAAGTAGAACTAAGTAATAAAGAGTTGAAACTAGTCTTGCGAACGACAGTTAATAGTTCTGGAAAGAATTGGTCCAAGAAACTTGATGATGCATTATGGGCCTATAGAACTGCATACAAAAATCCTATGGGTATGTCTCCATATAAGATGGTATATGGAAAATCTTGTCACTTACCTCTTGAGCTAGAACATAAGGCATATTGGGCAATTAAAGAGCTCAATTATGATTTCAAACTTGCTGGTGAGAAGAGGCTATTTGACATTAGCTGCCTTGATGAATGGAGAACCCAGGCGTATGAGAATGCCAAGTTGTTTAAAGAAAAAGTTAAGAGATGGCATGACAAAAGGATACAAAAGCGTGAGTTTAACGTAGGTTATTAGTCTTGCTATTCAACTCTCGTTTAAGATTTTTTGCAGGAAAACTTCTCTCCAAGTGGGAAGGACCTTACGTTATCGAGGAGGTCTATCGTTCCGGTGCCATAAAAATCAACAACTTCGAAGGCACAAATCCGAAGGTGGTGAACGGTCAAAGAATCAAACATTATATCTCAGGTAACCCTATAAATGTTGAAACAAATGTTATTGAAACCGTAACCCTGGAGGAATACATAAGGGACACTTTCCAGAACGATTCAGCCTCCGAAAAGGAAGATGTATGTGATACGGTAAGTAAACCGACTCCAAAACAGCTCTAAAGGCTATTTTTCTCCGTTTTGGAATATTTAGAAAAATAGAAAAATAAGCCGCAGTCTGGAAGAGACACGAGCCGTCCATGAGGGTGGAGGGCGCACCCCCCTTCCCTGGGCGCGCCCCCAGCCTCGTGGGCAGCTCGTGTGCCTCCCGGACTCCGTTTTCGTGTGGGTTACTCCTTTTGGTCGGTAAAAATTCACTATATATACTACCGAAGGTTTTGACCTCTGTATCACGCAAAAAGCCTCTGTTCTTGTTTCGAGCTATTTTCTGCTAGGGTCTGCGAAGCCAGGCATCATGTCGTCTCCCTCCTCCAACAACGAAGGCAACGATGCTTGGCTAATGAAGATAGATCTGAAGAGAGAAGGACCCGAGGAGATCCACAAGGAGAATAAGATCAAGATGGAGGTGGAACATCCGGCTCCGGCATCGGGAGAAGAAGAAACCTCTAAATATTTTCCTAATCCCTTTACCTCAACTGAGATTGAAGCTTTTAGGATGATTGAGTTAGCTCAAATTCGAAACAAGCATCTCACAACTGAAAATATTTTGCTGAAGGATTGCATAGCTGCACTCAAAGGTATTATCCGCAAGCTGGAGGATCTCCTACACTCGATATATGATGATCCGACGTCACTACTTTCAACTCCATCAGCACCACCCCCGAAGGAGACATAATCATATGGGTATGAGCACTCCCCTTGGCAACTGCCAAGCTTAGGGGAGTTACCCCGGTATCGTATCACCATCACTCCTATCTTTACCGTTTTACTTAGTTCGATCCTTTTGGTAGTATCTTGATCTAGTAGAATAAAGTTAGCATGATCTAGTTGTGAGCTTTTGTCTTATGATCTTTACCTTTTGTAATTGAGTCCGCGAGCTATATGATAAAGATTAGTGTTGAGTCAATGGCTTGATTTCCTCACTTGGGTCATGATACAAAGAAAGAAAACATAAAGAGTATCAAAGAGATCATATCGATCGTATGGGAAGTAATGACTTCACTTATAAGAGTATGATAAATAAAAGTTGTTGGGAGTTGACAAACATAGTTTTGGTCATCGTTGCAATTAATAGGAAGTAATAAAAGAAGAGAGGCTTCACATACAAATACACTATCTTGGACATCTTTTATGATCGTGAGCACTCATTAAAGTATGACATGCTAAAGAGTTGATGTTGGACAAGGAAGACAACATAATGGTTATGTTTTCCTATATCCGAAATAAAGTATATTGTCATGGATCATCCAACATGTTGAGCTTGCCTTCCCCCCTCATGCTAGCCAAAACTCCTCGCACTAAGTAGAGATACTACTTGTGCTTCCATACATCCTTAAACCCAGTTTTGCCATGAGAGTCCACCATACCTACCTATAGATTGAGAAAGATCCTTCAAAGTAAGTTGTCATGTTGCAAACTCGCTAAAATATGTATGATATATTAGTGCGGAGGAAATTAGCTTTATACGATCTTGTGATATGGAAGTAATAAAAGCGACAGACTGCATAATAAAGGTCCTTATCACAAGTGGCAATATAAAGTGAAGTTCTTCTATGATAAGACTTTGTGCATCCAACCATAAAAACACATGACAACCTCGGCTTCCCTCTGCGAAAGGCCTATCTATTATTCTTGCCTTATAAGAGTCAAGGTGAAATTCACCTTTCCTTTTTACATTTTATCCTTTGGCAAGCACATTGTGTTGGAAAGATCCTAACATATATACCCACTTGGATGTAAGTTTTCATGATCTATTACTGTTGACATTACCCTTGAGGTAAAAGGTTGGGAGGCAACACCATAAGCCCCTATCTTTCTCTGTGTTCGATTAAAACTCCATAAACATAAGTATTGCGTGAGTGTGAGCAATTGTGAAAGACTATATGATAGTTGAGTATGTAGGCTTGCGGAAAAGCTCTTATATTGACTCTTTCCGATGTTACGATAAATTGCAATTGCTTTACTGACGGAGATCAAAGTTTGTTAGTTTCCAATGAAGTTTATGATTCATGCTTGATATTGTGGATGAATTGTTACTTTAGCAAAAGAATCATATGCCAATATATATGTTGTTATGAAAATGATCATGATGCCCTCATGTCCGTATTTTGTTTTTATCGACACCTCCATGTCTAAACATGTGGACATATTTTTCGATATCGGCTTTCGCTTGACGACAAGCGAGGTCTAAACTTGGGGGAGTTGATACGTCCATTTTGCATCATGCTTATATGTTGATATTTATTGCACTATGGGTTGTTATTACATGTTTTGTCACTATACTTATGCCTTTTCTATCTTATTTTACAAGGTTTACATGAAGAGGGAGAATGCCGGCAGCTGGAATTCCGGGCTGGAAAAGGAGCAAACTCTGGAAACCTATTCTGCACAACTCCAAAAGCCCCGAAACTCAATAGAACTCCGTTTCAGAAAATATAAAAAATATCTGGCGAAAGAAGTTCACGAGGAGGGCCATCGGCTGTCCACGAGGGTGGGGGGCGCGCCCCCTGTCTCGTGGGCCCCTTGAAGGCCCCCCGATGCCCATCTTCTCCTATATGAGGTGTTTTGACCTGGAAAAAATCATAAGGAGGCTTTCGGTACCAGACGCCGCCGTCTCGAGGCGGAACCGAGGCGGATACCAATCTAGGGCTTTGACAGAGCTGTTCTGCTGGGGATACTTCCCTCCGGGAGGGGGAAATCATCACCGCCATCATCACCAACAACTCTCCCATCTCGAGGAGAGCTATCTTCATCAACATCTTCACCAACACCATCTCCTCTCAAACCCTAGTTCATCACTTGTATCCAATCTTTGTACCCAAACCTCAAATTGGTACCTGTGGGTTGCTAGTAGTGTTGATTACTCCTTGTAGTTGATGCTAGTTGGTTTATTTGGTGGAAGATCATATGTTTAGATCCATTATGCATATTAATACCCCTCTGCTCATGAACAATATTATGTCTTCTGAGTAGTTACTTTTGTTCCTGAGGACATGGGAGAAGTCTTATTATTAGTAGTCATGTGAATTTGGTATTCGTTCGATATTTTGATGAGATGTATGTTGTCTTTCCTCTAGTGGTGTCATGTGAACGTCGACTACATGACACTTCACCATTATTTGGGCCTAGAGGAAGGCATTGGGAAGTAATAAATAGATGATGGGTTGCTAGAGTGACAGAAGCTTAAACCCTAGTTTATGCGTTGCTTCATAAGGGGCTGATTTGGATCCATATGTTTCAGGCTATGGTTAGGTTTACCTTAGTACTTCTTTTGTAGTTGCGGATGCTTGCTTTAGAGGTTAATCATAAGTGGGAGGTTTGTCCAATTTAGGACAACACCCAAGCACTAGTCCACCCACATACCAAGTTATCAAAGTACCGAACACCAATCAGATGATCGTGATGAAAACTAGCTTGATGATAATTCCCATGTGCCCTCGGGAGCGCTTTCATTTATATAAGAGTTTGTCCAGGCTTGTCCTTTGCGACAAAAAGGATTGGGCCACCTTGCTGCACCTTATTTACTTTTACCTTTTGTTACTTGCTACCAATTACCTTATCACAAAACTATCTGTTACCTATAATTTCAGTGCTTGCAGAATATACCTTACTGAAAACTGCCTATCATTTCCTTCTGCTCCTCGTTCGGTTTGACATTCTTACTTAACGAAAGGACTACGATAGATCCCCTACACTTCTGGGTCATCAAGCTCCTCCTTCATCTTAACATCGCGGACATCATCTGAGAATGCTGAAAGGATGGCCTCGTCCGTGACCTTGGGGATCTTGACGCGGACGCAGTTGAACCGTTGGATGAACTTTTGTAGGGTTTCTCCTGGCTGTTGCTTGATACGCCGCAGGTCACCCGCGGC
>LR738715.1:289743194-289767525 GCA_902687465.1 Secale cereale | reverse complement strand
GGCGGTCTCGGGTGCCCTGGAAGTTAGCGATGAACCGCTCGCGCATCTCGCTTCAGGTGGAGATAGATCCCGCGGGGAGGTTCAAGAGCCATGAGCACGCGCCATCTTTGAGGGCCATGGGGAACCAATTCGCCATGATCTTCTCGTTGCCGCCGAACGCTTCGATGCTCAGCTCATAGAGCTGCCGAAACTCCCCAGGTTCAGGGGTGCCATCATAGCGCGGAGGCAGGTCGGGCTTGAACTTCCCAGGCCAGTTGACATTGCGCAGCTCGGGGGCGAGGGACTTGCAGCCTGCAGTCGATGCCAGAGCCTTTCGGGGAGGCGGAACTTGGTCTTGGTCCTCGTGCGCCATCGTGGCGGTGATGTCTACACACGCTTCTACTCTTGTAGACTATGTTGGGCCTCCAAGCGCAGGGGTTTGTAGGACAGCAACAATTTCCCTCAAGTGGATGACCTAAGGTTTATCTAAATCAGGGAAGTAGAGGTTGAAGATGGTCTCTCTCAAGCAACCCTGCAACTAAGATACAAGAAGTCTCTTGTGTCCCCAACACACCTAATACACTTGTTAGATGTATAGGTGCACTAGTTCGGCGAAGAGATGTTAAATGGCAAGTGATATGGATGGCAAAACAAAGTAATATAAATCTGTAATAAAAAGTGCAGCTAGCAAACAAGTGGTAAACGTGAGCACAAATGGTATTGCAATGGTGGAAACAAGGCCTAGGCTTCATACTTTCACTAGTGGCAACTCCCAACAACATTAACATAATCGAATCACATGATATTTCCCATAAAACATGCAAAGGGGACGCACTCGGAGGTCATTCCTTCGTGGTCAAGAGAGGACGAGAATTATGTAGGGCTACAAAAGCACATCTCAAAGTTCGTAGTTCTCAATCTAAGGATTTCCCAATGTCACCGCGGCCATCCAAAGAGAGTCCCACAATCACCACAACATATCTAAAGGATAGTCAAAGACAAGCACCAAGAGACTCTCAATCTTCAATCAACACACAAGAGAGGAAATCACTCATGAAAATATTGTTCTAATCCATGTCCAATAGACCGCTGTCACCTTGGTCTCGGGGATTATACTAGATAAAGACAAGTGAGTACATAAATCCAAAACATAGAGGAAGAGGAAATATCATGGGATCACCCTAGATTAACATAGCCTATGATCACAACGAAGATCACATCATGGGAGAGAGAATTGACCACATAGCTACTGGTAAGAACCTCAGCCCCGAGGAGGAACTACTCCCACATCATGGAGGGAGGAAGCAACGTCGATGGAGATGAATCCGGGGGCACTTCCCCGTCCCGGCAGGGTGCCGGCGCAGGAATTCTGGTCCCCCGAAGCTTGATGGCGATGGCGGCGGAGATCGGAATCGCGTCTGGAGAAAAGGGGTCTGGAATCAGGGTTTCCGTGACACGATGTAAATATATGCCAAAGGGGGGCATCAGAGGGGGTCAGGGGTGCCCAGGCGCCCTCCCCCCCCCCGGCGCGGCCAGGGGGGCCGCGTGGGCAGGCCGCCTGGAGCCCCTGTGGGTCCCCTCCGGCCCTACTTTGGCCGCATGGAAGCTTCCGGAACGCTGATTTTTTATATAATTTTTCTGGATTTTTTCTAGCAGTTCTCGTAATGTGAAAACCTGAAATACAAAAATAGCCGAAAACAGAAACTGGCACTGGGGTGCACTGAGTTAATAGGTTAGTCCAAATATGATCAGAAGTGTATGGAAGTGTATAAATAACATAGCAATATCACCCAAAAGAGGCATGGAGCAAGCAGAAATTATAGATACGTTTTGGACGTATCAGGCGGGGGGCGCGCGGTCTAGACGCGGAGGTGGGGGGAGCGTTGGCGCTCCTCCACGGGACTGCTGGATCTCTTGGCAGCTTCCTTCTTCATGCACTGGCGCCGCGCGTGGGTGATCACGCCGCGGGGCAACGTGCCTTTGGTCTTGGACGACGCCTTGACACGAAGGTGGCAGAGGAGCTTCATGGGCCATGTTGTCCGCATGGGGAGGCGGATGAGGTAGCGAGAGGGAAGGCGCTGCAGAGCCCCCAACGGCGCTGACAAGCTCGGCGAAGCAGTCGAGCCATTCTTCATAGAAGTCGTCGACGGGACGGTAGCATGGGAGCTCGCGTGCCATGAGCAACGCAGCCTGCGCGTCCGCGGGTCCGCGACGAGCATGGGATGCCGAGACCGCTGGGGTCAGTGACAGGGTCGCGGTGCATCCATCTCACCGCTTGGAGGGGTGCAGGGACGAGGCCTGCTGTTCATGTCGTGCCGGGCCGGTGGCGGCGTTGGCGGCGGGCGATGGAGAACGGTGGGGTGGTCCGCCGGCAGGAGCCGTCTGAGCAACGCGGGTGGCGAGGGCAGCCCGCCGCTCAACATGGGCTCTGCGAGCGTCAGCCATGGAATCGGTCGGACGACGGAGCGCGGATCGACGGGAGGGAAGTTTCGGCACACCCCTACCTGGCGCGCCAAATGTGGGATCTCGGGTTCCGGCAAAACCCTTGTTGTTCGAACTCTGGGGTGCGCACAAAGATCTCTCCTCCCGCCCTAGCTCGTCTACTTGCCGATCCCTAGGCCTAGCTCGTCAGATCCGAAGAACAAGGGACACAAGGTTTATACTGGTTCGGGCCACCGTTGTGGTGTGATACCCTAATGCAGTGTGGTGTGGTGGATTGCCTTGTAGGCCGAGGAAGAACTAGTACATGGAGAGAACTGCCTCTTGAGGAGAGGTGTTCTTGTGCTCGAGTGAGCTTGTGAGTGTGTGGCCTTCTATCTGATCAACTCAATATGAGATGACCCTAATGGTGGTGGCTAGTCCTATTTATAGTGGCCCGGGTCCTCTTCCCAAATATTGAGCGGGAAGGGATCCCACAACTGCCAAATTTGACGGGGGACAACTAGTACAAGCTATCCTGACAAAAGGTGGTCTTCGCCTGCCAAAGGCTCTGGTGGTGACGTCGCCGTGGGCTTCGCAATGACCTCCGATTTGCTGTCCTGCTGGTCTTGGTCTAGTTGCACCGATATGGAAACCTTTGCCTGATGCCTCGGGACTCCTCACCTGCGCCTGCTCCTTTAGCACCAAAGAGGAAACTGGCACCCCGAGCCCACTAGCGCCCGCCTGGCCTTGGTTGTCACTGCTCACGTCACGAGGACCTCGCGAGGTGCCCCTTGCCTTGATATCTCCACTCCTCAGGAGCCAGGCTAGTGAGGCCGTCCCAGGGGAGGTCTTGCGTCATCCGCCTTGCGAGGCTCGGCCCCTCGCGAGGGTCTGGAGTGGTTGCTGACGATGTTGGGCCGTACCAGGCCGCCTGATGAGCCACGCCATGGGCTGTAGGCAGGCAAGTCTAGGTACCCCTGTTCCCAGGACGCCGACAGTAGCAAAGCAACAGTGAGTACTCATCCAAAGTACTTGCAAACAAGGATCTGCACTACTTATGCATCGGTATAATTAAAAGGGGTAGTATCCATGGACTAAACTACATAATGCTAGAATAAGAGGGGAAGAAGCTGGTCCTATCAAAGACTAACATCTTCTGGAAACCACCATCTTGCATCAACATGAGGGAGTAGAATAGTATAACATAAGTCATATTTAGGTTGTTGTCAACGCCCCGGGATCCTTTCTCGACTCCCGGAGCTACATATCCAATTCATGCCTCAGCATCCAGTTCTAGTTGTATCGATTGGTATACAACTCCAAGTGTCCGTTATCCTAGGACATGCTATAGATAGATGTTTTCTTCCCTGCAGGGGTGCACCAACTTACCCAACACGCTCGCTTAACTCTATCCAAACACACTTTACTGGGTCATGCCCGGCCTCGGCCAAACTATATGCCGCAACCCGACCTAGGCTAAATAGATAGGTCAGCACGCCGGACTAAACCTATGCCCCCAGGGGTCTTGGGCCATTGCCCCGGGAACTCCTGCACGTTGCGTGGGTGGCCGGTGAGCAGACCTAGTTGCTTCCTTAAAAAGGCAAGTGCTTACCCAGTCCAACCCAGCGTGCGCCGCTGAGTCGCATGACGTCTATTAAGCTTCGTCTGATGCATACGACGCATAACACCCATACTATTCCCACATGATGGTTAGTGCTATTAGGCCAGAGGCCCCTCAGATCAAATATCCAAACCGTTTAGTGTCTTGGGAGCGCGCGGTAATGAGCAAAGACTCACGATCATGTGACCAGATCGCCCCGTCTCGAAGACTTGTGTCAAGGGCTAAGAATGCCCGGCCACACCTCGTAATTATCTCGCGGGCACCTTCCAGGTTCACCCGACTCCACATCACCCGCAATTAAGCTCGCGCGGGTACCCCTCAGGGTCAACCCGTCTTTAGTAACACGATTCAGTGTAAAGTCATAGTAACCATAGTAACCGTGTGTCTAATACCAAAGGGAACCCTGAGGAATCACCCTCGATGGAATTCCACCTGATGTTATCGTCAAGGTGAACGAAGGAGGAGTCACCCACGAGATCCACTCTTGAGGAGTTGCACGACAGTGTCATTATCGGCAGTGCAGAAAGAGGAATCACCCTCGATGACCAAAACCGATGAACCAACCTATAAGGTTAACATTAGAAGTGCTGATGAGGTATCACCATTGACACTCAATAGTAACCAAGTAGTGTCGAGATACTAAGGGGAAGTGATGTGCAGTGCCGGGGCCTGGTCTTCGATCCCGTTGATCGGGTCTTCTGATAATCTAGCGGGGGAACAGGAACAAGGTGGGGTCACTGGTGGGTCAACAACCAACCTATACTAAGCAGTTTAGGATAAACATGTACGGTATGAAAGATGAAAGTGCAGTATATCGACTAGAGGGGGGTGAATAGGAGATTTTTATGAAATGCTTCAAAACATGGTAGTTTCGAAGACAAACGATAAACTCAATCCTATTAGTATGCAGCGGAAAGTGGACTACACTAGATAAGCCATAGTCATGTATTCAATGAAGTGAAAGCACGAAGACAAATAGCAGCTAGGCAGTAGGGATCGTGATAGAAGAAGGAATGAAGCCAATCACAACTAGTAGATACTCAGTGAAGTCAATCAGATAAGGCAAGAATGCAATGACTTCACAACATATAGCAGCAAGTAAAAGGAAGGGAAGGATAGAAACAGTAGCTCGGGGAAGACAGTTATTTGTTAGACCAGTTCCAGTTGCTGTGACAACTGTACGTCTGGTTAGGGAGGCTGAGATTTAACTCAGAAGAACGCGTCTTCACCTTGTTCCCCTTGAGCTAAGGACACCTAGTCCTCGCCCAATCACTCTGGTAAGTCTTCAAGGTAGACTTCCAAACCTTCACAGACTTCGTTCACCGGCAATCCACAATGACTCTTGGATGCTCAGAACGCGACGCCTAACCGGTTGGAGGAAACACAGTCCTCAAGTGTAATAAGTCTTCAGGTCACACAGACAGAAAGACTTCAGTGATGCCTAACACTCTTTGGCTCTGGGTGTTTGGGCTTTGTCCTCGCAAGGATTTCTCTCTCAAATGCTTCGGAGGTGGGTTGCTCTCAAACGACAAAAGTCGTGCAATAACTCTGAGCAGCCACCAATTTATGGTGTAGGGGGTGGGCTATTTATAGCCACTGGGCAACCCGACCTGATTTGTCCGAAGTGACCCTGGGTCACTAAGGAACTGACACGTGTTCCAACGGTTAGATTTCAAACACACACGGCAACATTACTTGAGCTACAAGTAAGGCTGACTCATCCGACTCTGGATAAGAATTTCTCTCATAGTCTTCGCTCGAAGACATAGGATTTGGTTGAGCATCACTTCAGTCATTCTGGCTTAGTTCACTTGGACCCCACTTAACAGTACGGTGGTTCCTATGACTCAACAAGGAAGAAAAGGAAACAACGAAACATCTACGTCTTCGCTCTCCATAGTCTTCACGCAATGTCTTCTCATGTCATAGTCTTCAATATGATTATCTTCATATACCACCACTGATATCAATGTCTTCATACATTTTTAGGGGTCATCTCCGGTAGGTAAATCGAATCAATTAGGGACTACTACCTATGTTATCCTGCAATTCTCACAAACACATTACTCCCTCAACCAGGTTTGTCGTCAATACTCCAAAACCACTAGGGGTGGCACTAGATGCACTTACAATCTCCCCCTTTTTGGTGACTGATGACAAACTGGTTGAAGTTTTCAACAGGGATAAAGATATGTGAAATTGTAAAGGATAAAGGATAAAGGTATTGTCTTCGTAAGTAGCAAAAGGCTCCACCTGAAGATGTGCATATAGTTGATTTGCCTGTGAATGCAAATGCACATGGCAGGTTGTACTTGTGGAGATCCTCTTCAACTTATGAAGACAATTCATCATGCACAATTGATATGTCGAAGATAATGACATGCATAATGAAAAATGGACGTCTGCAATAATGACTAAGTGCGGAATATAAGATATCAGATGCGGAATTTATCATCGCATTACAGAGTAGCATAAAAACGTAGCAGACGACCATCAGTTTAAGTGTTACAACTCAAAGAACCAAATGTAGCAAAACGAGAGTTGTAAAGACTAGGCAAATTATAAATCACCCGCCCATATGGACCCGCTTGAAGACTATAACCTCATATGCTTCTCCCCCTTTTGTCAGTAAGGACCAAAAAGGTTTGAAGACATAGAGCCTCTACTCGTTCCCAGTTGGAGCAGGAGAGGATGCAGGGTCGACGTTGGTGTTTGGTGGTGCAAAGGTAGTTGGTGCAGTGTCGATGCACGCTGAAGTGGGAGGCGGTGAAGTAGCATCATCTTGATCATCGATCACCATAGCGTCAATTGTTGCAGCGGAGGAGGAGTATTCAGAATATTCAAGAGATGGAGTTCGACGCATAACAGCAGCCCTTGGAGGAGTGTGGTCAAACTTGAATCTCTCTATGAAGCCATCGTCTTGAAGATCCGCTTCAGCACTCAGCAAGGTCAAACTCTTCCAAGACCTCCGACAGGTTTCATGAGCAAAAAAGGCATTCTTGGTGGCAAGATTGCGAATGCGATTGACATCCACCAAGAGGCTTTGCATCTGACGCTTTAACCAGAGGTGATGCTTGTCCTGTTTCTGATGAAGGGCAACCAGAAGCTCTCGGTTATTCAGGACACGAGATCGCTTCTGAGGCCTTTGGGCGATGGTGCTCCCAGTGGCTTCGGTTTCAGCGTGTCGAGGTAGAAGAGTACGACCAGCCAGAGGATAAATGCGAGAGACTGCTGGAACTCCTTCAATCTGCCGAGTGAAGCTCTGGTGATCAGCGTTGTGAAGACTAACTGGCTCTTTGGCAGGCTCTTGGTAGATAGCTTCAGCTGACATATCAACCTCAGGCAAGAAGATTTGATGATTGCGAGAAGAGGGCTGATAAGTGACAGCTGAATGCAGCTTGATGAGGCGCATAATCCAAGGGGCATAGAATTTCAGACCAAATAGATTAGCTCCAGACATAGCCATTTGCCTAATGAAGAAATCTTGAGCATTGAAGCTGATGCCATTGAAAATATAGAAGACCAAAGTCTTCATTGTGCCTTCAAGCTTGGCTGATGAAGAATGTCCTTTGACGGGCCATAGAGTACGCCTGATGATATGATAGATGGTGCGCGACAGGTACTCTAGGTCTTCAACAAAGAATTCCTTAGGATATTCAGCATCACTTGGCAGAGGCTTCATCATGCTTAGCATTTGGCTCATGTTGGGCTGGCGCTTCTGAAAAATACTCTCCAAGGCTTCAGTGTGCAATTGACAGCCAGGTTCATACAGATCTCCTGGAGTGGGCAGGCCAGTAAGCTCAATGAGATCAAAGGCTTTAGCTTCATGATGGACATTGCCTGTCATCCACTCAAGGACCCATGCCTTCAGATCCCTGCTGTAGCCTCGAATGTGGAGGGTTCCATAGAATTGCAGAAGAAGCTCTTCATTCCAATGCTCTTTGTCTGTTACAAAATTGAGCAGGCCAGCATCATGGAAGTAGTAAAGATCTTCCTCCAGGCAAGGCAGACCAGCAATAGCTTCAGTGTCAAGACGCATATGAGGGAAAATGCGCCCTTGATCATAGAGTACTCTTGAGTAGTAACTGCGCTGCTGATGGCTCCAGAACCTATCTGATGATATTCTTGGTTTGGAATATGGGTTCTTGGCGCTGTCAAAGAAGGTGTTGTGCGCAGTGAAGCTATTGGCATTGAATGACCCTTGAGAGGTTTCAATACCTGGAAACCTTGGCAGTCTTGGCTTAGGCTTCTGAACTTGGGACCTATGCTCAACATGATGATCAAACTGAGGACCAGCAGCACGTGGTCCAGTGGTAGGTGGTGGAATCAGAATGGAGCACCGGACAGGAGCAGAGGCATTGTCTTCAAGCTCCAGATTTGCTTCAGGTGCAGCATCGGCTTCTGGCACAGCACTGGCTTCAGGAGCAGTCACTTCAGGCACAGTCACTTCAGGCGCCACTGTGTCTTCAGGTGCCACATTAGCTTCAGCCATGACCACGTCATTGGCTTATGTGTTGGTGGTGGCAGCCTCTGAATTTGTATCCTCCACTTCAGGAGCTTGAGGGTCGGACACGTTCTCCTCGAGAACAGGGGGTGTGGCAGTACGTTCCTCTTCAACTTGGGGTTGTTCTTCTCCTTGGGGTGGTTCTTCTTCGGCTGATGTAGCCGGAATATCTTCAGCCGCTTTGGCTTCAAATTCTGAGGGGTTCACAGTAGGAGCAGCATCAGGTACAGATGGTTGCTCTACTCCTTCTGGAACACTTGGTGTGACGACTTGAGGCCTTGGTCCTTTGCGAAGCCTGCGAAAAGCTAGCGACGCTGAGGGGATGGAGGTTGTTGGGCCTCAAAGTCTTCATCTTCAAGCACCGAACTGGTGTCTTGAGTTAGCTGAGGTGTGGCTGGTGTATCCTGTGGGTCAGCCCACAAGTCATCCTGTGCAATTGGCGTCAATGCACGACCAATGCTGATGCGTTCGCTGTTTGTAAGAACAGACGAAGATTCAATGTTGTACTCGATCTGAGGAAGGACTTCATCATCTTCAACATTGTCATGAGGACCAATGTCTTCAGCTGCGGTTGGGTCAACAGCTGGAATGTCTTCAGGCTCTATGGGAGCAGGCTCATGAACATTCATTCAACGTTCTCTCTGGGCAGATGTAGGGCGAGCAACTGAGATTGGCTCGACAATGATAGGCTCTTTGGAAGCAGACTTATCCTTCTTGGTCTTGCGCTTCTTGGTGGGTGGAGCTTCATTAGTAGATTGCTTGCGCTTGCAAGCTTCAGCTTCAGCCACCTTTGTCTTCTTGAGCTTTGAAGCGGTTGGGGTTGCCTTAGGCTTCGTGCCAGTCATGCTAGCAGGGAAGACTATGCGAGGCATTTCCTACCCAGATTCTTCAGCTTCGGCCACAGGTTGCTTCTTCTTCTTCTTGGCAGCCATCCTTGGGTCAATACCAGGACGCCCAAGAGCCTTGCGCTTTTCTGCTTCATTGAACGCTTGAGCGCATTTGGCAGCCAAGTCCTTGATTCGCTCACGAGAACCTTTAGCTTCATCACGCCTCTGGCGAAAGGCTTCCTTGAGCTCATGCATCATAACCTTGAAGTTTTGAATCTCTTGCAAGCTGAGCTTGTCCACATGCTTCTTGAACTGAGCCTTTTCATAGTCTATCTTTTGCTTCAGCTCAACAATTCTCTGAGCCAGAGCCAGCTCAGAAGCAATGGCGCCATGGAAGGAGACACTGAGGCCAACTGGAAGTTGAAGATCGTCGAAGCTTAGTTTGGGTGTGTCAAACCATTCATCAATGAAGTTATTGAGCACTTCAACGTCAAAGAGCGACAAATCATTGAAGATTTCAGCATCTTGCTTGCTCTTGATTAATAGCTCCAGAGCATCATCACCAAGATCTTCATCACTTAAGAGATCAAGGGCATCATTACAGTCTTCAGAACAGCATCAGGAGTGAGAGCTGGACTGGGGTTGCGTGATGGCTTCCTCTTCAGCTGTCTGCTCTTGGAGATACGAGAGTGTTCCCCAGATTGCACACTTGGTGCAGGTGGAGTAGTGGCCAAAGGCTTCACTCTAGAAGCAATTGGTGGAGTGGTCTTGGAAGCCTTTGATATCTTCTTCTTGGGCTTCGGCGTTGCAGGTGCTTCTTCAGAATCAACATCTGCCGCTGGCTGATCCACATCCGCCCCTTGAACCCTGATGTGACTGATGAGGTCTTCTAAGTTGTAGAAGGGCCCAACCAGATTTGGTTCAGCTTCGCGCGTGCCTTCAGCGCGGGGCGCAGAGGGGCCAGGATTGAAGTCTAATCCCCAATGCTTCTTGTTGTCTTTGGCCAAGTTCTTGGCGTATTGAAGATTTCGCTTGAACAGATTGTTGTCGCGACACCATAGCAGAGAGCTAGGATCAGCATCAGTAGGCTGAGGCCCTCTGACCATGCAAGGATAGAAGCCTTGAGCAATGGCTTCAGCACGAGTCTTGGGGGGAAGATTTTTATATGTGATATCTCCCCATGGATGCTTGATGGCGTTCTTCTCAGCATACTCTTGGGTCACGAACCTGTACTTGAACCACTGTTCAGCCCAGTATCTTCGAATCCATTGGATTCATGTCTTCCTCTGATTGTAATCCTCCTCTGAATCAGTCTTGTATATCTCAATGAGATCAGGAGGCAAATCGATGGAGGTGTTGCTACGGCGCTGTCTGCCACCCTTTCTAACTGTCTTGTCATTTGCCATTTGCTTCAACCTGAATGGCTTCAAACTGAATGGCTTCAAAACAAGCAAATGCTTCGGTCTGCTGGTCAGACAGGAACTGTCTTCAGGGGAGTGAATGTGATGCTGCAAAAATTCTGCAAACGAATGCAGACTATGAGAACCAAGGGATTCTCCCACGGACATGTACCTGTGACAGCATTAGAGATGCGAGAGAAGGGGAAGAGGTCATATGCATTCTCAGAAGTTTTGAAGATTAAAACAGTTTTGAAGACTTTGACCTCATAGCGCGAAGACATTCACTCATGAGAGTTGGTTCCAGATTTGTACAAATCCAAGAATAGGTACAAGTGAGGAATCTAACTATGGTTGAAGCATATGTGAATGTACTAGGCAAGATATGAGATGCAGACAGGATAGATCTATATATCTAAGTAGGCAGAAACCTCTTGTGGTAAAATAGATGAATCTTTATGGATCAAGAAGATGGTAAAAATCAAGTTTTATTTACCACA
This sequence comes from Secale cereale, assembly GCA_902687465.1. Lineage (NCBI taxonomy): Eukaryota > Viridiplantae > Streptophyta > Magnoliopsida > Poales > Poaceae > Secale > Secale cereale. The sequence continues at coordinate 289,756,276 of LR738715.1, read as the reverse complement.
CGATGAACTGCTTAGACGGAGAGGAGTTGGATGCCCAGCAGTTCTGTCTTCCGTGCCCTAACTTGGCGACGGAGGACAGCTACGGCGACGACGGAGTAGAAGATGTCCGCGGCCGGCGAGAGGGCGGCGTCGACGAGGTTGCGGCAGCGAAGCGCTTCGTCGCCGGCGTCATTGAAAGCTAGCGGAGGCGCTAGGGTTGGTCGAGGTGGAGAGGTGGTAGAAGAAGTTTTGACCGTGATGGGACGTGCATTTATAGGCATGGGAGGCGGCACAGCACAATTACGCAGGTGCCCCTGATGGTTCACGTACGAGTGACACGTGGCGGTCATGTAACGCATTGGGAGTTGTCCCACGATCCCACGTTCACCACGACTGTTGGAGTGGTCGTTCCGGCTTCTCCGGGTTTTAGGCATAAATGATGGAGCATTAAAATCAGATATAAAGTTTGTCTCCGTATCTTCTGCTGACAAGGACGCAGAGAAGATATTCGACAGTTTCAACAGAATGCATATGATTTGGACAGACAGAATGTGAGATGAGAAAGCATAGAGAGATTAGGGTCCGATCACATTCACTTAGTCCAAAAGATTCAAATATGAAGACATAGCTATAAGTGAATGTTGTTGAGGACATAACACAACTCTATATATATATATGTCCTATTTGAAGATAAACCAAGTGCGAAGACTTTGCAAATGTGACGCCACGAGAAACACTTCAAACAAGAATTTGGTGGTGGCGTTACCCACCGTATAGGAAGTATTAGACCCAGACACGACGCACAATTATCGTGGCGCTCCGAAGTCAAATTCCATGTTAATGAATTCACACTTAGAATGTAAGTCTTCATTGATTGAAGATATACTGTACTTCGTGTGTTGCACATCTAAGTCATCAATATGCATAAGTGTTAGGATGTGTGCCTGATTACAGGACATTCGAGTATTCTAAGATATTTAGCTCACACCGCAACTTGCAAAACCTTTTCTCATCGAAGGGCTTTGTGAAGATATCTGCCAGTTGCTTTTCAGTGTTGACGTGTATGATATCAATATCTTCCTTCATGACATGATCTCTGAGAAAGTGATGACGAATTTCAATGTGCTTTGTCTTCGAGTGCTGAACTGGGTTGTTGGCAATCTTGATAGCGCTTTCATTATCGCAGTAGAGTGGCACATGCTTCAAACGAACTCCATAGTCCTTGAGTGTTTGCTTCATCCAGAGAAGCTGAGCGCAGCAAGATCCAGCAGCAATGTATTCAGATTCAGCAGTGGAGAGTGATACATAGTATTGCTTCTTTGAAGACCAACAGACAAGTGATCAGCCTAGAAAGTGACATGTGCCTGATGTGGACTTGCGATCAACTTTGTCACCAGCATAATCAGCATCTGAAAATCCAACTAGATCAAACTCTGAGCCCTTTGGATACCATAATCCTAGTGTTGGTGTGTAAGCCAAATATCGAAGTATTCGCTTCACAGCTAAGTGATGCGACTCCTTTGGTGCCGCTTGATATCGAGCACACATGCAAACACTAAGCATAATATCTGGCCTAGATGCACATAAATAAAGTAAAGAACCAATCATGGAGCGGTATACCTGTTGATCAAACTCTTTACCATTGGCGTCGGGACCTAGATGATGTTTAGGAGGCATTGGCGTCGAGTACCCTTTGCAGTCTTGCATTCCAAACTTTTTCAGGCAATCTTTAAGGTACTTTTCTTGAGATATGAAGATGCCGTTGCTTTGCTGACGAATTTGAAGACCAAGGAAGAACTTCAGCTCACCCATCATGGACATTTGATATTGCTCTTGCATCATGTGACCAAACTCATCACTGTATTTCTTGTCCGTGCAGCCGAAGATAATGTCATCCACATAGATTTGACAGACAAATAGCTCATCATCATATGTCTTTGTGAAGAATGTGGGGTCTAGGGATCCAGGTTTGAAGCCTTTGCTCTTCAGGACGTCTTTGAGTGTGTCATACCAAGCACGAGGCGCTTCTTTGAGGCCATACAGTGCCTTGTTGAGCTTGTATACCATATCAGGACGTTTTGGGTCTTCAAAGCCAGGTGGTTGTGCAACATACACTTCTTCTTCAATCCTTCCATTGAGAAAGGTACTTTTTACATCCATTTGATATAGAAGTATGTTGTGATGATTTGCATAGGCTAGCAGTATACGAATAGCTTCAAGTCTAGCCACAGGAACAAATGTTTCATCGAAGTCAATCCCTTCAACTTGAGTGTGTCCTTGAGCAACAAGACGAGCCTTGTTTCTGACCACTTGACCATGCTCATCTTGTTTGTTGCGATAGATCCATTTTGTGCCTATTATGTTGTGCTTGCGAGGGTCAGGACGCTTGACAAGTTCCCACACATTGTTCAGCTCAAACTGTTGAAGCTCTTCTTGCATTGCTTGAATCCATTCGGGTTCCATAAAAGCTTCAACAACTTTCTTGGGTTCAGATATTGAGACAAAAGCAAAGTGCCCACAGAAATTTGCAAGCTGTATTGCTCTTGAGCGAGTCAGTGGACTAGGAGCATTTATGCTATCAATTATCTTTTCAACTTGTACTTCATTTGCAACACGAGGATGAGCTGGACGAAGATTTTGCTCTTGCTGTACATTGTCATCATTAGGAGTGTTGTCTTCAGGCTGAGCATTGTCGTCAGGCTGATTTGGAGCAGAGATGATGAGTTCCTCGTCAGGTTGTGCTTCAGAAGGCATGATCTCATCAGTTCCCATTAGCTTGATGGATTCATTTGGTGAAGCTTCATCTAGCACAGTTGGTAGGGACTCTCTTTGTGAACCATTTGTCTCATCAAATCGCACATCCACAGTTTCAATAGTTTTATAGAGAAAGATGTTGAAGACTCTGTAGGAGTGTGAATCCTTTCCATATCCGAGCATGAAGCCTTCATGTGCTTTTGTTGCAAATTTTGACTTGTGATGAGGATCCTTGATCCAGCACTTAGCTCCAAATACTCTGAAGTAACTTACGTCTGGCTTCTTTCCAGTGAGGAATTCATAGGATGTTTTCTTCAGAAGCTTGTGAAGATAAACACGGTTGATGATATGGCATGCAGTATCAATAGCTTCGGGCCAGAACCTTCTTGGTGTTTTGTATTCATCGAGCATCGTTCGAGCCATCTCAATGAGAGTTCAGTTCTTGCGCTCAACGATCCCATTTTGCCGAGGTGTATACGGGGCTGAGAATTCATGAGTGATTCCAATTTCATCCAGATAAAGATCAAGGCCAGTGTTCTTGAACTCAGTGCCATTGTCACTTCTGATATGCTTGATCTTGATGCCATAGTTGTTCATGGCACGGTTGGCGAAGCGTCTGAAGACATCTTGCACTTTAGTCTTGTAGAGTATTATGTGCACCCATGTGTATCTTGAATAATCATCAACAATGACGAAGCCATAGAGGCAGGCTGTGGTAGAGAATGTGGAGTAGTGAGTAGGGCCAAATAAGTCCATGTGAAGCAGCTCGAATGGTTTGGATGTCGTCATGATTGTCTTCGAGGGGTGCTTGGCTCTAGTCATCTTCCCAGCTTCACAGCCACCACATAGATGATCTTTCTTGAACTTGACTTCCTCGATGCCTATGCCATGCTTCTTCTTTACGAGAGTGTGCAAGTTCCTCATGCCAGCATGTCCTAGCCTCCGATGCCAGAGCCAGCACTCTGAAGCTTTTGCTAGAAGACATACGGCCATTTGCGGTCTAGATGAGAAATCTATCATATACAGATCACCTTTTCTGTATCCTTCAAATACTAAAGACTTGTCAGATTCCATTAGTACAAGGCAACGAAATTTACCAAAGATCACAATCATGTTTAAGTCACAAAGCATTGAGACAGACATTAAGTTGAAGCCAAGAGATTCAACGAGCATGACTTTATCCATGTGCTGATCTCTTGAGATTGCAACTCTACCTAGACCCAACACTTTGCTTTTACCAGTATCAGCAAATGTGATGTGACTCTTGTTAGATGGACGTAAGGTTGAGTCCATGAGAAGATTTCGATCACCAGTCATATGATTTGTGCATCTGCTATCCATAATCCATTTTGAAGACTTTGGTGTCACTCCCTACAATGCAGTTAGGAGGATAGGCTTCACCAAAAGCCATTATGAAGCATAAACATTTGATGCATAAGTGGATTATGAAAGCATAGATGAAAGTTAGGACTGATAAGATGTTCAGCAAGTGATTTATGAATAGTATGAGCAGTAAGTCATTTTGGGCATTTGATCTTGTGCCCTACAAGTGTTTTAGGTACCCAGCAATAGCATCAGAAGCCTTTGATTATCGGCTGGAGACCTTTCCCTGCAAGAGAAAGTTAGTTCTTCTTAACCACCCACATTTTCACGGGTGGTTTAGAAGCAATGAGTCTAAGAGCAGCATCTGAGAATTTTGCCTTTGGGGCCCTAGCAAATAGTCTTGCAGGAGGAGAATAATACTCATAAGAATAGGTAGGAAAATTCTTTGATTTATGAATATAGCGGTTTGAAGAAACACGCTCATATTCATGGATCTGAGTATGGTTTCCCTGCAAAACATCCACGTTAGGGTGACTCAGGTGAGTCCTTTGTCTGTATGAAGCCTTAGGACCATATGAAGCCTTTGGTCTGGGGTTTGTCTTTATCCCAGGAGGTGTCATGATAGTGTTTGCTGGAAGCTTCTCAAGACAACCTTTGGGTTCCTAGATCTTCTTCATAGGTGGCCCTTTCCTGCAGTTAGTACCAATATACCTGGCAAGCACTTCACCATTTTGATTCTTAAACAGTTTATAGTTCGCATCAAAGGATTCATCAATGATAACAGGATTAGCACAAGTGAAGCCAGATAAGGTAGATGGATCCACTGAAGGTTCCTTTGCAGCAACCCATGTGGTTTTGGGATACTGCTCAGGCTTCCAGTATGAATCATCAACATTCATTTTCCTGTCGAACCCAACACCCTCTTTCCTAGGATTTCGGTTCAGTATCTGCTTTTTGAAGACATCACATAGAGTCTGATGCCCTTTGAGGCTTTTGTACATCCTTGTTTCAAGCAAAGTCTTTAACCTAGCATTTTCATCAGCAATAGTAGTGGTTTCCTCAGCAGAGGGGTTAGTTACCACATCAGTAGTCGAAGACATTGCAATAGTAGCAGCAGTAGAACAACCAGCAACAGATGTAGCATTATCACGTTCAATGCATTTTAGACATGGTGGTTCAAACTCTTCGTGAGAAGCACTGACATGTTGAGCAAGTAACGAATCATGCTCCTTCTGAAGATCTTCATAACATCCTCTTAGTTGTTCATGATCGGATAAGAGAGTGTTATGAAGACTTTGAAGCGTAGTTAACTTAGCCTGAAGCCTCTGCAGACTTTCAGCTAAGTTTTTCGACTGATCCATTTCTTCACCCAAGATATCATTGCTCTTATTAAGTATTTTTTGAGCCTTTTCCAGAGCAATTTGTTGTTTAGTGGCAAGGGAAGTAAGCTTGACATAGCTGGGTCCAATTCATCACCAGATTCATCATCACTAGATTCAGACGAATAGCATTCGGTTACCTTGGCACCTTTTGCCATAAGACATGATGCAGAGGATGATGGTTCTGGATCAAAAGTCATCGTCTTGAGAGATTCCTTGAATTTCTCAAACCCAGAATCATCACGAGTTCGATGACCTTCATAGACTTCAGAGAGACGGTCCCAGATAAGCTTCGCATGATCAAGATGCATGATGTTCCTGAACTGATCTTGAGATAGACAGGAGCAGATGACGTCCTTCGCTGTGAGATTGAGAAGAGTGAACTTGCGAATATCATCTGCTTCTCCCCTCTTGCATAGGTCGGTAAGACCAACCTCAGTGACAGTCCACAGCTCACTGTTAATCGCCATGAGACGTTTCTTCATCATTGGCCTTCCACTTGGGATACTCTTGACCGTCAAACATGGGGCAAGACACTATCTTCATTCCTGCGGTCGACATAACTAAAACTCCAGGTGGTTAAACCGAATCACACAGAACAAGGGAGTATCTTGCTCTGAAACCAATTGAAAGTGCAGTATATCGACTAGAGGGGGTGAATAGGCGATTTTTATGAAATGCTTCAAAACATGGTAGTTTCGAAGACAAACGATAAACTCAATCCTATTAGTATGCAGCGGAAAGTGGACTACACTAGATAAGCCATAGTCATGTATTCAATGAAGTGAAAGCACGAAGACTAACAGCAGCTAGGCAGTAGGGATCATGATGGAAGAAGGAATGAAGCCAATCACAACTAGTAGATACTCAGTGAAGTCAATCAGATAAGGCAAGCATGCAATGACTTCACAACATATAGCAGTAAGTAAAAGGAAGGGAAGGATAGAACCAGTAGCTCGAGGAAGACAGTGATTTGTTAGACCAGTTCGAGTTGCTGTGACAACTGTATGTCTGGTTAGGGAGGCTGAGATTTAACTCAGAAGACCGCGTCTTCACCTTGTTCCCCTTGAGCTAAGGACACCTAGTCCTCGCCCAATCACTCTAGTAAGTCTTCAAGGTAGACTTCCAAACCTTCACAGATTTCGTTCACCGGCAATCCACAATGACTCTTGGATGCTCAGAACGCGACGCCTAACCGGTTGGAGGAAACACAGTCCTCAAGTGTAATAAGTCTTCAGGTCACACAGACAGAAGGACTTTAGTGATGCCTAACACTCTTTGGCTCTGGGTGTTTGGGCTTTGTCCTCGCAAGGATTTCTCTCTCAAATGCTTCGGAGGTGGGTTGCTCTCAAACGACAAAAGCCGTGCAATAACTCTGAGCAGCCACCAATTTATGGTGTAGGGGGTGGGCTATTTATAGCCACTGGGCAACCCAACCTGATTTGTCCGAAGTGACCCTGGGTCACTAAGGAACTGAGACATGTTCCAACGGTCAGATTTCAAACACACACGGCAACATTACTTGAGCTACAAGTAAGGCTGACTCATTCGACTCTGGATAAGATTTGCTCTCATAGTCTTCGCTCGAAGACATAGGATTTGGTTGAGCATCACTTCAGTCATTCTGACTTAGTTCACTTGGACCCCACTTAACAGTACGGTGGTTCCTATGACTCCATAAGGAAGAAAAGGAAACAACGAAACATCTACGTCTTCGCTCTCCATAGTCTTCACGCAATGTCTTCTCATGTCATAGTCTTCAATATGATTATCTTCATATACCACCACTGATATCAATGTCTTCATACATTTTTAGGGGTCATCTCTGGTAGGTAAACCGAATCAATGAGGGACTACTACCTGTGTTATCCTGCAATTCTCACAAACACATTAGTCCCTCAACCAGGTTTGTCGTCAATACTCTAAAACCACTAGGGGTGGCACTAGATGCACTTACAAAAGCAGGTAACAACAATAGGCTATGCATCAGAATAGGATCATACAAAAATAGTAGCAGTTCTAATGCAAGCATAAGAGAGAAGGGAATGGGTGATATCGGAATGATCAAAGGGGGTTGGCTTTCCTGGAAGCTCTGCTGCAAAGGAACGGTCGTCAACGGTGTAGTCGTACTCCGGAGCTGCATCGATCTCAGGGACTACATCGGTGTCGGGGTCTAACGAGAGAAAAGAGGGGGAGGAAACATATAAATACAAAGTAAATATATGCAACACAGAGCATGCTATACTACGGTGCAGTGCAGGGTTGCCTAACAATATATCTAAGTCATATTGGTTATTTTAGAATTTAAGTTGGATTTATTAACAGGTGTATATGCACTATTCATCTACCGGAAACATGCTAGAAGTTGTGGGTTGACCTCTGTAGAGGGTCCCGACACGAAAACAGACGACACGATTGGATTCGTGGGATTTTTCTAAGCAACTTTCATGTATAAAGTTTTTCAATCCTAGCTACAGTTTATTTTGTACGAATTTTAAAGGTTAAATTATTTTCTAGAATTATTATTATTAACAGAAATGGAATATGACATTAGCATGACATGTTGATGATGTCAGCAGTCAACAAACTCGCTGACCAGGGTCAAACCTGACCTGTGGGTCCAGCGCAACCCACATGTCAGCCTCTGTTAGTTTAACAATATATTAAACTAATCCAGTATGGTTAATTAGGGCTATGGGCCCCGGGTGTCAATGAGTGCTTAGGTTAATCTAATTACTTTTATTTATAAAATGTTTACTAGACTAATTAACAGAGGGGGCCCATATGTCAGTGGCTGGGGGCTGCCCAGTCAGCACGTTGACTGGGTCAACCTAGTCAACGGGGCCTCTGGGGCCCGCTGGCAGTGACCCAGGGGTGGCCCCAGGTGTGCCACATTGGCGGTGGCCGGCGGCTCAACGCCGGCGATGCCAAACGTTGTGGCGCGGCCCTGATCTCGCCGGAAAATGGCCTCAGGCGACCATTTGGTTCGCAGCCTAGTGCATTTGAACGAGCACTCGCTTGCGCGTCGATCTGGGGCGGCGATTTGGCCGGGAATGGCCGGAGACGACGACGGCGAGCGGCGGAGGCGGCGTTGGAGTTTGGGCATCAGTGCATCCAGCGCTAGGGGCATGGGGAAGCACGTGCTTGTGTTTGTTGAGCTCCTTGGAGCGCCAGGAGCTCGACCATGGGGTCGGGCGAGCATAATGGCGGCCATGGCCACGGTGGCAAGTGCATAGCGGTGACCAAAGCACAACACTACGGCGAGCTAGCTACGTCGCGAGCTTGAGGAGCTAGAGGGCAGAGGAGGGAGGCAGCTCACCAGGTGGCACGCACAGTGGCCCTTGGTGGTTTAGTAGCTGCAGAGGGCGGCACCGAAGATGAGGAAGATCGCCGGCGACTAAAGACGTGGAAGATCTCGATCCGATCGCTGTGGTGGCACCCGTCTCGCTCCGGTGGTTGCAGACGGCATAGAGGACGGAGGCAGAGAAAGCTGGCACGGTGGTGAGGCTATGAGGTCGCGGTGGCCGCGAGTTCTACGGCGGCGAGGTCATGGTCGCGCTCAGATGCGGTGGAAAACGAGGGGGAGAGCGAGGAGGAAGGGGCGGCGAATGGATGAGGTTGACAAGAGGGGAGGCCGCTGTGGAGATTTTATCCACCTCGCGGCGCCTGTAGCGACGCGGGTGACGAGCAGGTTCGTCGGGGACGGCGACTGCTCGGTCGGGTGAACAACATGAGGAGGGAGAAGGGCGAGGCCGGGGTAGAAGTGGGCCGCATTGGCCGACTGGCCAAGGTGGGCCGAGGCCCAGGGGGGAGGCCAGAGGCTTTTCTTTTCTTTAAGCAATTTCCTTTTCTTTTTCTTTTACTTTAGTTTTTTGTTATCCTATTAGTTTCTTTTATTTTTTAGATTTTCAAAATATAATACTAGTTCCACAATTAGTGTTATGAGTTAGCCCACTGCCACAAAACCTGTAGTAGCTAAAATAATTTAGTTTGTATATTTCTATTAATTAAAAGGACACTTAATTAATTGTTTTGCCACTATTTTGGATAGTTTTGTTAACTAAGACACTTTTAAAATATGTTGGTTCACCACCAATATTAGTTATGGATTCTATGCCACAAGATGAACATTTTAGATTTCATGTCTGAAAAATATGAATTTTTGACTTTAAATTGGATTTGAATTTGACATGTGATTTGGATCAAGTGAAGATTAGCAACAATAATGTGATGACATGGCACCATCAATAGGGGATTACAGTAGCATGACTCTGGGGGTGTTACAAATCTCCTCCACTACAAGAAATCTCGTCCCGAGATTTAAGTAGAGAAGTAAGGGTAACTTCGGGAGAACTGACCCTTATAGGGTTAATTATCTGGTGAACAAATCAGGGAACGAGGCACAAGTATCTCTCGAGTTGAAACTTTATAAGACATCAAGGGCAAAGTATGGAGGTACAATAGGAAGTTTTGAATGGACAAATCATTGATACTTGATCAGAGTGTGAAAAAAAAGGTTCAGACCAAAGGAATAAGTATTGCGGCAGAAACGAGAATAGGACATCTCTAGGAAGGTGGCTCGTGATCAACATACGAAGCCAAGCGTGAGGAATAACCTTGGGAACATGGGTGTACAGGATAGTCAGGTTTCGATCCTGTGGAACTGTTGGTTATGGATGTGGGTGGGAAGTAGGAAGGGCGATGACGTATTGCACGATCATGTAAGCAAGGCATATCAGAGGATAGCCTGTCAGTTATGTCAGCAACAACATCGGTACCAAGGGCGAGGGACGAAGAGAACCATTTTCCTGCTTGTTGAAATGAGGCGGACCAATAGGCAAAGTTCTCGTCCATCGGTGGTTACAGAAATGTCATCATCAGTAGTAACAGGGTCTTACTGACAGAGTTGTATGCCGAGGTGTTTCCATAAGCAGGGAATTATTCCTGCTTATAACATATATAGATCCTAAGAAAGGTTAGACAAACAAATGGAAAGGAAAATGTGTTTATACACAAGATTTAGGAGTGTATCTTTTGTGGCACCCCGGATCAAAGCGACCGGTTTACCTTGCATTGCCAGCCAGAGACCTTGTCTTCTGGCAACACACAACATCTTGGTACAGAAAACAACCACTTTATTGTTACTACCAGACCATAGTTTTACATTACAACAGGTAGCGAGGCCGAGCGGCACACATGGTGCGGCTGGACAATATGTACATTATTTAATCAACATAAAAGGCCTCGGGCGTAAACTACGCAGCAGCGGAATGACGTCGTAGCGGAACTCCATCTCACAGGGACACCGATGTGGACACGGTCTAGACTCAGACGGCACTCCTTTCCAGCGAAACTTTCCTGAAATCTGGCATGACATGCCAGGTTAGTACGTTGAATGTACTTGCAAGCTTACAGCAAACAAAATCATAATGAAAAACAATATCATGATAATTATTCAATTATAAATATGCAGCAACAAACTTAGATATATATTAACTAACATGTTGTGCTCTTGCCTTTGTAGAAATAAAACCTCGGTCTGACTTACTCATGGTGATTATTATTAAACTACAAACTTATTCATTTCAATAAGACATAAATCGTGACCTTTCCGGCGATCACCAACCTGACCATACTTGGTCTCAAACCATCTCTGTGGCTTTTCCACCAATTTATTAAAGTACAAAAAATTTAGAACTTAGTGAGAAATTTTTTATTATATGTTGACCCATGGTGTGACTTACTTTCGAGCGTGTCCGTGACCGTGGACTCGGCTATCGATAGATTAATTACACTCTGCAGAGGTAGTGCACTGTACCCACACCACGGAACCCATGGCCTCGTTCTCCCATTCGGGTGGACCAACGGCGTTCCGACAAAACCCTTCCATTGCCATGACACTCCCCCGGCCACTTCGACTCATTTCCCACTGGAACAGTCCTGGGTGGCCATGTGCCTACTAAAGGCACACCGACCACCGTCGTGGCCAAACAGAAATTATCCCCAACGGGGACTCGGTACCATAAAATTAACAACGGGCACACAAGGTTATGTCTGCTTACCGGGCCAGGGTACTGCATGCCCATAAACTTCCCTATCTGGAGGTACCGACAGGACACATGATAATGGACCGAATAAAGAACTTCCCATAAAGGCAAATGTGGCTGCATTGGGAAAAGACTCGATTCAGTGGCACCATGACCCGGTCAACAATTTATTCAAGTTAAGTTATTAACAGTTTCAACTTAAAGAAGAATAAATAACCGGTGTCATACAATGCCATGGAATGCAATATACCAAAATGCATCACAAAAACAAATACAATGCCATACGAAAATGTATTACAAAAGTATAACTGGGTCAACTTTACTTTACTGAACATGAACATCACAACTTCACTATTATTCTGGTTATGATTTACTTTTAATTAAAAACAAAACTTATCCTAGCAAAATTTTATCATAATTACTTATGTAAAAGAAAGTAACTTCACATATGCATATCCGTAATCATTCTCAAGATCCAAACTTTCTTGTAGCTATCTTAATAACTTAAACCAAACTCCAACTTTCTGTAAACTGAATGAAACAAATAAATACAGCAACCAACAGAAAGTATTTAACAAAATAATTCATATGCATAAATTAAATCATTTGTTCAAGTTGGAAAAGTCACAAATATTGCAATGGCACTATGAAAATGTTGATGTGGCTTGCCTTAGTTCAAATGAGGCTCACAAGCCTCCTGGTGATCCTCAAGACAAGTTTCCTCTTCTGAAAATAAATAAAAGTACACAAAGAAAATATCAAGAATCATTCAAAAATTCACCAGAAAATCCACACAGCACCAAATAGTCTCATCTTTGGTGTGCTGCAAGATTTCTTTACAAAGAACACAATGCAAAAAGAATCAATTCATTTGGACTTATGGTTAAAAAGTTATTGCAGTTTGAAGTTCTCTGGAATATATTTTAATTTAGAAATTTAAATAAACAGAATAGGGGGGTGACGTCGAAGGCGTAAACGCCTAGAGCGCCACCACTCGTACCGCTTTGTGCGGGTACAGAGAGGCTGTCTTGCGGGCCCCGCTAGTCAGGTGAGGGGGAGAGAGGGGGAAAAGCAGGGGCGGCCGCGGCTTCGCCGGAGTGCAGGCTGGCGACACTGCTCCATGGCCAAGATGGAAAGGATAGATCGACGGAGGGGGTCGAGGCGCACTTGCCCGTACCCGTAGGGTAGCTAGGGGTGGTCGGACGGCATCGTAACAGAGCTCGTAGGTGGAGGCAGAGCAGGGTGGTCGCCGGAGTTGAAGAAGACGGCGAGCAACGGCGTCTCCAGCAGCTCCAGCTAGGTGGAGTGGTTCTACCAGAGAGTGGTGGAGGCTCTGGTAGCGTCGCCTTGGCCTGAGAGGGTCTGGAGCTACCTCGACGACCCGTGGGGATCGCCGGTGAGCTCGAGCTCGGGGACGGTGGCTTGTGGCCTGCCCGGCCGGGCCACGGGGTTCTACGCAGTCTGTGTGTTTGGGAGTGGAGCTGGTTGCTCGGAGCGGCTGGGAGGGGGCCTATATATAGGCGAGCCGAGAGGGGGGAACGGGGCTCCGCCGGCGACACCTGGACGCTTCGCCCAGCGACGAATGGCGTCAGTGAGAGGG
>LR738715.1:289696920-289733619 GCA_902687465.1 Secale cereale | reverse complement strand
TGACGAGGTCACGCGGGAGCTGTGGACGGACGGGGACGAGCACAGGGGCACTGGGGTGGCGACGAGCACAGTGTGCACCGCACTGCTGCCTTGGCTGGACCGCGCTCGTGCTCGTTGCGGCGAGCTTCGGTGTCGGGGAGCGCCAGAGGGGGGCTGTAGAGGTGAAGCCGATGATGGTGGCGCGGTTTGGCACACTTGGGCAGGCGCGGAAGCGAGCACATGCTCTACAGAGTGATCAGCGGCATCCAGAGCGCGCCGACATACATCCATGGCATGGTGTACACGCGTTGTCACCGCGCGAACTATGCCTATTGGCTGACTTGGTGCCAAAATTTATGTATGGCGTGTTGTTCGTGGCAGATAGGAGAGTTACCCGTGGTTGGTTTGTTTCCAGACGCAGTAGAAAGAAAATCACATGCCTGGTAAGTTTCTGGACAGAAACTTTGAGAGTTTACTGAGGTAAAATGGTTAAGAGTTGGAGGCTATGCTTTGGAGGCTAGCCAAGAGTTACTAAGGTGAAGATGCACAAGGAGTTTCAGAAGTAATGGAGCAAGTAAAATGGTAGTTGTTGTAGAAACTACCATTTCTGTCCAGAATAGAAAAGATTTTCTGTAGCAAAAATATTCCAAAAAATAGTGCAATATTTTTGCTCAGGAATGTGTCTTAGGGTCCAAAGAATATTTAGGAATTTCCTTAGATTTTTGTGAGCCAAAAAATAGGGGTTGCTTTGGAGCACAAAGGATTTAGCTAGGGTTTTGGGAAGAAAAATGAATATTTTTTAAATAAGAAAAATATTCCATAAAGTATATTAGAGTGGTCCAGAGGGAAAAGATGGTTTCAGGTGGATAGGAGGCACTTGGGTGAAAGTCAAGGGTACCCAAGTGTTTAAGTACATATGAAATGATTCAAAAATCCCAAGGTTTAAAATAAATTCAAATAAAGCTCTGGCAAATAAAAGAGGGCAAAAATCAGGTTGTCACATCTTTTCCCAAGGAAAATTAGAGCATGATATACATGTTAGATCAACAAGCACATCACGATTTGGAGAAGGGGCAAGGGAATTCATGATGTTATCCATACAACGGTGTTTGGATAATAGAGCAGGAAACATTTGGCAATGCACTTCTAATGTTCTTGTTGTTGTTCGGCGTACCACAATCATGCTTCGAGGTACATTAACATGGTGTTTCAAGCAAGATTGAGTCTGAAGGTCACAAGAAGTACAAAGGAACAATTCCAAGAATGTCAAGGAATGTAGGATATAACCAAAACATGACCAAGTCTGTATTGGCAGGAAGTCAAGGATGGTGTCGATGACAACAGAAATCATCGAAGGGCAAGGATGGTATTTCTCCTCAAGAATTTGATTGATATCTTAGAACAAGGCAGTATATTGATGGTGATCACGACAAATTTTGTTGAGAGGCTCTCTGAAGATGCCTTCGAGCAACAATGATATCAAGCAAATGGAATGATGAAGCGAAGGCTATTGGAACCACGGACACGACACAAGCTCGGATTCAAGCTTGTTGTTCAATGTGGAATGATAAGATGAGGAACATCGACATACGCTTCACTCATCATCGAAAAGTTGTGCTCCGGGAATAAGGCACAAGTAGCACAGTTAAAATTAGCACGATAATGATATAGCCGATCAGGCTAGGAATGATGTGACGGAGTATCACTCCAATTAAGAATTTAGAAGGGGTAGTGCAATGACGCAATATCCTCAAGATAACATGAGGCAATACTTGAAGGTCGATCAAATTAGACGTTGGACAGGTGAAATGACTTGCAAGAGACAAGTATTTGAACTTGTCTGGGAAATGAAATTAAGGAGAAACTATGGTCGGAACCACGATTATGAATGATCAAACCACCGATACAAGATGAACTTATAATAAGGGGTAATTATTTTTACAAGCAGCTTCCATTATAAGTTCTATATCGGGTACATGGGCATGAACACAAAGGTTCAAGGTCGACTCCCACTGCATCAATGCATAACCTTCCATTCACTTCTCGTATTCGAAGAAGTTGTAGTGTTGAAATGTTATCCGAAGAAACGCTAGTAGATATAACCCGCATAATCTTCGGGTTCACACGGATTTAGGGAAGACATAGATTCAACCCATATGGGCATCTTAGGAACATATACCACGAACTTCATGAGTGAATAACTCAAGCCCGAAAGCAGAGTATGGTTGAGAAAGCAGAAGATACAATTTACCCAAGGCATTATATATCATGGCAGAACTCACAAGGTGTTTGAATATGAAGGACGTTGTCGGATAAAATCCAACAAAGGACTTGGTGGTTCACAAGGGATTTGATGTGAGCAATGGTACTCAACCAGAAGAAGAAATAATGCAAGGAGATCAGATTATAGAAACAACTGACTAATTCAAATCTCAAATGTAACAGAATTACGATTTCCAATTTAAGAGATCAGAAGCAAACACTCTCATTAAGGATGGGTAAGTTTAATAGACTCAGAGTGACAAACAATCAAGGCTTGATTTGTCGAACACCAACTCATGCCCGGGGTGACGTCAGAGCTGAATGGAAGAATTCTAATTGTGATTGTTGATTGCAATCATTCTCAAACATATTGAATCAAATGCTCGAAATTACGATGACAAGGGATGCTAATGAATATTGCGAGACATATGGACGTAACCATAAGGCAAGCAGATAGGGAGGAACAAGAGCAATAGGATATTGAGGATTTTCAGAAGATCGCATAGTATTTCAGAGTATCTTGTGAATCAGTTGATCAACTAGGAATGAACAAATCCTCGATAAGTGTGAGGAATTATCCGTAGATGTATTCCCGTGGCAATGAATCACAAGGCAGTAACACAGGGGATTCATAAAAGTCGGAGAATAATTTTATGCATATTGTAATAACAAGAGAAACTGGGAATGATTGTTTGAACGACGAGGGTATGAAGTTACCCGTAAGGATATATCGGAGGTAGCGAATTGCAAAAGCGACGAGCATAATAGTCTCTAGAAATACTAAAGGGTATCTTCGGAATCTTCTGCTGAAGCAGGCCATCATCTGGAATGAAGGGGCTCTCCGAGAGAAAGTATTTACGAGAACCAAGAGTTAGAGTTAGGAAAACCATTTAACCCGAATAGAAGAGAGGTTAGAATCCCAGAGTATAGACGAGGAGTAAAAGATCCTAATACCACCCAATGGCGACGTGGGCCCGTAAGCCACACAACCATGTTAGTAAAACAATTTTTCAAAGAGTAGACTGAACTTCGGCCAAAGTGTTGGAAAGGGGGCTTCCTACTGGCAGTCGGCTCTGATACCAACTTGTGACGCCCTCGTTTTGACTGTACACTAATCATACACGCAAATGTGTACAACCAAGATAGGGACTCACGGGAAGATATCACAACACAACTATAGACAGAAATAAAATAATACAAGCTTTATATTACAAGCCAGGGGCCTCGAGGGCGCGAATACACAAGAGTTAGCGGAAGAAACAATATCTGAGTATAGACATAAGTTAAACAAGTTTGCCTTAAGAATACTAGCACAAAAGCAACATGATCGAAAAGGCAAGGCCTCCTGCCTGGGAGCCTCCTAACTACTCCTAGTCGGCGGCGGCCGTCACATAGTAGTAGGCACCCTCGGGGTAGCAGCAATCGTCAAAGGTGGCATCTGGCTCCTGGACACCACTATCTGGTTGCAAAAACCAGAAAGAAGAAAGAAGGGGGGAAAAGGGGTAGCAAAGCAACCGTGAGTACTCATCCAAAGTACTCACAATCAAGGACCTACATTACTTCTGCATCGGTATCAATGAAAAGGGGTAGTATCTCTGGACTAAACTGCAGAATGCCAGAATAAGAGGGGGAGAAGCTAGGCCTGTCGAAGAGTAGCATCTTCTAGAAACCACCGTCTTGCAGCAACAGGAGGGAGTAGAACAGTATAACATAAGTCATATTTAGGTTGTTATCAACGCCCCGGGATCCTTTCTCGACTCTCGGGGCCACATATCCAATTCATGCCACAACATCCAGTTCTAGTTGTATCGATCGGGATACAACTCCAAGTGTCTGTTACCGTAGGACATGATATCGATAGATGTTTTCTTCCCTGCAAGGGTGCACCAACTTACCCAATACGCTCGCTTAGCTCTGGCCGGACACACTTTACTGGGTCATGCCCGGCCTCGGCCAAACAATACGCTGCAACCCAACCTAGGCTTAATAGAGAGGCCAACACACTAGACTAAACCTATGCCCCCAGGGGTCTTGGGCCATCGCCCCAGAACTCCTGCAGGTTGTGTGGGCGGTCGGTGAGGAGACCTAGGTACCTCCTTAAAAAGGCAGGTGCTTACACAGTCCAACCCGGCACGCGCCGCTCAGTCGCATGAGGTCTATTAAGCTTCGACTGATGCATACGGAGCGGAACACCCATACTATGCCCACGTGATGGTTAGTGCTATCAAGCCAGAGGCCCCTCGGATCAAATAACCAAACCGTTTAGTGTCTTGCGAGCGCGTAGTAACGAGTAGAGACTCTCGATCATGTGACCTCGCCGCCCCGTCTCGAGGACTTGCGGCAAGGGCTAAGAATGTCCGGCCAGGCCTCGTAATTATCTCGCAGGCACCTTCCAGGTCAACCCGCCTCCACATCACTCGCAATTAAGCTCACGCGGGTACCCCTCCAGGCCGACCCATCTGTAGTAACATGATTTAGTGTAAAGTCATAGTAACCATAGTAACCGTGTGTCTAACACCAAAGGGAACCCCGAGGAATCACCCTCGATGGAATTCCACCTGATGTTATCATCAAGGTAAACGAAGGAGGAGTCACCCTCGAGGTCCACTCATGAGGAGTTGCACGGCAGTGTCGTTATCGGGAGTGGAGAAGGAGGAATCATCCTCGATGATCATAACCGATGAACTAACCTACAAGGTTAACATCAGAAGTGCTGATGAGGTATCACCCTCGACACTCGATAGTAACCCAGTAGTGTCGAGCAACTAAGGGGAAA
Organism: Secale cereale; assembly: GCA_902687465.1. NCBI lineage: Eukaryota > Viridiplantae > Streptophyta > Magnoliopsida > Poales > Poaceae > Secale > Secale cereale. The sequence goes on along the minus strand of LR738715.1, from coordinate 289,728,602 downwards.
GTGATGTGTGGTGTCGCGGCCTGGTCTTTGAAGCCGTTGAACAGGTCTTCTCATAATCCAGCGGGGCAACAAGAACAAGGTCGGGTTCACTGGTGGGTCAACAACCAACCTATACTAAGTAGTTTAGGATAAACATGTACGGTATGAAAGCAGGTAACAACAACATGCTATGCATCAGAATATGATCATACAAAAACAGTAGCAGTTCTAATGCAAGCATAAGAGAGAAGGGAATGGGTGATATTGGAATGATCAAAGGGGGTTGGCTTGCTTGGAAGCTCTGCTGCAAAGGAACGGTCATCAACGGTGTAGTCGTACTCCGGAGCTGCGTCGGTCTCGGGGACTACGTCGGTGTCGGGGTCTAGTGAGAGAGAAGAGGGTGAGGAAACAGATAAATACACAGTAAATATATGCAACATAGAGCATGCTATGCTACGGTGCAGTGCAAGGTTGCCTAAAGATATGTCTAAGTCATGTTAGTTATTTTAGGATTTAAGTTGGATTTATTAACAGGTGTATATGCACTGTTCATCTATCGGAAATAGGCTAAAAGTGGCGGGTTCACCTCCGTAGATTGTCCCAACATGGAAACAGACGACACGATTGGATTTGTGCTATTTTTCTGAGAACCTTTCATGTGTAAAGTTTTTCGATCCGAGCTACGGTTTATTTTCTATGAATTTTTAAAGGTTAAAGTATTTTCTAGAATTATTATTATTAACAGAAATGGAATATGACCTCAACATGACGTGTTGATGCCGTCAGAAGTCAACAGACTCCCTGACCAGGGTCAAACCTGACCTGTGGGTCCAGTGGGACCCACATGTCAGCCACTGTTAGCTTAATAGTATATTAAACTAATCTAGCATGGTTAATTAGGGTTGTGGGCCCCGGTGTCAGTGAGTGCTTAGGTTAATCTTATTATTTTCATTTATAAAATTTTACTAGACTAATTAATAGAGTGGGGCCCACATGTCAGTGGGTGGGGGCTGCCTAGTCAGCATGTTGACTGGGTTAACCTATGCAACGGGGCCTGCGAGGCCCTGTGGGTGTATTTGGATAGACACCTATGGGATCACAAGAATCCCTACTACGGTTGCGGGGCACGGGGTTGAGAAAAGAGCGGATCTGATAGTCAGGACACGGTTCCTTTACCCAGGTTCAGGCCGCAAAGATGCGTAAAACCCTACTCCTGCTTTGGTAGATTATATGTTTGTGTTCTTCAGCTAGTGAGGAGCTCCAAAAGAGTCGTGAGGAGTTCTAAAAAGCCGAATCCTCCTCCTGGTCGCCTCGGGCCTCCTTTTATAGGAAAAAGGGGTCGCCACAGTGGAACACAGGAGGTGGAAAGGGTACAGTGATGTGAGGTTATCCCTCGCATTACAGGACAAGGCGCATTTAATGCGCTTAGCTTAGGTGTCCTTGCTTTATCGGGGACGAGGGGAGACGTCCGTCTTGTTTGTCGCCGCCCCTCCTCGTGTTGACACGCGCCCTGGCCAGCAGTGCCTGAGGTGCCATGTAGGCAGACAGGCAGCTGAGGTGGCGCAATGGCAGGTCTCCACGAAGATCCGTGGGTTGCCACGTAGGAGCCTGTCCAGCTGGTCGGGTCGGCAACTGCGTGGGTCGGTGGAAACCCAGTTGGTGCGGGCCTGACGGTGGCCCTGCGGGTGCCCTCGGCAAGGGCCTTGCCGGGGCTCCGGCGAGGGTCCTGCCGCGGCGCCTGCTGTCATCCCCGGCAAGGTGCTTGCCGGGGGCCTTGTAGTTCTCCTTGGCTGGGACCCTGCCAAGGGTCGTCGTCGTCTTAACTTGTATCTGATCTTGGATGTCTTCACAAAGATCTGCATGCTACCACGGGGATATCTCCCGAATCCTCGCCCCATGGGGGCGGAGGACTCAAGGGTGATCCGCTCCGTAGGCGTGGGGCGAGCTGCCGCGGCAAGGGTCTTGCCGGGGCTGCCAGAGCTGGCCCCGGCAAGGATCTTGCCGGGGAGAGCCGCTTCGTACCTTTGCTCTTTGTGGTCTTGTTCTTGGCGTTGTTCCAGTCTCCATCAAGCTTTGATCTTACCCCGGCTCACCTCCCTTGTCATGCTTGGTGTGGTGGTGCCCGCGGCTCAGACTGCCCGTGCACAGTCATAGGGGTACAAAAAGTGTACCCCCCTTTTTGTACACCGACAGGAGCCCCCGGGCCTGGGCCACACATAAGCGCGACACGTTGTTGGGCCAGGCCCAGAACGGTGCACGGGCATGCGGGGCGGTTTTCACCGTGGTAAAATTTTCCGCGCGCTGCGCCTCCCACGACCCGCGCGCGCGGCATGGGGTGGAGGGGCGTGCGTGACTTGGGCGGCATGCGTGGGGTGGTTTCCGCAGGCATGCGTCACGTCGCAGTAAATGCGAAAGGAGGCGGCTCGCGTCTTCCCCCATAAAAAGGAATAACCGCGAGCGCGCTGCTCACTTCCTCCATTTTCCTCGCGCCTCTTCCAATCTCAGAGCCGCTGTTCCCTTTCTTCAATCCTTCCGAAGCCTTCGACGTCGCTTGTCGCCGTTGCTTCGCCATCCCCTTCCCTCAGCCCTCCCACTCAGCCGCTATGGCGTCCAAACCCGCCAAGGGCAAAGGGGCGGCCTAGGGCGCCGGGCCTGTGGCGCCGCCGGAGGGCGTGTTTACGGGGGATCGGACGAAGGCCAATTTCTTCATCCCGTCGTCGGTCGATGTCCACGAGCTCCGGGCCACCTTCAAACCCCTTTGGGGGGCGGAGACGGGGGGAAGGGGGAAAAGGCTTGGGCCATCCGGCGACGCACGTCATTCCGGCCGCTTGCGCCCAGGCTGGCTCAAATCGGTACCCTTTCTTTGTTGATTACTTCTCTTGCGGGTTGTGACCCCGCTTCTCCGATTTCTTCTGTGACGTCATGCACACCTTTGGCTTCCACCTTTTGGATTTTACCCCAAATGCGGTGGCGTGCATGGCTTTCTTCGCGCACCTCTATGAGGGCTTCGTCAGAGTGCAGCCCAACACGACGCTCTTCCGCCACTATTTCACCCCTCGGATCCAGCCGGGAGGTACAGTCTCTCGATGCATCACCTGGATTCCGAGACCCAAGGTAGTGTACCCGGAGGGCACCGTGAAGGAGAGGTGGGACGAATGGCGCGGCCAGTGGTGCTGGATTGAGGAAGACGAGCCGCCAACATTCTGCAGGGTCCGCGGCCGCCGCTGGTCCGTGGCAGCGACTGGAGCGACGTCGACGCTGCCGACGGGAGGCTCACTATTGCCTTCACCAGGATCAACCGGCTCGTCCAAGCCGGGCTCACCCTCGAGATGATCGGGGCGGATTTCATTCGCTGTCGGATCACACCGCTGCACAACAAGGGGAGGCCAGCCTGGCTCTTCAGGAACCCGGCTGACGTCATGCGGCTCCGCCCTGGCCTCGACCACAACCTCACAGTGATGGGACACGCCCATTTCTGTGAGCTGCTCTTCCAGCTGGATGTGGGTCGTGATGGCGAGGTCGAGCGGACCGGCAAGGCTGCGAAGGCTACCGCAAAGGCCGGCAAGGCCGTCAAGGGGCAGCCCTTCAAGCTGCCAGCGGGAGTGGTCCCGCTGTGCAACAATTCGCGCCAGTCCGAGATCGTTCCCATGATGCCGGAATGCAGCGCGCACGGCCCCGGCCCGAGCTGGCAGGAGCCGGAGGACGAGGTCGTGCAGCAGTTCTTCGACACTCTGGTCGAGGTGTGCGTCGATCCTGACGCCAAGGGGTGGCTTGTCAGGGACACCACCCCGGAGGAGCTGGACTACATCGCCGCTAGGGCGAGGGAGGCACAGCTCATCAGGGAGGCCGGCAGCGCCAGAGGTATGGAGGACCAGGACGCCGCGGCGGCAGTGGAGGAGGAGTTCGCTCAATGGGCGGCGGCTGCCGGAGAGGCTAGCAGCGCCAGCACCGGAGCTCCGCTGGTTGAAGACGCGGCCGACGAGTTATCATCGTCAGAGGACGCGGCGGCTGACCCGGCGCGAGCCAGGGGAAGAGGGCGAGTCTTGCGGCGGGCCTGTTCCGACGAGCCAGTCCGGCCCGGCAAGACTACGCAGCCTCAATTGGCCCTGGAGGGGTCCGGGCGCCTCACGAGGGCCACGGCGGCGAAGAGGTCCACGAAGGCCGCCGAGAAGAAGAAAGCGGCAAATCTCTCTTTGTCGAGGCGTGCACAAACTCCGACCCCTTCTTCGCCTCCCCCGGCAGACGTCGATTCGGAGGGCGACGCGGAGTTCCCCTTCGATCTCGGGCCCCTCAGCCCGAAGAGGAAGAGGAAAACGGCGGAGGAGGAGGAGATGGACGACGAGTAAGTATTCCATTCCTTATCGTCATTTCCATCTCCCTAGACCATGCCACTTATCTTGATTTGTTTTTGCTTCTTTCAGGAACGCAGAGACGCTGGCTCAGAGGGTAAAGAGGGCCAAAGCTTTGGCGAGCAGCCAACCCTCGGCTGGGGCTTCAGGGACACCACTGGTGGTGTTGAGCAGCTCCGACGGCAGCCCCTGGCACAGCCCCCAGCGTAAGTCTGCCAACCTCTTCTCGCTCGACATGCAGTAGGCGTTTGATGCTAAAGGTGCTGACCTTGCCGGTTCTGTAGGACGGGTGCAGCAGCAGGAGGAGCCGCAGGGGGCTACTCCCAACACGCCACCCCCATCGACCACGCTGCCACGAGGGGCGTCCCCGGCAAGGGCACCAAGCATGGAGCCCACACGCATGGAGGAGGAGGAGAACTTGAGCGCTGGTGGCCCGGCCCCGGCGTCCGACGCCGGCGGGGAGGGAACTTCCGCTTCACAGCCCGGCGCTAGTGAGTCGCCTGTCTTTTGTCTTTGCTTTTCTCTTGCGCTTTTTCTTGACTTCATTATCCCTATCCGGCCTAGGCCCTCCTTCGACGGATGCGGAGGACGTGGACGCCGTCATCAAGGAGGTTGCTGAGGAGGCCGCGGCGGAGGCCCACAAGATCGCCGTCGAGGAGGTCGCCAAGGACGCCGCCGGGGCCGCCGCGGATAAGGCCCCTTAGGATGCCACCAAGGGTGCCGCCGAGGGTGCCGGCGGTGGGCCTGCCGAGGAGGCCGGCAAGGCCACAGTTGAGGAGGAGGCGATTGATGATCAGCCTTCTTCCTCCGCGACCTCGAGCCCCAGCAGGTATCTGAAGGTGGGTGACAACCTCTTCGTCCATCTTGTCGGGGCGTCAAGCTCCCGGGCGCCTGCCGGAGGGGAAGTCTTTGATGGCGAGGTGCTCGCCGCCACCGGGCTTGAGGTCGTTGATGAGCCGGGCACCGGCGGCGACGGCTCTCCAGAAGGGCAGCTCTTCCGGGCCATGGGGGCCAACTTCCGGAAGCTCCAAGCGCTCTACTGTGCCCGTCTGGACAAAGTTAAGTCCAGAACGGCAGCGGTGAACGACGCGGAGGTGGACTTCCAGGCGCGCGTCGCTGAGGCGCAAACCTGGTTCCACCAGTCCCGCGAGGAGCAGAGGGCCTTCTAGGAAAAACTGGCCAAGCGTAATGCTGAGCTCATCATGAAGATGACTGTGGGGACCCCGACTTAGAAGTCGAGATCACCGAATGCATGTGTACAGTGATCCCAGAGATCAATGCTCACTGAACACACAGAAGCTGAATAACAAGAGTCTTACATCCATACAAATAGTCTTACACGAATTAAGGCCATTATGGCCAAGTCTTACATAGATAGAGCCTCACAGGCTGAATAGCAAATAACTTAAATAGCGGAAGTCTTCGATAAACGGGTAGAACCCATGCCATCTGCCTTAACCCTACAGGCATTCTGACTGGGATAGCATCCTAGTTCGCATGTTCGTCTCCAAAGAACTCTTCCTCATAATCCTGTTCTTCCATGCCTGGCCAATTAAATAACCAGTGGCAAGCCAATGAGTACTTTGAATGTACTCGCAAGCAACCCATGATGTGGTTCAAAGTAACAATGCAATTGAATAATAATGATCAATCTAGCAAGGCTAGAACAAATATTCTACCATCAAGTTAATGCACCAATAAACTTCCGTAACCTCGAAGACGGGTTACCGATATCAACAAGAATATGATTCAACTCATCGAGTCAAGTCACCACCTTGACTCATATACACACGCATGGTTTCACAAACATTGGACGTAGCCCAAGAGCGGTTACCCAACTGTCCATGACCATGGACACGGCTATTCGAATAGTTTGACACTCTGCAGAGGTTGTACACTTTACCCACAAGATCCGGGGAACTTCCGTGTCATCCACGACCCGCGGTACCTCAAGTACCCGGGGTAAGCACCCGGTCATTATCTTTCCTTAGACGACACTAACATAGAGTCCACTCGCTGGTACACGGCCCTCGGGTACAAACAATAGATTACGGGACTTGCCCTAATTTCAATGTCACGCATACCCGAAGGGACCAACGGTGTGTCCGGTGCCCTGTGAAAACAGTCATGGTCGTCTATCCAAGAACGACCCCGTCCCAGGAAAGACCTCAAGTCTTCCCGTCACTAGTAATACGGGCACCATGCTAGTATCGACCTAAGTAATCAATAAAGCCCCGTCCCATAAGGGGTAGTGTGGTTGCACATGTATGGTTGGAATAACGGTCACAACTTAAACCAATCCGTTTGAAAAACACACACACTTGCCTTGGCACACCACTTCGTCATCAAGTGGTCACCCAACTCATCATCATCTCCCTCGGGCATGAATGGCACCCGACGGGGTTTTATGCAAAGACTTCAACCACGAAGGTTCATGTCACACATGCATCACTAATCATAACCACTAACCATATGCAAGTCATCTAGCACATAGCAAGATCAAGATCATGGCATGCATCATATGGTGGAATCAGCTAGGTCACTATCGTAACCCTAACATCATGCATCGGAAACAAACGGTTCCGAAGAACAAGTGTATCATGGTCAAAGGGCTGCTTGCCTGGATTGGCTTGGTCTTCAAAGTCTTCAAATCCTTCTCCTTCTTCTTCCACAGCAACTTCGTCAAGTACGGGATCTATACGTCGCATAATAACCACGGGAAAATAAGAATACAAACAATACAGAAAAATCAAAGTGCTCAGAAAAATGTCAACTCATTTTTGTAAAATACTAGAGGAATTTCTAAGGTGGGGAAAAATCTTAGTTGGAGTTTTGGAGTTACAGAATAGAATCTATTGATTTTTGAACAGGAGTATTACTGCCCAAATTTGAATTTAAATTTGAACAGTACAGCAAAGTTTCATGGATTTGAGTGAAAGTGGTACCATTAAATAGGTTGGAATATTACAAGAGTTTAGGAGTTGGAATTATTTAATTTGGACCATTATTCTTTTCTGTAGAAATGTTTAAAACATTTACAGAAAAGAAAAAGAAAAAGGGTCCTGTGCACTGGGCCAGAGAAGGCCACAGTGCACGGCCCAGGGCGGTCCAGCCCAGCCGCACGGGAGCCTACGCGCGCACGTCCGGTTTTTAAACCTGACGGGCGGGGCCCGTGGGTCAGTGATAGAGAGGAGGGGGAGAGAGGTGTGGGGATGACAGGCGGGGCCAGCCTGTCATCTCCAACCTTGCGGCCACGGCGACGGCGAGCTCACCGGCGAGTTTTCCGGCCACGGCGACGGTAACGGAGGCCAGAGGTGGACTTAGCGTCGTGTCACGGTTGCTGTGGTGGTGGTGCGGCACGCCGGGGAGGTCTGGTTCGCCGGCGGGGAGGTGGGACGGCGGAAGCTCGTCGGGAGGTGGTGGCTGAGGTTGTTTTCGACTGCAAACGGAGGGGGAAACAAGGGGGAAAGGATCAGTGAGGCGAGGGGGTTCCGAATCAGGTGGAAGGAGGGGCAGGGAAGGCCCGTACCACGAGATCACCGGCGGCCCGACGCGGCGGCGCTCCGGTCGATCCCGAGTACTGGGACCTCTTGGGGTCGAACTGAAGATGCTGGGGGCTCAGTGGAGAGGAGTGAGGCTTGTGGTGCTGCTGGAGAGGCTCGGGAGGGGCTTATATAGCCGCGCCCACGGTCCATCGTGGACCCGTGCGCCGGCGAGGTTGCAGGCGAGGCTAGGAGGTGTTCTGGAGCCTGGGATCACGCCGGGGAGGACCGTGGACTTGCTCCACGTCCAGCTGAGGGGAAAAGAGGAGCGGGGAAACGTCTGGAGTGCGCGCGCGTGTGAGCAGCATAGTGGCCATCGCGGGCGGCCAGCGCGCGTGCGACGTCGGCCACTGGAGGGCACAGGAGGAGGGGGACAGCGCCGGGGAGGTCGCGGACGTCGAGAGGCCTCGACTGGCGTGAAGGGGAGGCCCGATGCTGTCGGGGTCAGTGATTGGCCGGAGCCACCGTGCGGAGGTGCACTGTTGCGCGCTCCAGAGCGTGTGTATTGCTGGCATCATCGCGCTCTCGCCGTTTTGGTCCAAACCAGCGTGTCCAACAGTGTCTAGCACGTTGAGGGAGGAGTAAAGAAATGGCCTGAGGCCTTGGATGCCCTGGAGATGCTGAGAGAGAGTGAGAGTGCTGGTGAAATGGTGAAAACCTGTTGTCCAGCAAGGTAAAACAGGGCTTTCACCCCTCAATCATGGAGCTGGGGTGCTGGGGAAGTTACTGGTGGTAGCTAGTAACTCAATGATCATGTGGTAAGAAGTTGAGGCCATGGAGAAAAGTAAAAGTGACCAAGTTGGAGGTTTTAGCAATTCTACAGAAGGTGTTTGATCAGTGTTTGGTCAAGTAAATGACCTCCACTTGACATGGCACTTAACAGGGTTGAAAGACATGAGAAAATAGGGTGCTTCACTAAATTTGGGCTCATTTGAAGAAACTAGCCAATGTAACTTTGGTGAACCCTAGAAATCAACAGAAACAGTTTCATCTTGATTGAGTCAAGCTAATCATCTCCCCTTGATGCACCACTTGGTGTAGCATCATTATTTGGGGTATTGATTATGCCCACAAAGTTTGAAGCTCCAGATAAAAAGTTGGTAATGTAAAGTTGTTCAAATTTGCATTTGAACAGAAAGGGTTTTGAGGTGATCTGATCAAGTTTCTCTATTCCAAATCTTGTGCCATTTGGTCTAGATGCCTTATTAGGTCATTCTAGCATGTGCACCAAGTTTGAGTGCATTTGGACAAGTTTGGCAATGTAAAGTTGCTCAAACTTCAAATATGGACAGAATGGTTATGAAGGGGTTTGAGGATGTTTTCTTGCTTCCCAAGGAATGGGACTTGGCAAGATCATCAAATATGTCATATATGACATGATAGAATTTCCCTGGAATTTTTGGAGAAAATTTCCTTTGTAAATATTTCAAAAGCTTTAAATATCCAGAAAGGGTTTTAGAGGGTTTAGCCCATTATTTTGAACATGACCAAGTGTTGAAACTCTTATATATGGACAATATATGTCCTATGAGTCTCTCTGAATTTTGGCAAATATTTTTGAAACAGTTAAATAATTTTCCCCTATTAAAGACCATTTCTGGCCTGAAGAAAAAGCTTTTAAATAAAATAGGAAAATAACTTTTAAAATTATACCTTTGTGGTTTCTGGGAGTCCTATGACTACTAGGTCTCAAATAAACCTTTTGAAATAATTTTCTCACCCTAAATCAAGTACTTGCAGTGCAAATCTCAATTCAGGGGTTTTTGGAAAACTAAATTTATAAAATACCTTTTGGCCAAATTAATTTTGTAAGAAAATACTATACTGTTATATAACACTTGGCATGATCATTGGGCAGAAGTTTTGGGTATGGAGATGAAATCTACAAGAGATCATAGTTGACTTTAATGAGCACAAGAAAAAGCACATGAAGAAAACTCAATTCCAAATGAAAGCCAAATGATGCTAAAAAAATTTGCTGGTCCAAATTTTCATGCTTCAAAGTTACAAATAACATGTTACAAAATGCAGGGTGTGACAGACCTACCCCCCTTACAAGAATCTCGTCCCCGAGATTCCTAAACTAGGGCTTAAAAGACGTCGGGAAACTCGGATCTAAGATAGTCTTCTCGTTCCCAGGTTGCTTCTGCTTCGGTGTGGTTGCTCCACTGGACCTTGAAATACTTGATGGTACGGCTTCGCATACGTCGCTCTACTACGTCCAGAATGCGAATGGGCTTCTCGCGGTAGGTCAAATCGGGCTGCAGATCGATGGCTTGGTGATCCACATCCTTGTAGAGATTGGGCTTGTCTGGAACTTGGAGACATTTCCGGAGTTGTGACACATGGAACACATTGTGCACATCGGATAGCTCAGGTGGTAGTTCCAACTGGTAAGCCACTTCTCCTCGTCGGTCGGTGATCTTGAAAGGGCCAATGAATCTTGGCGCGAGTTTCCCCTTGACGTGGAAACGCTTGGTTCCCTTCAGAGGAGTTACCCGCAGGTACACATGATCTCCGACACGGAAACTCATGTCTCGGCGTCGAGTGTCAGCATAACTCTTCTGCCTTGACTTGGCTGCCTTTAATCGCTCTCTGACTAGTTGGACTTGCTCTTCTGCTGCGCGGAGAATATCCGGTCCAAAGACTAGTCCTTCTCCAGTCTCCGACCAATTGAGGGGTGTGCGGCATCTGCGTCCGTACAATACCTCAAATGGTGCCATCTGAAGGCTTGACTGGTAACTGTTGTTATAGGAGAACTCGGCAAAAGGGAGACAGTCTTCCCACCTGGCTCCATATGCCAGGACACAGGCTCGGAGCATGTCTTCAAGAATCTGATTGACTCGCTCAGTCTGTCCTCCGGTCTGTGGGTGGAAAGTTGTGCTGAAAGACAACTTGGTTCCCAAGGCTTCTTGGAATCTCTTCCAGAACCTTGAAGTGAACTGGGTGCCTCGATCTGACACAATCTCCTTGGGAACACCGTGAAGACTTACGATTCGGTTGATATAGAGAGTTGCCAGCTGGTTGCCTGAGTAGGTAGTCTTGACAGGAATGAAATGGGCCACCTTGGTCAAATGATCAACTATGACCCAGATGGAGTCATGTCCTCTATTCGACCTTGGTAATCCAGTGATGAAGTCCATTCCGATTTTATCCCACTTCCACTCAGGAACCTTGAGTGGTTGAAGCAATCCAGCAGGTCGCTGATATTCAGCCTTGACCCTTTGGCACACATCACACCTTGCAACATAGGTTACAATCTCTCTCTTCATAACGTGCCACCAGAATCGTGCCTTCAAGTCTTGGTACATCTTGGTTCCTCCGGGGTGGATGGAATACAGAGTGTTGTGGGCTTCTAGCAGAATCAGCGTCTTCAGCTCGGTGTTGTTTGGTACGCAGAGGCGACCTTTGTACCAAACAATCCCGTGCTCGTCTTCGGAGAATCCCGGGGCCTTGCCCAGCTTCATCTTCTTCTTGATGCCTTCGATGCTTGCATGTCCATCTTGTGCCTTCTTGACGTCGTCCATCAGGGTTGGTCTGACTTCCAAATGATCCAGAAATCCAGGGGTGACCAATTCCAAAATGAATTGTTCGATCTCCTAAAACAAGGCTAGCTGCCTTTCTTGAATAACGGCATTCAAGGAGCAAGCCTTCCTGCTTAAGGCATCGGCCACCATGTTAGCCTTCCCAGGGTGATACTGAACACTGAGGTCATAGTCTTTGATGAGTTCCAACCATCTCCACTGCCTCATGTTCAATTCCTTTTGGGTGAAAATGTACTTCAGACTTTTATGGTCTGTGTAAATCTCACACCGTTTCCCTAGGAGGTAATGCCGCCATGTCTTCAAGGCATGAACTACTGCCGCTAGCTCAAGATCGTGAGTAGCGTAGTTCTCCTCATGGGGTCATAGCTGCCTGGGAGAGGTATGCTATGACGCGGCCTTCTTGCATCAGAACGCTTCCCAATCCAGTTCGAGAGGCATCACAATATATCACGAACTCCTTGTGAATATCAGGTGTTGCCAGAATTGGGGCGGTGGTCAATCTCTTCTTGAGCTCTTGGAAGCTCTCTTCGCATTTTGGCGTCCACTCGAACTTTTTGTCCTTCTTGAGGAGCTGAGTCATTGGTCGTGCAATGCTAGAGAATCCTTCCACGAACTTGCGGTAATAGCCCGCTAGTCCGAGGAAGCTTCTGACTTCCTTGACGGTCGTTGGAGATTGCCATTGGGTCACAGCTTCGATCTTTGCAGGGTCAACAGATAATCCTTCCTCGGTCAAGACATGACCTAAGAATCCAACTTTATGCAGCCAAAACTCACACTTGCTGAATTTGGCATACAGTTGGTGCTCACGAAGCTTGTCTAGGACCATCCTCAGATGCTGCTCGTGCTCTTCCTCCGACTTCGAGAACACAAGAATGTCGGCAATGAAGACAACAACAAACTTGTCCAAATATTCCATGAAGACTTTATTCATGAGATACATGAAGTAAGCTGGGGCATTGGTTAACCCAAAAGACATGACCGTGCACTCGTACAGGCCATATCTGGTTACGAATGCCGTCTTTGGAATATCTTGGGGTCTGATCTTCAGCTGGTAATACCCAGATCTGAGGTCGAACTTGGAGAATACCTTGGCTCCGCTGAGTTGATCAAACAGATCTTCGATCTTGGGAAGTGGATACTTGTTCTTGATTGTAACTTCATTAAGGTAACGATAGTCAATGCATAAGCGGATGGTACCGTCCCTCTTGGCCACAAACAGAACAGGAGATCCCCAAGGAGAGGCACTTGGGCGGATAAATCCCTTCCTTAGCTGCTCTTCCAGCTGCTTCTTCAACTCGGCTAATTCTTCCGTCCCCATTCTATAAGGCTTCTTATAGATGGGTCCTGCTCCGGGCACGAGCTCGATGATGAACTCAATGTCACGGTCAGGGGGCATTCCCGGTAGTTCATCTGGAAAGACATCAGGATACTCACATACCACCGGTACTTGATCTAGCCCAACTTCAGACAGACAGTTGACTTTAGCGGCTCGAGCGGAAGAGGAGTTGGAAGCAAACTTGACTTTACTCCCTGGTCATTGGTCACAGTGACTGTCCGATTGGCACAGTCTAACAAGCCTTGGTGCTTACTGAGCCAATCCATCCCTAAGATCACATCCAAGCCTTGCGATCTCAGGATGATAAGGTCTGCTAGGAAGTCTACACCGTTAATGGTAATACCGACTCCTTTACAGCCTATCTTGGCTCTCATCTCGGCTCCGGGGGTTTGTACCACCATAGGGTTATTCAGGGGTGTAGGGGTCATGCCACTTTTTAATGCAAATCTTTGAGTGACAAATGAATGCGTTGCTCCAGAATCAAACAAGACAGTTGCAGGTGCTGAGTTGACAAGGAACGTACCCAGCACGACGTCCGGGTCTTCCTGGGCTTCTTCAGCAGTGACGTGATTCACACGCCCCTTCCCATAGTTCGGTGGATTGCGAGGAGCTGGGTTCCTTGGTGGCATTCCACGGCCTTGTCCCTGGTTCTGCGCATTGGGGCGCGGGGCATCAGGCTTCTTGTTGGGGCACACCCTTGAGATGTGTCCGGGCTGACCACATCCAAAGCAAGTGACTTGGTTTGGATTGATCTTGTTGCCACCACTGGTATTGGGGTTGAAAGCTGGCCTGGGGTTGGCATACTGCTGAGGCTGAGGATTGGCACGAGGGGCAGGAGCTCTTGGTTGCTGATAGGTTGGCTTGGCCGGGGCTGACTGCCACGGACGAGGCTTCTGGTTGCTGGAACTTCCCTTACTGACCAACTTGCGCTTGCGAGTGTCTTCCAAAGCACGCCGCTTGTCTTCAAGCATAAGTGCCTTGTTCACCAGGTCAGGGAAAGACGGGCAGTCGCACACGACAAGCGAGTATTGCAGAGTCTGATTAAGGCCTTCCATGAAGCGCTCCCTTTTGGCAGCATCAGTGCTGACATCTTCAGGGGCATACCTTGACAGAACACTGAACTTCTGCATGTACTCCTTGACAGTGCCACTTCCTTGCTTCAGGGCTCGGAACTCACGCTTTTTGATAGCCATGATTCCGGAAGGAATGTGGGCCTTGCGGAATTCTGCCTTTAAGTTAACCCAAGTGATGTCTTGTTCAACATGCATGACCTTGAATCCATCCCACCAAGCTCTAGCAGTCCCCCCGAGGCAGTGGGCTGCATAAGCCACCTTCTCGCGGTCTTCGGTGCATCCGACTAGTTCCAGGATCTCCTCAATGGAACGGACCCAGTCGTCTGCATCCAGGGGTTCAGCAGTCTCGATGAAGGTTGGCGGTGCATGCTTCTTGAACTCTGCCAACGTGGAACGTCCATTGCCATTCCCCGCCGGCTGGCGGTTGTTGGTGACAGCTTGAGCAATCAGCTGGAGAGCTGCAGTGTTGGCTTGGCGTTCCTCTCGGAAAGCTTGGAGAAGCTGAGCCATGTCCATGCTTGGAGGAGGTGGTGGTGGAGCTTGGTCGTTGGTTTGGTCGTGGCCTTCCTCTGGCTGAGAGGATGCTCCGGCTTCGGGCTGCTGGGTAGAGGTACCAGTACGAGTTACAACAGGCATCCTGTTGGAGCGGTAAAAGGTCTCATGACTCGGAAGAGGGAAAGCAAGATAGATGGGTGCCTAGTAAGGGGGTGGGTGTGACACTAAATCAAATCATGCAAGGGCCGTAAGGCCAAAACACATTCATTAAAATCCAAATGGGTGATGTAGTCGTTTACACATTCCCGAAGGAAGAATACGACATACATCCAGACACAACAAAAGCAAACACTAGATGGTTTCATATGAACCATACAAGGACTCGACTGCGCATAGGGGTTACACGACCTATCCTACCGTAGAGGTTACAACTGGCATATCCGAGTAGCGAATAATGCCTAAGCGGCGGAATGCTCGGTCGCGTATTCCGGCTCTTCTGGGTCTTCCTCCTTGTCTTCATCTGTCTGGGCTCCCTTGTCGCTTGAGGGAGTGGGGGAGTGGAGGAGTTGGATACGACGGTGCTTCGTCGGTGGTGCAGGGAAAAGCTTGCGATATTCCCTTGCCGTCATCCGGCGTCACCGAGGTGGTTCTTCACCCTTGGAAGATACATCCTCGGAGGGCCTTCCGCCTCGATATGCGATAGCGGATTGTCCAGAAGGTGCTCCTTCCTTCTTGATCCTGTTTGCCTTCTCTTGAGCTCGACGAAGAAGTGCCTTGGTCTTGTGAAGTTCTTCTCGAAGCTTCATTGATTCCGAGGCCAAGTCTTGTGCCAGGCTGTCGGCACATAGACTGAAGTAGGTCTGGAATCGAAGCGAGAGTCCTTCCTTCAGTGGAGGGGCTAGAGCGCTGCTTTCTTCGTCACCTTCCTTCCGGTAAGGTAAGAAGCGAGTTGTCATCTTGGCTGCCATTTCCGGAAGAAGCTCGCGGAGACGGCTTAATGCCTTGAGTGCAGCAGCCTCGACAGCAAGTGGTAGTGTTGCCATCTGGGGTCCCTCAAAGAACCAACTTGTGGGAGGATCGTTTGCCTTCACGATCACTTCCACATGGTACTCCACCTCAGTATCGCTCACCCAATGCTCAAGGTAGGTGAGGATGGGTGCTCGGTGGAACTGACACTCCTGGAGGCTATCCTCGAGAAGTAAGGGAAACCCAGTGGTCAGGTGCTCTTCGGGTACAGCGGCCATCTACAAAGGTGGAATAGGAGGGGTTAATAAGCTGAGGAAATCTCAGGTTTAGAAAAGAAGAGAGGTTCAGAAGGTTTTTGAAAAAGGGTCTCATCTAACTAACGCCCATGCTAACTAAGGCTTCCTACAGTCAGGATGGCTCTGATACCAGCTCTGTGGGGACCCCGACTTAGAAGTCGAGATCACCTAATGCACGTGTATAGTGATCCCAGAGATCAATGCTCACTGAACACACAGAAGCTGAATAACAAGAGTCTTACATCCATACAAATAGTCTTACACGAATTAAGGCCAGGCCATGTCTTACATAGATAGAGCCTCACAGGCTGAATAGCAAATAACTTAAATAGCGGAAGTCTTCG
The DNA here is from genome assembly GCA_902687465.1 of Secale cereale. Taxonomy (NCBI): domain Eukaryota; kingdom Viridiplantae; phylum Streptophyta; class Magnoliopsida; order Poales; family Poaceae; genus Secale; species Secale cereale. The sequence continues at coordinate 289,712,677 of LR738715.1, read as the reverse complement.
ATAAACGGGTAGAACCCATGCCATCTGCCTTAACCCTACAGGCATTCTGACTGGGATAGCGTCCTAGTTCGCATGTTCGTCTCCAAAGAACTCTTCCTCATAATCCTGTTCTTCCATGCCTGGCCAATTAAATAACCAGTGGCAAGCCAATGAGTACTTTGAATGTACTCGCAAGCAACCCATGATGTGGTTCAAAGTAACAATGCAATTGAATAATGATCAATCTAGCAAGGCTAGAACAAATGTTCTACCATCAAGTTAATGCATCAATAAACTTGCGTAACCTCGAAGACGGGTTACCGATATCAACATGAATATGATTCAACTCATCGAGTCAAGTCACCACCTTGACTCATATACACATGCATGGTTTCACAAACATTGGACGTAGCCCAAGAGCGGTTACCCAACTGTCCATGACCGTGGACACGGCTATTCGAATAGTTTGACACTCTGCAGAGGTTGTACACTTTACCCACAAGATCCGGGGAACTTCCGTGTCATCCACGACCCGCGGTACCTCAAGTACCCGGGGTAAGCACCCGGTCATTATCTTTCCTTAGACGACACTAACATAGAGTCCACTCGCTGGTACACGGCCCTCGGGTACAAACAATAGATCACGGGACTTGCCCTAATTTCAATGTCACGGATACCCGAAGGGACCAACGGTGTGTCCGGTGCCCTGTGAAAACAGTCATGGTCGTCTATCCAAGCACGACCGTCCCGGGAAAGACCTCAAGTCTTCCCGTCACTAGTAATGCGGGCACCATGCTAGTATCGACCTAAGTAATCAATAAAGCCCCGTCCCATAAGGGGTAGTGTGGTTGCACATGTATGGTTGGAATAACGGTCGCAACTTAAACCAATCCATTTGAAAAACACACACACTTGCCTTGGCACACCACTTCGTCATCAAGTGGTCACCCAACTCATCATCATCTCCCTCGGGCATGAATGGCACCCGACGGGGTTTTATGCAAAGACTTCAACCACGAAGGTTCATGTCACACATGCATCACTAATCATAACCACTAACCATATGCAAGTCATCTAGCACATAGCAAGATCAAGATCATGGCATGCATCATATGGTGGAATCAGCTAGGTCACTATCGTAACCCTAACATCATGCATCGGAAACAAACGGTTCCGAAGAACAAGTGTATCATGGTCAAAGGGCTGCTTGCCTGGATTGGCTTGGTCTTCAAAGTCTTCAAATCCTTCTCCTTCTTCTTCCACAGCAACTTCGTCAAGTACGGGATCTATACGTCGCATAATAACCACGGGAAAATAAGAATACAAACAATACAGAAAAATCAAAGTGCTCAGAAAAATGTCAACTGATTTTTGTAAAATACTAGAGGAATTTCTAAGGTGGGGAAAAATCTTAGTTGGAGTTTTGGAGTTACAGAATAGAATCTATTGATTTTTGAACAGGAGTATTACTGCCCAAATTTGAATTTAAATTTGAACAGTACAGCAAAGTTTCATGGATTTGAGTGAAAGTGGTACCATTAAATAGGTTGGAATATTACAAGATTTTAGGAGTTGGAATTATTTAATTTGGACCATTATTCTTTTCTGTAGTAATGTTTAAAACATTTACAGAAAAGAAAAAGAAAAAGGGTCCTGTGCACTGGGCCAGAGAAGGCCACAGTGCACGGCCCAGGGCGGTCCAGCCCAGCCGCACGGGAGCCTGCGCGCGCACGTCAGGTTTTTAAACCTGACGGGCGGGGCCCGTGGGTCAGTGACAGAGAGGAGGGGGAGAGAGGTGTGGGGATGACAGACGGGGCCCGCCTGTCATCTCCAACCTTGCGGCCACGGAGACGGCGAGCTCACCGGCGAGTTTTCCGGCCACGGCGACGGCAACGGAGGCCAGAGATGGACTCAGCGTCGTGTCGCGGTTGCTGTGGTGGTGGTGCGGCACGCCGGGGAGGTCTGGTTCGCCGTCGGCGAGGTGGGACGGCGAAAGCTCGTCGGGAGGTGGTGGCTGAGGTTGTTTCCGACTGCAAACGGAGGGGGAAATAAGGGGGAAAGGATCAGTGAGGCGAGGGGGTTCCGAATCAGGTGGAAGGAGGGGCAGGGAAGGCCCGTACCACGAGATCACTGGCGGCCTGACGCGGCGGCGCTCCGGTCGATCCCGAGTACTGGGACCTCTTGGGGTCGAACTTAAGATGCTGGGGGGCTCAGTGGAGTGGAGTGAGGCTTGTGGTGCTGCTGGAGAGGCTCGGGAGGGGCTTATATAGCCGCGCCCACGGTCCACCGTGGACCCGTGCGCCGGCGAGGTTGCAGGCGAGGCTAGGAGGGGTTCTGGAGCCTGGGATCACGCCGGGGAGGACCATGGACTTGCTCCACGTCCAGCTGAGGGGAATAGAGGAGCGGGGAAACGTCTTGAGTGCGCGCGCGTGTGAAGCAGCAGAGTGGCCGTCGCGGGCGGCCAGCGCGCGTGCGACGTCGGCCACTGGAGGGCGCAGGAGGAGGGGGGACATTGCCGGGGAGGTCGTGGACGTCGAGAGGCCTCGACTGGCGCGAGGGGGAGGCCCGAGGCTGTCGGGGTTAGCGATTGGCCGGAGCCACCGTGCGGAGGTGCACTGTTGCGCGCTCCAGAGCGTGCGTATTGCTGGCATCATCGCGCTCTCGCCGTTTTGGTCCAAACCAGCGTGTCCAACAGTGTCTAGCATGTTGAGGGAGGAGTAAAGAAATGGCCTGAGGCCTTGGATGCCCTGGAGATGCTGAGAGAGAGTGAGAGTGCTGGTGAAATGGTGAAAACCTGCTGTCCAGCAAGGTAAAACAGGGCTTTCACCCCTCAATCATGGAGCTGGGGTGCTGGGGAAGTTACTGGTGGTAGCTAGTAACTCAATGATCATGTGGTAAGAAGTTGAGGCCATGGAGAAAAGTAAAAGTGATCAAGTTGCAGGTTTTAGCAATTCTGCAGAAGGTGTTTGATCAGTGTTTGGTCAAGTAAATGACCTCCACTTGACATGGCACTTAACAGGGTTGAAAGACATGAGAAAATAGGGTGCTTCACCAAATTTGGGCTCATTTGAAGAAACTAGCCAATGTAACTTTGGTGAACCCTAGAAATCAACAAAAACAGTTTCATCTTGATTGAGTCAAGCTAATCATCTCCCCTTGATGCACCACTTGGTGTAGCATCATTATTTGGGGTATTGATTATGCCCACAAAGTTTGAAGCTCCAGATAAAAAGTTGGTAATGTAAAGTTGTTCAAATTTGCATTTGAACAGAAAGGGTTTTGAGGTGATCTGATCAAGTTTCTCTATTCCAAATCTTGTGCCATTTGGTCTAGATGCCTTATTAGGTCATTCTAGCATGTGCACCAAGTTTGAGAGCATTTGGACAAGTTTGGCAATGTAAAGTTGCTCAAACTTCAAATATGGACAGAATGGTTATGAAGGGGTTTGAGGATGTTTTCATGCTTCCCAAGGCATGGGAATTGGCAAGATCATCAAATATGTCATATATGACATGATAGAATTTCCCTGGAATTTTTGGAGAAAATTTCCTTTGTAAATATTTCAAAAGCTTGAAATATCCAGAAAGGGTTTTAGAGGGTTTAGCCCATTATTTTGAACGTGACCAAGTGTTGAAACTCTTATATATGGACAATATATGTCCTATGAGTCTCTCTGAATTTTGGCAAATATTTTTGAAACAGTTAAATAATTTTCCCCTATTAAAGACCATTTCTGGCCTTAAGAAAAAGCTTTTAAATAAAATAGGAAAATAACTTTTAAAATTATACCTTTGTGGTTTCTGGGAGTCCTATGACTACTAGGTCTCAAATAAACCTTTTGAAATAATTTTCTCGCCCTAAATCAAGTACTTGCAGTGCAAATCTCAATTCAGGGTTTTTTGGAAAACTAAATTTATAAAATACCTTTTGGCCAAATAAATTTTGTAAGAAAATACTATACTATTATATAACACTTGGCATGATCATTGGGCAGAAGTTTTGGGTATGGAGATGAAATCTACAAGAGATCATAGTTGACTTTAATGAGCACAAGAAAAAGCACATGAAGAAAACTCAATTCCAAATGAATGCCAAATGATGCTAAAAAAATTTGCTGGTCCAAATTTTCATGCTTCAATGTTACAAATAACATGTTACAAAATGCAGGGTGTGACAATGGCCGACATCGAGAATTCCCAGGAAGAGGCAGCGAACTTGGCTGCCGCGGCGGAGGCCGCCCGGAACCAACATCAAGCCGCCCTCGATTCCCAGGAAGAAGACCTCTCCACGCGTGAGGCGAAGCTTGCCGCAACGCACCGCGGCAAGGATGAGGAGCTCGAGGCTCTTGTTGAGCGGCGGACTCGTGAGCTGGGGCAGAGGCACAAAGAGGCGCTCGATGCCCAAGCCCTGGCCCATGCCGGCAAGGTACAAGAGATGGAGGCGGAACGGGATGGGCTGAAGGAGCAGGCCCTCAGGCTGTCCGACGAGAAGAACAGGCTCAACTGCACCTTGACGGAGGCGCAGGGAGCGATCATCAGCAGGACTGGGGAGCTCTCCGAGGCGCAAAAATCCATCAGAGATCTCAGGCTGAGGCTGGAGAATCTCGAGAAGATGTTGGCGGAGATCTCTGCTCGGGAGGAGGCCTTGGCCAAGAGCCTGGAGAAGGAGAAGCAGCTGCGGGCGGACGAGGGCGCCTCCCACCAAGAATACGTGGTGGAGGAGAGCTGGTGGATCAGCCGGTTGGAGGACATCGCCGGCATGGTTACCTCACAGTTGGCCCTCATGGGGATGCCAAACGTGAGGTATGCCCCTCAATGGAGCGGGTCCGTCCACACCAAGCTGACCTATTCTTCAAGGTCGTCCTCAGTGCCTTGACTGATCTTCACTCCAACAGAATGGCTACGCTCGCCGGGGAGGCCCGGCGGCTCTGCCGGGGGGTCATGACCAAGGTCCTCACCAAGGTGGCGTTCTGGAACCCCGCCCTCGACTTCGAAGCCGCGATGGACAGCTTGCCGGAGGATGCCAACCTCACGGCGCTCAAGGAGCGCATCAAGCCCGTCATTAGCCACATTGACGAAATCAAGAGGGTGGAGGGCGAGCGCCGGGGTTAGGCATCCCGTTCTTCCTTGCCGTTGCGGGTTCATGACCAAGACAAATTTTATCTTTAGTTAGAACCACAGCGATGGCATGATGTAATATAACTTTGAAACATCTTCAGAATCATGCATGTTATTTTCCTGTTTGCTGCCTCTTTGTGTGTCCACCCTACGTTAACTGGGTAGGCTTGCCGGTGCGAAATACCCAAGGCGATGTCTTGGGGACAGGTCCCCATTGGCCTGCCGAGCCAGCGTGCTGCCGGGTCCGCCACCTTGCCGCTCTTAACGCATCCGCTCGAACTGTCGAGTTTGACTTGAGTCAGAGTCGAGAGCTTTGTCAATTGCGGAAGGCTACCCTACCGTTTCCAACGCAGCCGTCTGAACTGTTGAACGGACTCGAAACAGAACAAAGGCGTTGCCGATCGGGAAGGGCCCCATTTGTGTGTAGGTTTCTTTTTGCACAAAGAATGACAGCTCCGAGGATAATAACTTTAAATAATAGGGTAGAAATATCCAAGGTTCGATGTAACTTAGCTTTCATTTGCAGTCGCTCGAGCGCAGGTCTTCCGGCCTCCTCAAAGGGCCACAAAGACGAAAGAGCGCCGGGCCAACCACTAGAGCGATTCTCACAACTGCGCCCCCTACCTGGCGCGCCAAAGATGTCGGTGTATTTGGATCGACATCTATGGGATCACAAGAATCCCTACTACGGTTGCGGGGCGCGGGCTTGAGAGAAGAGCGGATCTGATAGTCAGGACACGGTTCCTTTATCCAGGTTCGGGCCGCAAAGATGCGTAAAACCCTACTCCTGCTTTGGTGGATTATATGTTTGTGTTCTTCAGCTAGTGAGGAGCTCCAAAAGAGTCGTGAGGAGTTCTAAAAAGCCGAATCCTCCTCCTGGTCGCCTCGGGACTCCTTTTATAGGAAAAAGGGGTCGCCACAGTGGCACACAGGAGGTGGAAAGGGTACAGTGATGCGAGGTTATCCCTCGCATTACAGGCTTAGGCGCATTTAATGCGCTTAGCTTAGGTGTCCATGCTTTATCGGGGACGAGGGGAGACGTCCGTCTTGTCCGTCGCCGCCCCTCCTCGTGTTGACGCGCGCCCTAGCCAGCAGTGCCTGAGGTGCCATGTAGGCAGACAGGCAGCTGAGGTGGCGCAACGGCGGGTCTCCACAAAGATTCGTGGTTGCCAGGCAGGAGCCTGTCCAGCTGGTCGGGTCGACAGCTGCGTGGGTCGGTGGAAACCTAGTTGGTGCGGGCCTGACGGTGGCCCTGCGGGTGCCCTCGGCAAGGGCCTTGCCGGGGCTCCGGCAAGGGTCCTGTCGCGGCGCCTGCTGTCATCCCCGGCAAGGAGCTTGCTGGGGGACTTGTAGTTCCCCTTGGCTGGGACCCTGCCAAGGGTCATCGTCTTCTTAACTTGTATCTGATCTTGGATGTCTTCACAAAGATCTGCATGCCACCACGGGGATATCTCCTGAATCCTCGCCGCATGGGGGCGGAGGACTCAAGGGTGATCCGCTTCGTAGGCGTGGGGCGAGCTGCCGCATCAAGGGTCTTGCCGGGGCTGCCAGAGCTGGCCCCGGCAAGGATCTTGCCGGGGAGAGCCGCTTCGTCCCTTTGCTCTTTGTGGTCTTGTTCTTGGCGTTGTTCCAGTCTCCATCAAGCTTTGATCTTACCTCGGCTCACCTCCCTTGCCATGCTTGGTGTGGTGGTGCCCGCGGCTGAGACTGCCCGTGCACAGTCATAGGGGTACAAAAAGTGTACACCCCTTTTTGTACACCGACAGGCCTGCTGGCAGTGACCTAGGGGTGGCCCCAGGTGTGCCACGTCGGCGGTGGTCGGCGGCTTAACGCCGGCGACGCCAAACGCGACAGCGCGGCTCGAATCTCGCCGGAAAACAGCCTCAGGAGACCATTTGGCGCGGCCTAGTGCATTCGAACGAGCACTCGCTCCCGCGTCGATCTAGGGCGGCGGCTTGACCGGGAACGGCCGGAGACGGCGACAGCGAGCGGCGGAGGCGGCACCGGAGTTCGGTCGTCAGTGGATCCATCACTAGGGGGCATAGGAAAGCACATGCTCGTGTTCGTTGAGTTCCTGGGAGCGCCAGGAGCTCGACCGTGGGCCCGAGAAAGCATAACAACGGTTGTGGCCACGGCGACAAAGTACATAGCGGTGACCAAAGCACGGCACTATGACGAGCTAGCTACATCGCAAGCTAGAGGAGCTAGAGGACAGAGGAGGGAAGTAGCTCACCGGGTGACATGCATGATGGCTCTTGGTGGTTTAGTAGTTGTAGAGGGCGGCACCGGAGACAAGGAAGATCGTCAGTGACCGAAGACATGGAACAACTCGTTCCCTTGCTGTGGTGACTCCTGTCTCGCTCCGGTGGTTGCAGACGACATAGAGGATGGAGGGAGCGAGCTGGCACAGCGGTGAGGCGAGGAGGTTGCTGTTGGAAATATGCCATAGAAGCAATAATAAAATGGTTATTATTATATTTCCTTGTTCATGATAATTGTCTGTTATTCATGCTTGAATTGTATTATACGGAAACAATGATACATGTATGAATACATAGACCACAACGTGTCCCTGGTAAGCCTCTAGTTACTTGCTCGTTGATCAACAGATGGTCACGGTTTCCTGGCCATGGACATTGGATGTCATTGATAACGGGATCACATCATTAGGAGAATGATGTGATGGACAAGACCCAATCCTAAGCCTAGCACAAGATCATGTAGTTCGTATGCTAAAGCTTTTACAATGTAAAGTATCCTTTCTTGAGACCATGAGGTTGTGCAACTCCCGGATACTATAGGAATACTTTGGGTGTGCCAAACGTCACAACGTAACGGGGTGGCTATAAAGGTACGCAACGGGTATCTCCAAAATTGTTTGTTGAGTTGGCACGAACCGAGACTGGGATTTGTCACTCCGTATGATGGAGAGGTATCTCTGGGCCCACTCGATAAGACGTCATCATAATGAGCTAAATGTGACTAAGGAGTTAGTCATGGGATGATGTATTATGGAACGAGTAAAGAGACTTGCCATGACAAGATTGAACAAGGTATCGGTATACCGACGATCGAATCTCGGGCAAGTACCGTACCGATAGACAAAGGGAATTGCATATGGGATTAAGTGAGTCCTTGACATCGTGGTTCATTCGATGAGATCAACGAGGAACATGTAGGAACCAACATGGGTATCCAGATCCCGCTGGTGGTTATTGACCGGAGAGTCGTCTCGGTCATGTCTACGTGTCTCCCGAACCCGTAGGGTCTACACACTTGAGGTTCGGTGACGCTAGGGTTGTAGAGATATATGCACACGGTAACCCGAATATTATTCGGAGTCCCTTATGAGATCCCGGACGTCACGAGGAGTTCTGGAATGGTCCGGAGGTAAAGAATGATATATAGGAAGTCCAGTTTCGGCCATCGGGAGAGTTCCAGGGGTCACCGGTAGTGTACCGGGAACACCGGAAGGGTCCCGGGGGTCCATCGGGTGGGGCCACCCATCCCGGAGGGCCCCATGGGCCGTAGGTGGAGGGGGACCAGCCCATAGTGGGCTGGCGCACCCCTTTGGGCCTCCACCCTGTGCCTAGGATTGGAAATCCTAGGGGTGGGGGGCGCCACCCTTGCCTTGGGGGCAAGTCTCCCCACCTGGCCGCCGCCCCCCTAGGAGATCTCATCTCCTAGGGCTGGCGCCCCCTGGCCCCTATATATGGTGGGGGGAGAGAGGGCAGCCGCACCTCAGCCCCTGGTGCCTCTCCCCCCCGTTACACATCTCCCTCCTCACGCAGGTTCTTGGCGAAGCCCTGCAGCTTTTCTTGTTGCATCCACCACCACGCCGTCGTGCTGCTGGATCTCCATCAACCTCTCCTCCCCCCTTGCTGGATCAAGAAGGAGGAGACGTCGCTGCACCGTACGTGTGTTGAACGTGGAGGTGCCATCGGTTCGGCGCTGGGATCATTGGTGATAGGGATCACGATGAGTACGAGTCCATCATCCACGTTCTCTTGAACGCTTCCACTCGCGATCTACAAAGGGTATGTAGATGCACTCCTTTATGCTCGTTGCTAAATGACTCCTTAGATTGATCTTGGTGAAGCGTAGAAATTTTTTGAATTCTGCTACGTTCCACAACAGTGGCATCTGAGCTAGGTCTTTTGCGTAGCATCTTGCACGAGTAGAACACAAACAAGTTGTGGGCGTAGATTTGTTTGATTCTCTTGCCGCTACTAGTCCAATCTTGATTTGGCGGCATCGTAGGATGATGCGGCCCGGACCAACCTTACACGTACACTTACGTGAGACTGGTTCCACCGACTGACATGCACATATTCATAAGTTGGCTGGCGGGTGTCTGTCTCTCCCACTTTAGTCCGACCGGGTTCGATGAAAAGGGTCCTTATGAAGGGTAAATAGAAATTGACATATCACGTTGTGGTTTTGGCATAGGTAAGAAACGTTCTTGCTAGAAACCTATAGCAGCCACGTAAAAACTTGCAACAACAATTAGAGGACGTCTAACTTGTTCTTGCAGCACGTGCTATGTGATGTGATATGGCCAAGAAGATGTGATGAATGATATATGTGATGTATGAGATTGATCATGTTCTTCTAATAGGAATCACGACTTGCATGTCGATGAGTATGACAACCGACAGGAGCCATAGGAGTTGTCTTATTTTTGTATGACATGCGTGTCACTGAATAACGCCATGTAATTACTTTACTTTATTGCTAACCGTTAGCCATAGTAGGAGAAGTAATGTTTTGGCGAGACGACTTCATGAAGACACGATGATGGAGATCCTGATGATGGAGATCATGGTGTCATGCCGGTGACAAAGATGATCATGGTGCCCCGAAGATGAAGATCAAAGGAGCAAAATGATATTGGCCATATCATGTCACTTTATTTGATTGCATGTGATGTTTATCATGTTTACGCATCTTATTTGCTTAGAACGACGGTAGTAAATAAGATGATCTCTCACTAAAATTTCAAGAATTGTGTTCCCCCTAACTGTGCACCGTTGCTAAGGATCGTTGTTCCGAAGCACCACGTGATGATTGGGTGTGATAGGCTCTAACGTTCGCATACAACGGGTGAAAGCCATATTTACACACGCAACACACTGAGTGTTCACTTGACGAGCCTAGCATGTACATATATGGCCACGGAACACGGAAGACCGAAAGGTCGAACATGAGTCGTATAGAAGATACGATCAACATGATGATGTTCACCATTGATGACTAGTCCGTCTCATGTGACGATCGGACACGGCTTAGTCGATTCGGATCATGTTTCACTTAGATGACTAGAGAGATGTCTATCTGAGTGGGAGTTCATTAAATTTGATTAGATGAACTTAATTTTCATGAACTTAGTCTAAATTCTTTACAATATGTCTTGTAGATCCAATGGCCCATGCTCATGTTACCGTCAACTTCAACGCGTTCCTAGAGAAAACCAAGTTGAAAGACGATGGTAGCAACTATACGGATTGGGTCCGTAACATGAGGATCATCCTCATAGCTGCCAAGAAAACTTATGTCCTAGAAGCACCACTAGTTGACGCTCCCGCCCCGGCAAACCAAGATGTTATGAACGCTTGGTAGTCGCGTTGTGATGATTACTCCCTGGTTCAGTGCGGCATGCTCTACAAATTAGAATCGGGGCTCCAAAAGCGTTTTGAGCACCACGGAGCATATGAGATGTTCCAAGAGCTGAAAATGGTTTTCCAAGCTCATGCCCGAGTTGAGATATATGATGTATCCAATGCATTCTACAGTTGTAAGATGGAGGAGAATAGTTCTGTCAGCGAGCACATACTCAAGTTGTCTGGGTTGCACAATCGCTTGTCTCAGTTGGAAATGAATCTCCCAGACAAAGCAGTCGTTGACAGAATCCTTCAGTCGCTCCCACCTAGCTACAAGAGCTTCGTGTTGAACTTCAATATGCAAGGGATGGAGAAGTCCATTCCCGAGGTGTACTCAATGCTGAAATCAGCGGAGGTGGAGATCAAGAAAGAACATCAAGTGTTGATGGTGAATAAAACCACTAAGTTCAAGAAAGGCAAGGGTAAGAAGAACTTCAAGAAGGACGGCAGCCAGTTGCCGGGAAGAAGCCAAAGAATGGACCCAAGCCTGAGACTGAGTGCTTTTATTGCAAGGGAATGGGTCACTTGAAGCGGAACTGCCCCAAATACTTAGCAGATAAGAAGGCCGGCAACGTCAAATGTATATATGATATACATGTTATTGATGTGTACCTTACCAGCGCTCGTAGTAGCTCCTGGGTATTTGATACCGGTGCACTTGCTCACATTTGTAACTCAAAGCAAGAGCTGCGGAATAAGCGGAGACTAGCGAAGGACGAGGTGACGATGCGCGTCGGGAATGGTTCCAAGGTCGCTGTGATCGCCGTCGGCACGCTACCTCTACATCTACCCTTGGGATTAGTTTTGAACCTTAATAATTGTTATTTAGTACCAGCTTTGAGCATGAACATTGCATCTGGATCTCGTTTGATGCGAGATGGCTACTCATTTAAATTCGAGAATAATGGTTGTTCTATTTATATGAGAGATATGTTTTATGGTCATGCCCCGCTAGTCAATGGTTTATTTTTGATGAATCTCGAATGTGATGTTACACACATTCATAGTGTGCATACCAAAAGATGTAAAGTTGATAATGATAGTCCCACATACTTGTGGCATTGCCGCCTTGGTCACATTGGTGTCAAACGTATGAAGAAGCTCCATGCAGATGGACTTCTAGAGTCTCTTGATTATGAATCATTTGACACGTGCGAACCATGCCTCTTAGGCAGGATGACCAAGACTCCGTTCTCCGAAACAATGGAGCGAGCGACCAACTTATTGGAAATCATACATACCGATGTGTGCGGTCCAATGAGTGTTGAAGATCGCGGAGGCTATCGTTATGTTCTCACCCTCACAGATGACTTAAGTAGATATGGGTATGTCTACTTAATGAAACACAAGTCTGAGACCTTTGAAAAGTTCAAGGAATTTCAGAATGAGGTTGAGAATCAACGTGACAGAAAAATAAAGTTCTTACGATCGGATCATGGGGGTGAATATTGAAGTCATGAATTTGGCACACACGTAAGAAACTGTGGAATTGTTTCACAATTGACACCGCCCGGAACACCTCAGCGTAATGGTGTGTCCGAACATCGAAATCGTACTCTGTGGGACATGGTGCGATCCATGATGTCTCTCACTGACATACCGCTATCATTTTGGGGTTATGCTTTAGAGACTGCTGCATTCACTTTAAATAGGGCTCCGTCAAAATTCGTTGAGACGACACCGTATGAACTTTGGCTTGGCAAGAAACCTAAGCTGTCGTTTCTGAAAGTTTGGGGATGCGATGCTTATGTCAAGAAACTTCAACCTGAAAAGCTCGAACCCAAATCAGAGAAATGCGTCTTCATAGGATACCCAAAGGAAACGATTGGGTACACCTTCTACCTCAGATCCGAAGGCAAGGTCTTCGTTGCCAAGAATGGATCCTTTCTAGAAAAAGAGTTTCTCTCGAAAGAAGTGAGTGGGAGGAAAGTAGAACTTGATGATGTGACAGTCACCCCTCCCGAACCGGAAAGTAGCGCAGCGCAGGAAATTGTTGTTGAGGTGCCTGCACCGACAGGGGAGGAAGTTAATGATGATGATCATGAAGATTCAAATCATGTTGTTAGACAACGGTGAACCTTCGAACTATGAAGAAGCAATGGCGGGCCCGGATTCCAACAAATGGCTTGAAGCCATGAAATCCGAGATAGGATCCATGTATGAAAACAAAGTGTGGACTTTGATGGACTTGCCCGATGATCGCCACACCATAGGAAATAAATGAATATTTAAGAAGAAGACTGACGCTGATGGTAATGTGACCATCTATAAGGCTCGGCTTGTCGCTAAAGGTTATCGACAAGTTCATGGGATTGACTATGACGAGACTTTCTCTCCCATAGCGATGCTGAAGTCCATCCGAATCATGTTAGCAATTGCCGCATTCTATGATTATGAGATATGGCAAATGGACGTCAAAACAACATTCCTTAATGACTTCCTCAAGGAAGAGGTGTATATGATGCAGCCGGAAGGTTTTGTCGATCCTGAAAATGCTAACAAGGTATGCAAGCTCCAGCGCTCTATCTACGGGCTGGTGCAAGCATCTCGGAGTTGGAATATTCGCTTTAATGATGTGATCAAAGCGTTTGGGTTTATACATACTTGGGGAGAAGCCTATATTTACAAGAAAGTGAGTGGGAGCTCTGTAGCATTTCTCATATTATATGTGGATGACATACTGCTGATGGGAAATGATATAGAATTCTTGGAGAGCATAAAGTCTACTTGAATAAGAGTTTTTCAATGAAGGACCTTGGAGAAGCTGCTTACATATTAGGCATCAAGATCTATAGAGATAGATCGAGACGCCTCATTGGTCTTTCACAAAGCACATACCTTGATAAGATACTGAAGAAGTTCAATATGGATCAGTCCAAGAAAGGGTTCTTGCCTGTATTGCAAGGTATGAGATTGAGCACGGCTCAATCCCCGACCACGGCAGAAGATAGAGAAAGGATGAGTGTCATCCCCTATGCCTCAGCCATAGGTTCTATTATGTATGCCATGCTGTGTACCAGACCTGATGTGAACCTTGCCATTAGTTTGGTAGGCAGGTACCAAAGTGATCCCGGTATGGAGCACTGCACAGCGGTCAAGAACATCCTGAAGTACCTGAAAAGGACTAAGGATATGTTTCTCATTTATGGAGGTGACAAAGAACTCGTCGTAAAGGGTTACGTCGATGCTAGCTTCGACACAGATCTGGATGACTCTAAGTCACAAACTGGATACGTGTATATTTTGAATGGAGGGGCAGTCAGCTGGTGCAGTTGCAAGCAGAGCGTCGTGGCGCATTCTACATGTGAAGCGGAGTACATAGCTGCTTGCGAAGCAGCGCAGGAAGGAGTCTGGATGAAGGAGTTCATCACCGACCTAGGAGTCATTCCAAGCACGTCAAGCCCGTTGACTCTCTTCTGTGACAACACTGGAGCCATTGCCATTGCCAAGAAGCCCAGGTTTCACAAGAAGACCAAGCACATCAAGCGCCGTTTCAACTCCATCCGGAATTATGTTCAAGATGGAGACATAGATATTTGTAAAGTGCATACAAATCTGAATGTCGCAGATCCGTTGAGTAAACCTCTTCCACGGGCAAAACATGATCAACACCAGAACTCTATGGGTGTTCGATTCATCACAATGTAACTAGATTATTGACTCTAGTGCAAGTGGGAGACTGTTGGAAATATGCCCTAGAGGCAATAATAAAATGGTTATTATTATATTTCCTTGTTCATGATAATTGTCTATTATTCATGCTTGAATTGTATTATACGGAAACAATGATACATGTGTGAGTACATAGGCCACAACGTGTCCCTGGTAAGCCTCTAGTTACTAGCTCATTGATCAACAGATGGTCACGGTTTCCTGGCCATGGACATTGGATGTCATTGATAACGGGATCACATCATTAGGAGAATGATGTGATGGACAAGACCCAATCCTAAGCCTAGCACAAGATCGTGTAGTTCGTAATGCTAAAGCTTTTCCAATGTTAAGTATCTGTTCCTTAGACCATGAGGTCATGCAACTCCCGGATACCGTAGGAATACTTTGGGTGTGCCAAACATCACAAAGTAACTGGGTGGCTATAAAGGTATGCAACGTGTATCTCCGAAAGTGTCTGTTGAGTTGGCACGAACCGAGACTGGGATTTGTCACTCCGTATGACGGAGAGGTATCTCTGGGCCCACTCGGTAAGACATCATCATAATGAGCTAAATGTGACTAAGGAGTTAGTCACGGGATGTTGTATTATGGAATGATTAAATAGACTTGCCATGACGAGATTGAACAAGGTATCGGTATACCAACGATCGAATCTCGGGCAAGTACCGTACCGATAGACAAAGGGAATTGCATACGGGATTAATTGAATACTTGACATCATGGTTCATCCGATGAGATCATCGAGGAACACATAGGAACCAACATGGGTATCCAGATCCCGCTGATGTTTATTGACCGGAGAGTCGTCTCGTTCATGTCTACGTGTCTCCCGAACCCGTAGGGTCTACACACTTAAGGTTCAGTGACGATAGGGTTGTAGAGATATATGCACACAGTAACCCGAATGTTGTTCGGAGTCCCGGATGAGATCCCGGATGCCACGAGGATTTCCTAAATGGTCCGAAGGTAAAGAATGATATATAGGAAGTCCAGTTTCGGACTTCGGGAGAGTTCCGGGGGTCACCGGTAGTCTACCGGGACCTTCGGAAGGGTCCCAGGGGTCCACCGGGTGGGGCCACCCATCCCGGAGGGCCCCATGGGCCGTAGGGGGAGGGGGACCAGCCCATAGTGGGCTGGCGCACCCCTTTGGGCCTCCCCCCTGCGCCTAGGGTTGGAAACCCTAGGGGTGGGGGGCGCCACCCTTGCCTTGGGGGGCAAGTCTCCCCCCTGGCCGCCGCCCCCCAGGAGATCCCATCTCCTAGGGCCGGCGCCCCCCTGGCCCCTATATATAGTGGGGGAGAGAGGGCAGCCGCACCTCAGCCCCTG